>JAODKL010000045.1:3647719-3660440 GCA_026780765.1 Petrocephalus schoutedeni | reverse complement strand
TTGACCATGTCAACATGCCTAAATGCATTGAGTTGCCACCATATGATTGGCTGATCAGTAATTTGCGTCAACTAGCATTTGGACAGGTTTGCCTAATAAAGTGGCCGATGAGTGTATATATGTGTATGTATATATAATGTGTACGTGTGTGTGCAAGGGTCATCTTGGAGAGAAGTGCCTTCCTGAAACTAAACCGAGTTAAATGGTTGTTTGATCGGTGTTCTGAAGCCCTAATAACAAAAATGATTAACCCTTATGCTACACTGTAGTGGGCAGCTAATTCAGCACCCCAGGGTGCAGTGCTTGCTTACAGTAACTCAGTGGAACTTTGCTGGTTGGGGAATTGAACCAGTAACCTTTCAATCACAAGTGCACATCCTTAACCTTTGTGCCACAATCTTATCTATCTTAGCTATCTGATAATGTAATATAATGTAATCTAAGTGACGTGAGGCATTGTGGGTAAAATCACGCCGCCCCATCCAGGTGCACTGCATGGACGACGTCTGCGGCCTGCTTCCTTTCCTGAACCCCGAGGTGCCTGATCAGTTCTACAGGCTGTGGCTCTCGCTGTTCCTCCATGCCGGGTGAGTGGACGTGGCTGGGAAACGGGGGCAGACACTACGAGACACTACAATGAGATCCATTTGTAAACTGGCACTGACCCTCTGTCTGCTTGGCATGTCTGTCCCCTAACCCCAAGCCCCGCTCTGAAGAGCTCCCCCCAACTTGTACCTGACCTCCATAGGCGCCCTGCACTCCTAAACACAGGGAGCCCTGCTAAGGCACTTTGCTCTTTAAATAACAGACTGTCTGGATGAGATTTGCTGCTGAAGTCTCTTCTCTCCCCCCTCACTCTACCCCCCCCCCACCTCCTCGTTTGATTGTTTGATGGCTCCTGGAAAATTCCAAAGCCAACAGCTTCCATGAAACATGCCTTAGACCTTCCTTTAGTCGAAAGCCGACACTCACTTCTCGGGGTAACACCAACCGGCTGGTTTTACCTGCAGGATTCTGCACTGCCTGGTATCCGTGGGCTTCCAGATGACCATCCTGAGGGACCTGGAGAAGCTGGCGGGCTGGTTACGCATCTCCATCATCTACATCCTGAGCGGCATCACAGGAAACCTGGCCAGCGCCATCTTCCTGCCCTACCGGGCCGAGGTATCACCCACTTCCCTGGTGCCGGGTGTCATCACCCTCATCCTCTGCCTCCACCCCCACCCTCATCCTCTGCCTCCACCCCATACTCTGTACTGGTCTAAGTCGCTTGTGAGTCAGTCACAGTGCCCGTGTGTGTGACTGGCCGTGTTCGCGTGACGCCTCTCGCCTTTCCCCGGCAGGTGGGCCCTGCCGGCTCGCAGTTCGGCATCCTGGCCTGCCTCTTCGTGGAGCTCTTCCAGAGCTGGCCCATCCTGGCGCAGCCATGGCGAGCCTTCGGCAAGCTGTTCTGCGTCGTCATCATCCTCTTCACCTTCGGCCTTCTGCCCTGGATCGACAACTTTGCCCACATCTGCGGCTTCGTCTCCGGCCTCTTCCTCTCCTTCGCCTTCCTGCCCTACATCAGCTTCGGCCGCCTGGACATGTACCGCAAGCGCTGCCAGGTCATCGCCGCCCTGCTGGTCTTCCTGGGGCTGCTGACCTCCCTGCTGGTACTCTTCTACGTCTCCCCCATCACGTGCGGCTGGTGCGAGCTGCTCACCTGCATCCCCTTCACGGACAAGTTCTGCGAGAAGTATGACCTCAACGCACATCTGCACTGAAGGGGATGGGCAGCCCGTTTCCATGGGGCTCCTCCCCTTCCCCCCCCCCCGCCACAAAACTGTGAGAATCGGCTTTGAGTTTACAGACCCGGTCCAATACAGGTGCTACAAGACCCGGGACCCTCCGCGGCTTCCTCTCAGCGGGACCTCCGCTGGCCTCTGAGAGCCCTGCTCTGCAACTTCCTGCTGAAGATGAGACTCTAGCCTCAGGCTATATGTGCTTGTTTGTTTGTTTATTTTAAATTTGTACAGTTTTTAAGCACTTCACAAGCCCCCCCCACCCAATTTGTACTCTCTCGTCCCTCACCCCCCAAACCCAAATGCTCACGGACATGCAGGACGTTCAGGCGAGCCCCCGACCCGCCTCTGGTGCCTTGTTTGATGTACCGACCTCTGTGCCGGCTGTGGGCAAGCCGGCGACCGGTCGCGCGTCGGCATTACGTTCCTTTATTGCTTCTGAAGCGGGTAGTGTTTTAACTACCAGAGAATACAGCTGGGAAAAAAAACACCTTCTGACGACTGCCTTTGTTTTATCATGTGCAATCTGTCTATGAACGTGTGATTTGTATCACTCTACCACTTGGTCAGCGATCCCCCGGGCTGCTACCTGAAGCTCAGTCGTAGTAGTAATGTCCCTCTGAAAAGGCAGGCCCAGGACCCGGGAGAGAATCACGGCTCCCTCGTCCGACTGTTTATTTAACACGAGTAATAAATGCCCTACGATGTAAACATGAGTACATACGCCGCAGAGTAGAGCAGAGTATTTACTCGACATACGGGAAACAGCTCACACTTGCATATCAACTGGGACAGCGGTCGGTTTATAACCACTGCAGAATTGCGCAAGGGGTCGAATATCTCGCCGTAATTCTGCTCTGAAAAACTACCCATCTGCTTCCGGTTTGGTGGCTTCCTTCTGCTCTGATCCCCAGTGGCCCACCACCTGTCCACCGTGTAGCCGTGACTGTCACTCTGTACCTGTGGCCTCTGGCTCTGCCTGTGGCGCCCAGCCTGGGCACCAGGTGGCACCGTGGGCGGACCCGCATAGGAGGTACTCCATCCCCACGATGCGGAGGTACCCCACGGTGACTGAGGAGAGGGAAGCCCACTGTGCGGTAAAGTGCACAGAGAAATGCTCATAGACCAGCAGGAGGCGGTATGGACCACGTAGGCCTGGCAGGTGAGGCCCGAGCAGTGTGGAAGCCTCTGCAGAGAGTGATGATTCCCATAGCCAATGGAATTTGACCTCATCACATGACCGCTATCGACCACCACTTGATACTAAGGGGTCTCCCAACACCAGGTTGCGTAAGTAAGGCCCTGAGCGAGCCGCCCCTTGTGCCACCCCGGGCCGATGGTGAAGGCAACGAGCTGGCCGTCCTGGAAGCAGCCAAGCGACAGCTAATGTTTTGACTGCAGGCTAATCTTGAAATCCTCTGTCCCTCCCCCTGCCCAACACCTCACCCCCCCGGTCCCAGTCCCGTCCCCTCCCGCCCCCCGGACAGTCCCGCTCAATATCCCGGGGCCTTTGCAGGGGACGCCTTGAGGACAGGCTGCCTGCCGACCCACAGCACGCCTTCATGCTCCTCCTCCTCGCCGCTCATCCCCCCCCCCCCACCTTCCTTCCTGCTGGCTCTGCTCCTCGGGGTCTCTGCCGCTCAGCCACCCCATGTCACAGGACCTGCTGCCTCCCCCTCCCTCCCTCGGCCCACCCCCAGCTCGATGCTGATTCATCACCCGCTCCCCTCTGCCTCCTCGCCTCTGTCACACTCGCACCTCCTCCCTCTCTTGCTCTCCCTCCCTCCATCCCTCTCTCTCTCCCGCCCTCCATCCCCCAGTCCCCGACAGTGATTAGTGCTCGGTGTTAAACTTGGGCTTTGCTCATTTAAACATTAACCTCTGCCACCCCGCCGTCAAATTCATTTCTCCACTCTAAACGGCGAGGTCTGATCGTTGCAGTATTTCCCAGAATGCTCGCTGCCCTCCCTGCTCCATGCGGCACTCTGACAGCGAAGGCACAGACATGTATATTCCAGGCGGGAAGCGCATGCAGCTTCAGTGAGACTCAGCCTGATACTCTAACAGGTTGCCCTGCTATTAGTACGAATACAGTGCTAAGTACATGGCGGTCAGTATAACGTGGTATGTAGGCATATGACATCAGGGTCTGATGGCAGTGCCACTGGAAACGTAGGCCCACTTGGCTCTCCATTTAAAAGGGGTAATTAATTAAACGGCCGGTCATTGTTTCATTTCTTTCATCTCAGCAATAAAATGATGTTGGAGTTACAATTCCGGAGTACAGAGCCAGGGGGCGCTCTCTCCACAGTAATTAAGTGAAGACTAGCAGAACATTTAATTAAGATAAGCAATGAAAAGCAGGGAAGTTAAATAGCTGAAAATGAGGGGATGGAGTGATGGTGACGGAATTCTGAGCGGGATGTCTGCTGCCGTCTCACCTTCTGCTGGTCCGGGAAACTGGGGGGAGAGAGTCACTGGGGTCACTGGGCTTTTCATATGTGGGACGTGACCGTCCTCCATTCTGTCGTTCAGGAGCAGCACAAGCTCTGTAAATCTATCCTGAATCACTGGCTTATGTAGTAGGGTGAGGATGGGTGACACTAGCCTCTGTTTGGTGGGACTCTGTGATTGGCTGTCACCTCTGCTAGTGTTACTCCCCCGGGATTCCCAGCAGCTAACCTGCTTGCAATTCATTACTGCAGCTTCACTCAATGCTGTTTCAAGACCTGATCACAAGCGCTGATGATGTTAGGAGGACAGACCAAAGCGGTGAGATCATAATGATAACCCCCCCCCCCAGCCATCTGGGTGTCATGAGCCATCACACAGATTTGCAACATCATTTAGAACAGATCCAGGCCTTGTTCTCCCAGGTAGTTAGCCTAATAATTACTGATTCTGGTTGGCCTCTGGGGCTTCTTACCTGGCTCACAGGTAAAGGCGAGCTGGAAAATCAGGAATGCTTGGCCCTTCGGGACCGTGATTTGAATAGCCCTGATTTAGAAACCACAACTGCAGACAATGCCTGTTATGTAGAAAGGCCTCTCTCCCTTGCATACAGGGGATGTCCTGTGTCTGATAGAAGATACAGCATCTCACAGGAAGTTAGGATTCTTTAGGAGTTTGAAAGACCTGGTTCATTAGCGTGCCTACTGAGTGTGGCTTAGCTCACTAGTGCCCCCTGGTGCTGATACTGTTAGATGATTATATTTATCCAAAGCAAACTTTCTAGTGAGCAAAGCTTGGGTCACAAACTAAAGGGCATCCAGCATCCCTGGAGTGGGTGGGGTTAAGGGTCTTGCTCTAGGGCCCGGCAGTGATACTCTGCCAGGGACAGGATTTGAACCCACGACCTTGCCGGCACAGACACAGCTCCCCGCCCCACTGTGCGCGGTGGAGTGTGCCGGACTGGACCGCCCTCCACAGGGGCAGTGCCAGCCAGTGATATCCCCCACTGGAAAACCACTGCATATTGCTGCCAGCATTATACCAGTGATATTGCAGTTGATGACCATCACAGTAAGTGAGGGCATTGAACCTCCCCCCCCGAGACCCTCGAACCCAGGTCACTGTAACAAACAGAAGCCACAATCACCCAGATCTATCTGAACTGTAATAAAAAGGTCACGGCACAACTGCAGTAACGCGGCATTCAGTCGCCACAATGCCGACCAGCTGAAATATTCCTAATTAAATCCGTTATTAAAGCCTCCGACTTCATCTCTGCAGCATATGGGAAGTTTACTAATTGCAGTTACATAAGGCACAAAATATCTTCTCAGAGAAGAGGAAAAAACATCTAGTGATCTAGCTGATTTGAATATAAAGAGTCACGGTCAGAACGCAGCTGGTTGGCTGCAACAAAATCTTGGTCTGGATTTTTACTTTCTGGACCTGAACTATCCACCTCTACAAAATAATATATAGTATCAGAAAAAATACTTTGAGAAGAGCTTCTAATCCCTGATTGGTAGCTTGGATTTTGTTTTTTAAGCTCTATTTTCTTTAATTAAAAAGGCAGTAGGCATTATTAACACAGAGATCAGTACAGAAACGGCATTTTGGGTAGTTAAACCGAATTGTAATGAGATGCATTCCTAGCTGCCAATATACCAGAATCGCTGGATGTAGTCTTTGGGTCAAAAGGCAGGTACACGTTTACAACCACATGCCGTGATTTCTGCTACATGCCACTGCTTTGTATTAACGATTAATAATTAATTAATGCGAGATACACAAAGTAAATGAGGAAAAAAAAGGAGTATTAGGTTGAAAAAACTTTTCTGGGTTTCAGATCTCTGTGCTTTCACTGTTTCTTTATGTACAGTACCAGTCAAAAGTCTGGAATCTCCTTCAGGACTATTGGAGGAGCATTCCAGGTGGCCACATGGGAAAGCTGGCTGGAAGAATGCCAAGAGTCTGCAAAGCTGTCCTCTAAGCCAAAGGGGGCTGTTTGAGGACTGAGATGTTGAGCACTTCTCTTGATCGTTACAGTATTTTATTTTAGATATTTCATTGCCTCCAGGCCTCTTACTATAATGTAAATAACATACAAAAATAAAGAGAAATGCTTTATAAGGAAGTGTGTCCAGACATTTTACTGGTATTGTACATTAATCTAGTCAGTACTGCTGGATTTAATATAAGCCCACATAATGGCCTGGACACTTTATTTAGTCAACTATTAATTCATCACGTGAGCAATTCAACTTCCTTTAATATGTCTGTTGCTTCTTATGGGACCGTTTCTTGCTATGATTATGCGGCATTCAGATCCCAAACGTCACCTCAAGGTAGAGGTATTGATGACCGAGGTGCATTTTGGGTCTACTAAAAGAACTGTGAATAAAACAAGAAATAGT
This sequence comes from Petrocephalus schoutedeni, assembly GCA_026780765.1. Taxonomy (NCBI): domain Eukaryota; kingdom Metazoa; phylum Chordata; class Actinopteri; order Osteoglossiformes; family Mormyridae; genus Petrocephalus; species Petrocephalus schoutedeni. The sequence goes on along the minus strand of JAODKL010000045.1, from coordinate 3,653,794 downwards.
TAATCAGTACCTTGCATCATCTGGTGAAGGTACCGTGTAGTGATGTGCGAACACGAACGAACGGATCTTTTTGAACGGATCTTTAAAGTGAACTGAACGAACCGATTCTCGGGCCCAAGAGAACTTGAATCACTGTATACGCATGCGCGGAATGCCCGCTAAGCACTAACGTTCGCGTCTGTCTATGTCAGCAATTCGGGAGGCAGTGACGACGTCCAGCCAATAGCTGTCACGCTTTAGTTCACCAAGCACCTCCCACTGAATGTACAGTTCCACTGAGCTGAGATCAGTGACTAAAATGACCCCCACAATGTGAGCGCCCCCACTGACCCGAAGTATTACTGCAGTTCAGAACGATTCGCTGAACTGGAAGACCCGTTGATTCAGTCGTTCGTTCCACGGTTCTTTGGCTGACACTGAAGAGCAGCCTCCTGGTGACAGAGAAGCAGGACCCATGGGTGCTGTCCGGGCTGGACCGCCCTCCACAGGGGCAGTGTCAGCCAGTGATATCCTTTGATTCACCACTTCCTTTCGTTCATCAGTTCCTTTTGTTTCAAAATGAAAAGACAATAATATTAATAATAATTAAAAAGTAAATTATTACAATAATACATAAAATAGTATTGTTTACAGCAATTCACTTATAGCCCCACCCAGTAAGTAATACGTGAAGTATTATTGTTGAACGAATCAATGATTCAAAGAACCGGATCTTTTCAGTGAACTGAACGAAAAGAACTGAATCAGTAAAAAGATTCGATTTGCACATCACTAGTACCGTGCGCATCTTTTGTATTTCACCCGTACTACTTCGTAATTTCACTGACCCCCTAAATTAACATTATTATGGAATGAGCGTTTTTCTCCTGCGCATAGTCCACTTTTTATCGGGAAACAGTAACTGAACTACAAAGCCTGGCGTCCTGCTGTAGTATTTCCGGCGGCCACTAGGGGTCAGCATGTTCGTTTGAAATCGTTGGGAAATGCGCCTGGGGGAAAAGACATTCATGATGTACCCACAAGGTAAAAAAGTACCAGGTTTTTATCTGTAATAATTACAAAGCCACACACACGCACATGCTATGTAAACCATAGTGGATCTGCAGGAGAATTTGAATTGTACATTTGACATGATTAAGCCCTTTGCTGTAACGTGCTACATAATATAATCTGCAGAATGATATGATTTCTGCATAATGTAGCATATTAAGTATCCAGAAAGCAGACAGTACTTGCTTTTAATCAGCTAATTTTGGGTAGGGGGGTGGAGTGGCTGGATCAGACTTGAGCTTGCCGCCCCCCTCCACCCACAGGGTCTGAGCACAGCGAATTTGCCCTCGAAGGCTCTTTAACAATCACAGATGGCCAACAGGCCCCCTCAGCGTCAGCAGGCAAATTGCCGCTCTGATTCAGTGATTTACACAGAGTGGCCATTTTAAAGTGGTGATTATGGCCCGTTTTGGCACGGTGCCTCCGCTGGTCCCGCAGGACACTGACCCTCTGCAGGACCCCCACTCTGTAATCACGCCACGAGTGCTCTCACAGAGACCATGGGGCGGAGCCGAATGTCCCTATCGCAAGGCTCACAGGCGCTGCAGACGAGAAGGCGGGCCGGCCTGGAGGACAGGCTGACAGATTCAGAAAGCGGGAATTAAACAGGGAGAACCAGCCATCCATCCGTACGTCAATCCATCATTCCATCCACCCATCATCCATCTGTCTATCCATCCATAACCTTAAGCCTGTGTCACACTAATTTGTCTCACAGTAACCCCCCCCCTTCATGTGGGCCATTGCACCCCAGACCACCGTGCGTGCTGATGACCCCTACCATCCTGGCGGAGGAAGAGACGCCAAACAGGTCTAGCCAGTTAATCTGGAAAGGTGCAATTACAAGCCTTGGACAGCAGGGGGCGCATTGTAGGTAAGTTCTCCATGTTGGTAAATGCGAAGTGAGCTGGAATGTCGCCTTGTCAGCACTGTTTGTCCTTCAGCGGAATGGCTGATGCTTAGCTCAGTGCAGCTCTGACCTTTGGAGGAGGTGTGATGTCACTCCCACCCCCATGTTTATCATGTTATTTCTCCAATTTCCTCATTTCACTGACGTTCTCAGTGTTGATTGTTGCAGTGAAATAGAGAGCTGAGCTCCAATGTCCCCCATAAGGTCTTCAGGGTGTCTGGTTTCAACTGTTTCAGAACCGGGTTCCGGTTTCGGTTCCTCTTTGTCCTGCCTTGTTCGCACACATCCCAAAGGCACGCATGGCGCACACGCGATGACGGCCCGTGTGCATGCCGGGGTCACTCACGCCTGTCCCGCGAGCCGCGTCCAAAAAGCGTGTAAGAAGCAGTCCCGTCTGCTGGCCTCGACGACGGCGCAGGGAGCGTCATTAATGACTGTCACATCATGTGTTTAAGCGGAAGTGTGCCACTAGGTAAACATTCCAGGCTGAAATCTGTCAAGTAAAATAAAATATAGTGTTTCTGAGGTCAGCAGAGGGAAAGCTCCACGCAGCTTCTCCAGCACGGTGGGACTGAGTCTGCAGACCCCATATCACCATATAACAAAGCCCAAGACTGTAACCCCAAGCAGAGCACAGAGAGGCTCCCTCTCTCTGCACTAGCTATGAATCCTGAGGAATGCTAAGCTAATGCTAAGTCAAGGCTAAGCTAATGCTAAGTCAAAGCTAAGCTAATGCTAAGCCAAAGCTAAGCTAATGCTGAGTCAGCTTAACTCACAAAGAAAACTGGAAGAAAGGGAGCCGCTCATTAGTGGCGTTTAATGTCACCGCATCACCTGAGAAGCACATCCCCTAATTACACGCGGTCACAAGTGCAATAAAAAGTGCTATGGGAAGATGTTTCATGCTCCCTGGGATGAAATGAAAGATCAAAAAATACATTCAGACTCAGAGCCTTAAACCTTTACATTCCATTTATAACTGCACCCCATCAGGTGTCCCCATTCTGTGTGGCATGTGTTTGCCCACAATTCTACAGAGCATGTATAACAATCTCTCCTGTGTGTGTGTGTGTGTGTGTGAACGCCCCGCCCCCCATCCAGTTTGGCCCGTTTTCCAGCTGGTACTGTCCCCCCGTCCTGATGCCAGATAGGTTCCGATTCCCCTCGTGCTTGGCTGCCGTCCAGGGAGCACACAGCGCTCTCCTCACTGTGGGGGTGGGCAGATCCCATGAGCTGGTTGCCTTTGTCTTTTTGCTGTCCTTATATAAGGCTCGGCTCCGGTACCACCTGCATGGGCCATTCTGCCATGCGGCTGGACAGTGAACAGGAGAAGTTGTCTATCGTTTGGCAACCGCAAGTCAGAGAGAAAACGACAGATCCTGACCCCCCTACGCCGGGTAAAAGAGAGATTACTGCGGTAAAGTGCCTCTCCCGGGGACCCAATGACACACCACAGGGGACCGAATGGCTTTGGAGCCTCAGGAAAGGCCCGGCTACTGAGGAAGACGTACATCTTCCAGACGGGACTGTGAAAGCGAGATCTTTGGCATGCAGAAGCTCTGTGGCATTGACTGGTCATTGAAAGAGAACAGTGCCTATCCCAGGATTACTGGAATAGGATCCGGGGTGGCGTGAACACCGATCATGTGACCCTGACCGTGTGACCCTGATCATGTGACGAAGCTGCCAGCACCTGATTCGCAGACAGTCTGAATTGTGACGATTCTGCTGCTTCTCTGTCCATGGCGAGCCCCACAGCCCCGCAACAGGCATCACAAGTGCAAACAGGCTGTGAGAGTGCCTGGGTGCTAAGCGGGGTGGGGGGGGGGGATCAGAGAGCCTCAGAGCACATCTCTGTCCCCTGGCTCCCTGTACCCCCCCTCCCTCGGCAGGCAGGTGCAGGGTGTAAAGTGGCCTCCCAGGAGCAGCTGTGACTCCTGGCCGAGCCAATCAGCTCTAATGAAGCCCTAGTGATTCTCCATCCAGCCAGAGGAGGAGCCTGCAGGTTCACCTGCAGCCACGTCGCCATCCCCCCCATCCCGAGCCCCGTCACTCTCCGCCAGCTCAGATTAGCGTAAGGACTCTCACTTCCTGACCAGTGCCGTATTTACCCTTGAGGAGAGAGGGCTGGGGGGTGGGGGGGGGAGCGGTGTTTGCAGCCCTATATCACTCGCTTTAAAAGCCAGGGCTCGAGCCGCGCGATCCGTCTTCCGCAGGAGTCCCTGAGACGGCGTCCTCTCTGTGACCTTTTCTCTGTAAGGAAGCTCATTTCCTAATGGGCTGTCTCCATCGGGCCTGGCAGCACCGGCAGGTTCCTCTGAAAGCCGCCACCACGGCAGAAATCAGATAAAAAAAGAAAAGAAGGCCACCTCCAAGCATCGTGTCGCACTTACAAAATACACAACAGCTAACACAACTAGCTAAATATAACGAAATACCATGAACATTTAACGAAACATTTTTCAGCAGAAAAACAAAGGATATAATAGCAAAGAATATAATACACCACATCGTCCTGGTCAATCAATCAAATGTGTTTAAAATATTACTCTACATCAGTCCTTCTCTGCAGGGATACATCATCTGAAAGGCCGTTCCCCTTGACGCTCCGGGCAGGTTGAGTTGATGCTGTGTTTTAGCAATAATTTACGGTGGCTGGCGTTAAAACAGAGGAAGTTGTTGAGTTGTAGATCTTCTGCTGACAGGCGGAGCTGTCCCCGATCTCACAGACAGACAGGCCGGCGTGTGTCAGCCCCAGGAAGCAGAGATGCATATGAATACTGGCCGGGCAAGCAGGCCCCAGGATGGCCGTCCAGGGCAGTCGGAGCTACAGATAATCCTCCATAATGGATGGACAGACGTGGGGGGGGGTCCAGGAGAGCCGTCCTACCAGAGCACACCTGTAATTGCTATGAGAATAATTAGCGGAAGTACACTTTCAAAACAAAGCAGCGTGACGGAGCCCAGGTGTGCATGTCTGTGTCTGTGTGGGGGGGGGTCTCTGCCAGGGCAGGTGAGCAGGGCTGAAACGACCCATTCACAGAGTAACCCCCCCATTACAATCAGACTGGGCTGAAACGTGAGCTTGCCGGCCGGGCAGCTGGCGAATCAAACGCGAGGAGGGGGTGGAGGGCGGGGTTAGGGGGAGCATGTGGCTAATTCATGTGCTGCCCTCATGAAGGAGAGAGGTGACTGAGCGCGCTCACCCTCTCGCAGCACGAGGCGAGTGTATAGCGCCCAGCGTATGGCGATGCCAAGCTGACATCCTGTAGCTGCTGATGTTACTCTGCGCTGGAGCACCAATAACATCTGCTGTGTCTGGGTGTGGAGGACGTGTCCCCGACTACAGCTGGGCCGTTTAAGCCTTCTCTGAAACATAAATGTGGCGCTTTTTCCTTCAAAGGGTCAGTAACGAACGTTGACAAAGAGAACAAAGAAATAAGCACTCGAGGGGCCTGTGCAGCCAGCGACTTGTTGCCGTGACGATTCAGCTACTCTGTGTTCGGAGGAGGGTGGCTGAATAATTCAGGCCCTCACCCTATTCCTCCGCTGAGCCTTGCTTTTCTGATCTATAATTGATGATGGCAAGCGGATGCCTGACCAAACTTCTGCAGGCCCCTCTGCAGATCTTCCCCCTATGGACAGTTCCAGGTGACCGACCCTCTTAGGCTCCCCTACAGGGAAGGAGAGCTTCTGCTGAGAGCCTCGGCTGGATTGAGCCAGCTGGTCAATGTCTCCGGTCACCTGAGAGGAGCCGACGGCCTTTAAGAGAAAACGGCCCGAGAGATGCTGTTTTTAACACTGGTAAAGCTGTGGGGATTAAACTGGCAGCTCTAGCAGCTACGACAGCTGGCTAAAGTGAGCAGGGACACAGAGGATGCACAGTTAGAGGGAGACACACAGAGAGAAAAGGAGACTCACAGAGACACAGGGACACATGCAGACACAGAGAGACACGGAGAGTCATCCAGGGACACATGCAGACACAGAGAGACACGGAGAGTCATCCAGGGACACATGCAGACACAGAGAGACACGGAGAGTCATCCAGGGACACATGCAGACACAGAGAGACACAGAGAGTCATCCAGGGACACATGCAGACACAGAGAGAC
>JAODKL010000045.1:3634374-3644777 GCA_026780765.1 Petrocephalus schoutedeni | reverse complement strand
ATCCTCCAGGGGCCGGCAGAGGAGTCAAACAAACCGAACAAAACAAAACAAGACAGAACTAAGTTTATACAGAACATTTGATGAAATTTCTGTCTCTATGTGGAGCAGACAGGTGCTGGCATGGGGTGCTTGATTGTTGATGGCAAGATCAGCAGTGGAACAGCAGCAGGGAAGGAATGAGAGGCATCACAGGAGCAAAGAGCAGGCAGGCAGGAGGGGAGTTGCCGGAAGTAGAGGCAGTGGTCTTGCAGACAGCAGAGTAGGTGGAAAATCTTCAAATTCACGGGTCTCCAGGTAGCACACCCCAGAAGGGGTGGGGGAGAGGTAAGAAAACACGTCAGGTAATCTGTCAATAGTAGTATTTTAAGGATAGTTTCCTAAAGGAACCTTTTTGTGCCAAAAAACAAAGTGATTCCCCTTGTCCTGAAAATTTTCCATCATAAATTGACCTTATGGTGGGTGTAATCGCTGCCCACAGACATCCCTAATGAGATACAGGGTCAGTGTGCCCTGGCCGCCACCTTTTCTCATGCTGACAGGTCTGCAATTCCATGGGGCATCGCCGTGCCAACGGGGCCAGTGTGGCCGGCACTGCAGTGTGATAGCGTTATCGTTGTGGCACACACTGCCTCTTGCCAATGGAGCAGATCTCACAAGATGATTGGCCCCACCCCCCCGCCCCATCCCAAAGGCTAATCAGAATAACAGCCCCCCTCAAAGACCACACACAGTACCCCCCCCCCCCAATCCCCACTAATAGCCATTGTCCCCATTTCTCTCCCCATTCTGAGTATGACACCACCCTTACACACACATTATACTCTCTGTAAAAAAATACTTTTTATTTAACATAATTTCTCGTACGCAGCCTAGTCTGACTGCCCAAGGTTACATATCGATGACCCCGAAATGTTGACCGGCAGCTCCCCTGACCATGTGACCTCCAAACAGCCTCCGTCTGACTCCCACCATTTAGTGACAGGTCCAGCAGTCCGCCCCCCCCCCCCCCCCCGCACAGAAAACACTCCGTGAAAAAAACAGGATAAAGGTCGGGGTGGTCTGACAGGCGAGGTTACGACTTCAGGGGTCCCTGCGCCTTAGAATTGTGTGTTTGCTTAATCTCTTAAAGGGACAGACACTTAATAAAGGGCACTCCCAAAATTAGCCGGCGATAACGACGACCAGGAACAGAGCCCCTACTGGAGCATGGCTGACTGAAGGGGGGGGGGGGGGTGTTTATGGCACATGATCCTCACTTTTCACATTTTCTATAAAGAAAGGAAGTCTGGATTTTTCTGGAGAGAGTCGCAAGAAAGAGTCAGTGGAAGAACCGAGGTGACAGATTTGGCTGCTAGAGAGAGAGAAGAGATAGACAGGTCATCCTGTGTGTCTCAAGCACTTTCCTCCAGGCACCTGCAGGGACTATCCATCCATCTGTCCATCTGCCAGTCTGTCCCCGGCATGGAGGCCACGCCCCCCACCTGCCTGGAAGCAGCCGTGGTCACACTCCAGTGATGACATCACATCTTACTCACAGGTCCTGGTCAAACCCACACAGGAGGCGATCTCTGTCATACTAATACCAGTCCCTAAACAGAGGTGGGTAGTTCAGATCCAGACCAGGATTTTGTTTCAACCAACCAGTTGAGTACTCAGAGCCTGTGACACTTGATGCTCAACTGGTTGGTTGAAACAAAGTCCTGGTCTGGATTTTTACTTTCTGGAGCTGAAATTTCCACCTCTGCCTCTAAAGCAGCCAGCAGAAGGTATTCCAGCCACCTCTGGCCTTTTCCTCTCTGACTCCGGGTACCTGCTACTCCAGAAAGTGCCGAGCAGATGGAAGGTGCTCAAGAGTCCTGCGCCTGATGATCGTTAAGGTCCCCGCTGCCACTTTCATGGGTATCCACGCCAAACACCAGCCTGGCATCAGGGTAATGCAGGCGGACTTGCACAGGGGCACAAGGCTGTTTTAACATCCTTAACCGGGAGCCGTGTTTCCCGTTTCACGTAAAACATTTCGCTTTTATTTCTTTCTTGGCTTATGAATATGTCATGAAGGTGAGCCCTTTGGGGTTTAACCCCTCTGGTGACCCCTGTGCTTTCTTGGAGGTAGCAAGATGAGATGGAGCCCGTGTCTCCCTCACATCAGCTCTGCTGAACTCAAAGCACAGGAAGGGAGGCTTTAAAAGCACATTTATTACACACCTGCCTCCTGTACAGCCTGGGGGATACAAAAAATACAAATGAAATACACCGTGACTCAATATAAAACAGCACCTATTGGGATCCTGTCCTGACCAGCTGAACACCATTAAAGTTTCCACTGTTTTTTAAGTTCATACCAGTGCTTCTTGGAAAAAATCGGAGCGAAAAAGCCCCTTTTTAATCTAAAACAGGAGTAACCCCACCAGCACCATGGGTGTGCATATGAGGAAGTCCTGTGTACAAACTCAATGCCTTGGGAGGTTCATTTCCGATAAAAGCAGACAAAACAATTCAGTGAATATTTATAATTACAGATTAAAATATAGTTTTTAATAGTTCAGTCTTCCTCACACAACAAATGGCCAGCATATTTATTCCAATTATCCATTACTACGTGAGACTAAAGAAAAAGGAACTTAAAATCGGAGTCATGAGATTAACTTCAGTTTGTTTGATCTAAATACACAGGAAACAAGAAACAGCACACATATAAAAAAAGAATACTGATTTAAAAAAAAATTACAAAATGGAAAGCCTACAATAATTGCCAAAAGCAGATTTAAAAGTCTTAAGTACAGGTGGAACTGCATGATATTGATCCTGAACACAGGAGCAGGGGGGCAGAAAAGGGGGGCGGAGCCAGGATGATTTGGAACAAAGTTTGATTTGTCTGGGTTGCTGCACCTCCATCTACTCAAGGCAAGCCAATGGTTATTTCCTGGTCTAAATGATTATTATTATTATTTTGTCTTTAAGACTAAATTATTATTATTATTAATAATAATAATAATAATAATAAATAATAATAATGATAATAATTAGTTACCTCCATCACTCCCCCCCTCCCACATTGCAGAATACTTAAACCAGAGCCTCAAAATACCTTAATATTCCATAATATTATTTTTTATTAGTTGTTTGCACCATAAATTAAATGTTGCCTTGTTCTTTTTTTGGGCCATAAAGAGAAATAAAACTGGAAATATATAAAAACCTTGATGCGAATACATCAATACATCAGTGAATACATCAGACCCAAATATATAGTATAATATAAAGGTAAACCGAGATGTTCAGTATGTACGGATATATAATGCTAATGTAGCAAACAGGAGTCTGTAGCTCTTCTGAGTGTTTGCAGGAGTGCAGACAGGTGTGCTGGGAGTGGCCTGCTGTCACAGGTACGATTCCATCCTATCCCAGGGCTGCGTGTCGGCAAAGTAGCCTTCGCATTGGCCGTGGTCCAGTGCCAGGGGTGTGGCCTCCTCCTTAAGCTCCTCCCACGGGTGTGGCAGCTCCAGAAAGAGAGTCAGCTCCTCCAGCTGGGCCTGGGCATCGTCGGCGGCGCCGCCCGGCACACCGTTTGCCTCCATGTTCTCGCAGGCGTGTTCAGAGGCACTGGCGCACCAGCGCCCCCCGCTGCCATGACACTGGCCCTGCAGAGAGGTGTCCAGCTCGCAGCCCAGGGAGTTCAGGGCCAGGTTGAGGTCCAGGTCCTCAAAGGTACTCCCCGCTCCACCCATGATGTCATCAAACGTGGAGGCCCAGTTGAAATCACCCTTGAGGGCCCCCGTCATCTTCACCTCCGACACTGGCTGGGGTGTTCCAGAGCCCCGCCCACACTTCGCAGCCCTGCCGGGTGGGTGGTGCTTGCGTTTGCTGCTGAGTGCGGGGACGCGGACCCCCACAGCAGGGGGAGCCTCGCCGCCCTGCCGCTGTGCTCCCATGTGGCCGGAGACCGGCCTGCGGCGCTTGAAGACGCCATTGACGAACATGTCGGCGTGCTGGGGGTCCATTTGCCAGAAGCCGCCCTTCCCTGGCTCTCCCTTCTGCCGGGGAACCTTCACGAAGCACTTGTTCAGGGAGAGGTTATGGCGGATGGAGTTCTGTGGTGGTGGTTGGGGGGGGGAACACAGCATTAGAATCAACTGAACTAACGAAGCTTCAGTTTGGCTAACAGCCAGAAACAGCCCATCATTCTCCTGAGATAAGGACCCCAGAAAAAGCTGTCCTGTCCTGGCCTGAAAACGCACCTCAAAGATCCATCTCATGCCCTGTACTGTGCTTGTGAGTAAATGTCAGTATAACGGGAAATAGACCAGGCTGTGTCTGTGGATAACTTTCGGGAAGGAGAAAATACAGACCGGGACAACTTGTGATAGAAAATTTTCAGCACAAGGGGAATCACTTTGTTTTTTGGCACAAAAAGGTTCCTTTAGGAAACTATCCTTAAAATACTACTTTTGACAGATTACCTAACGTGTGTCTCAGCAAACATGTCTCCAGCCACCCATACTTACTAACCACTTACCCTACTCAGCAATTATGGAATTACTTAAATGTTACAGTCTTCCTTCTCCGACATATATTCAGTCTTATGGAAATTGGTGTTTGTATCATATCTAGGCACTGGTGACGATCGATACCAACGACTGACAGCCTACAGCCAAGCACTGAAGATTCATTACTGTAATGACATACAAACAGCCACATCCCTGCCCTGAGAGTACCCGTCCAAGCAAAAACCGAGCCGATTTCCCTCCCTCTCCAAAGCTAATCACGAACACGGCCAGCCCCCACTTCGCACCCCCTCCTCTTCAATCACTTGCAAGGCGACAGCGTAATTAAGACGGCGCGACAAAAGATGCCGAAGCGTGTTGGGTCAAGGGCGATCTCGCGTTCCCCGCTTACGGTCAGGCGATGTAACGGGACACGTCTGTAAGGAGCCATTTCCACAGAGAAAGGCGCAGACCCGACACGCCACTTATATAAACCGTACGTGCTGGCGTGCTGTGCGTTTGCGCGATTGCCCAGGGTGATTAAAATGTGGCTTTTCTTTGTCATGATCGTCTCCCTCCTCCCAGTGGTAAAATATCGCTTTAAAAAGAGCGCAGGAGCCGCGAATCAGAGGCGCTGTACCTTTAAGGACGCCCCCCCCCCCCAGACACCTGCCGGGGCCGTAACCCGACGTCCACCTGTCGCACGCTCGCATGCCCCCCTGCCAGGACCGGCTCATGCATCTTTAAGCAGCATCCCTCGGGCTCGGTGCCCGCAGACGGGCGATTTGCGGGAGCGATCGTCTCTGGAGGAGCTTGTAGGTAATCAGGGCTTATCGATCGAGCTGGTCCACACCTCACAGCTACTGGTAGTGGGAAGCGCGGCCTCGTTTCCCCCAATAATTCCCGCGTGAAGCCACCTATACCTGGTGAAAGTTCAGGGCAGGCTAATACATGTTTAATTAGGACCCCCCCCCATGACATCCCCCTCCCACGAAGGTCTCACCTGCCAGCTGGGCTCGGCATGTCTGTAGTAGCAGAAGTTGTCCGTGATCCAGCTGTAGATGGCCGACAGTGTGATCTTGCTCTTCTTACTGGCTTGCATTGCCATGCCGATGAGCGTGGCGTACGAGTAGGGGGGCTTCACTCGGGGGTCCGTCCTGTAGTCCACTTCGGCCGGCGTCTGAGGGCACTGCCAGCCGTCCGCGGAGACACTGGCGCTGATGGGGCTGCCTAGGGCGCAGGGCGTGCCCGTGACCGCCGTGTCACCCGCTGCTGGGCTGGCAGGGGCGTCCGCTCTGCGGCAGGGGGGCGCCGGCTGTGGGGGCGGCCTCTCCAGCGTGGCGCTCAGGATGGAGAAATCCTGCAGCCACTGGAGACTGGTCAGGCTGTCGTCCAACGGCAGAGAGCCTGCCACATCGGAGCCCCCCTCTGGCTGGAGAGCCGTCCAGCGCTCCGGAAACCGGGAGGCGAGCTGCGCACTGGTGAGAACGGGCATAGCAGAGAAGCTCCGAGAAGACTCCCAGAAACCCCGCAGTGTAAGCACAGGGTCCTCCTGGAGATCCACGGACACCTGCCACCAGAATCAGGCGAAAGGTTTCATATCAACCTCAAACGGGGACATGAAGCTCAGTGGAAATGCCCCCCCTCTAAGAAATACACTTTCCGCAGAGCTAATATTTTCCTTAAATAATCCAATTTGATTTGGTGATGAAATATCCACAAACAAGTATTATTCAAAATAGATTTAACTTCCTCCAGCAAGCGCACGCCTTGTAATATCGATTCCAGCCTGTTGCATTTTATCGGATTTACCTTACCTCAGACTCTGAATTACGATGAAGCCGCAGCCTGTCCCCTTTGCCGGCCGTTTAAAATGTTGTCCCTAAACAGCTGGTCCCCAAAACCAGTCAGAAAAATGAGTGTAGATGTCAAATGGGGCGCTCTTCGGAGATCAGCGATGCGTTTCCCTGTTTGCGCCTCTAGGGCTCGGCTGTGAGGAATCCGTCCGTTTGCGTCCCTTTAAGGTCCCTTTAAACGGATGGCGGGCCGCTGATTGGCTGCCGATCGGCTCCGGGTTTCATCTTCCGCGTCTCCTGTTACGACCGAGTGGGATCTGCCCTGCCGGACCGGACTGTCCCGGGAAAACCGGCGCACATAACAGAAACTCACAGTGTTTATGAAATGGACCTCTAAACATCTCTAACATGAGACTGTGTGACACGATTCTCATCTGGTCTCCTTGCGGCCATAATAAAGTAACCAGTTCGAATATTTTTTTCAGTTTCGAGGAAAATAGAAACAATTATTTCCTCGATGGTGTAAAGCATACATTCATTTTTGTTAATTGTAAATAATAGTGGAAGATACCTTTACGGGCTATATAATGCGCACATCGTTTTAGTGCGATTGTCTGTAGGTGCACGTACTGTAATAGTTACATTGACTTTTGACAACCAAGTCTATTTATATTTAAGTCGATTTATTGCGAGAATAGTCCTATATGGATATTAAAATAGATTGAATAACCCCCAAAACAGAAACTTTAAATAACTATGAAATATTACAAGCAGTTAAAACAATCCGAATAAAGTATTTATCATAATTGGAATATATTACGTATACGCAGTTAGTGTACGCAAATATCCACGCATCCATCAGTTTATTTTCTATTCCCGGTTTGAAAACCAAAATAAATGCATTTGTGTATGTTTGTGCGCGTTTTACTGGTAAAACCAGATTAGCGCCTGGGTACATCGCGTGTTTTATGGTCGCTGCTTCGGCAGTGATGTATAGGCGATGTTAATAAATGTCCCCCTGGATAAACAGAGATTGAGGGCGGGAAAGGGCGCACAAAGCCGCCCCCACCGGCGGAGCCGCCCGCGGCAAAAGCCGCGCCACAAGCCCCGCTTTCCCACCTCCAAACGCAGCTATTGTGCAGTTTAACGGAAACACAATTGCGTCAAAGATATCACTAATCCCCCAAACACTATAACTAATGCAGCCGCGCACTCAGCCTTAGTCCCTTTGTCGCAGAATTAGAAGTATTTTTCCTGCAACACGAAGCGACGATGCGACACTATGGTAGGGTTGCTTTAAGAACCGCAATATTTATAACGGATATTTTAACAGCTGGAAAGGACATACAAGTTCGGTATAAAGTTAAACACACAAAATCAGACAACATCGCCACCTAAGTGTTTTTATTGTTTATTATCATATGCACAATGTTCCTCACTACTGCAGATTAACCTGAGCGTGGAGTGCAGGCCTATAGATTGGTCTAAATATGACATTAAAAAGAAAAGAGGATTTCTTTCCCTTGCTTATCGACGGCACGGTACGGAATACGTCGATGGCGTTATCCGAAACGCCAAGTCCTGGGTGACTTTTTCAGCGTTACAAGCCGGCGCCCACCCCCAGTCGGGACCCCCCCCCCGGTACGATGCAGATGTATCGGGCAGGTAAAGAGTGCCCCCTCCCGACCACCCAAGGCGGTTTGGTCTAGCAGAAGATTCCAGAAGGACCGAAACCTAACACACGATATGATATAAACATGTCAAGAAAATATTAACATTTATACAAACAGCAAAATAAGTCTTACCGTTACACAATATGTTTATTCCTTTATTGTTAGTCTTTTTTGGAAGTAGGCGAGGAAACGATAAATTAAGGGCTCAGGACCGCGCATTTGCACATTTTCATTACGCAGACTTCACATTTTACAGTGTGAATCATCCACGTAAAGATTATTTCCATCTAATTCGTACCAAGAACATATTGAAAGACATTTTATCTCGGAAAACGAATAACCAACAAGCTGTGATTAAAAAGTCATTATATCGAAAAAAACAGGCACAATTAATCATCTACAACTGGAATAGTCACCGTAATTTTTACATTTACACAACGATATGGTCATAATCACATACGAAACGCCTGCATGTGTCAAATATTACAACTAAAAGACCATCTCAATTCCATCAGTTATTTGAGCGGTTATAATTACGAGACAAATTTCTACCTATTCAGCAAGACAAACTATACAAGTCTCTGTAGCAGTTGTATTTAACTTTTCTCGAAGATGCAATTGTTACTTTACAATATACACAACTGAATGTACAAGTAATCCAGTAAAATTAGGCGTTTTATGCAATAATCTCTGGAAATCTCACCTAACGCCGCATAATGACCTAGACCGCGGTTTAATCCCTATAGTCTGCACGTTACAACAGCAAGCTGCGTATTTATTAAGAGCAATGATGGCACAACGCGAGTGTCTACTGGTCATCGGCCCAGTTTCCCATTATTTGTGTAGTGCTGCAAATTAAATATTTTAACCTGCAATTGAAATCATAAGTAACGAGCAGAGCACTCCCCTGGATACCAGGTTAGTAACTAACGCCGAAGAAACACAAGGCACGGATAAATACGCAAAGAAGCGGAGAAGGAGGCTTTAAATCGAGCAGTGGGGGGCCCCGGGAGCCTCTAATGCGCAGGGGGGCTATCAGCATCCCGACAAGCTGCTTACGGCAGATATGAACCAGTTATCCAGGCTAAAGCAAAGGCAAGTCAGGCGCACCCTCCGGACGACTTCGTATTATTTTAACACATTAAGCAACAGATACCTCAGTTAGATACGGTAATATTAAAGCATCGTTAAACGGGGGATCCTGTAAACCGAAGTGTTTTAAGTCACTTATCCTAACACCTGAACTAGATGCTGTATTCCTGGCGAACGTTAAGGCGCTATACAATGACGCAGGCAGAACATCTAAAGGCAGAGATACATAAATTAGGGTTGGTCATGGTTAATCACATTGGGTTAATTACATAAATTAGGATAAAAGGGGGGGAGGCAGGATCGTATAGCTTAAAGGTGTCTGGAGGAACAGGAGCGATAGGGGAAGCGGAAAGGGAGAACGCAGCCCGAAGGTCCCCGAAGAAGGCCGAGCCCAGTTGCGCTCGTCGGGTCCGGGCTTCTCCAAGCTGAACCGACTGCCTCTGCTCTGAACCCGCTCGTAATGAGACGCAGCTAAACCTGTACCGTACTAACAAGCCGGACAGCCGACGGACTCAGCAATCGGGGCTCTAACCGCTGCATCAGACGTCCTTGCATGAGGTCCGTAGCGTTCGCACCTTTACCCCCCCGGATACCTAATTACTTGACATTAAGGCCACAGGGAGCGTCCTTAACCACCGCCCTCGCCCGCTGCGTCTCCTTAAAGGGAACTACACAAAAATATCCGCCTTCGCCTTCAAGAAAGAGCGAAAACTATAATAATTTCCCAGGCAATATTAACGCTCATTCCTTTAAACCGTACGCGCTCCTAAGACCGAGCTAGGAATGTAGCAAATAAATAAAACTAGACACGTGTTTAATTGGCAAGGCTATAACATCTGCGGTTCACTAATTTAAATACAATTATAATTAATAAATGTGACCCTTACTGGGAGAAATTGGGGTGCCATAATTAATGATTATAATAATTCTAGTACCGTAAAAGTGTTAGAGGCCAGTGTTTTCAGTGAACATAGCCGTGGTCTCTTGTGCTGAAACACTGAGCCTCAGGTCACCATTCTAGCCGAACTGGGAAGACTGGGACAGGGAGCCTTTCCCTACTGGAGTGCGGGGCTTGGGGTGGGTGGGGGGGGGGGCACGCCCTTTAAGCCCACCGCAGTGTGTCGGGGTTGCAGCTGAGGGGGGGGCCCTGTTGGATGGGAGAGGCAGGCTGCGTGTGAGCGCACACGTGTGTGCGAGGACACGCTAAGGGCCCAGGTGCTGGTCCTCCACGCGCAGGCTGTCGGGGGGGCAGAGGAGGGGCTGGCTGGAGCTGTTGGTACTGTGGCTCTTCAGACTTTCCGTGGACTCGGACCCTGCGAGGGGGGGGGGGGGGGGGGCCGGGGCAGCATGGGGGGACG
>JAODKL010000045.1:3585945-3602103 GCA_026780765.1 Petrocephalus schoutedeni | reverse complement strand
CCCGCAGACACTCGTCCCTCACTGCACTCTGCTAACCCGCAGACACTCGTCCCTCACTGCACTCTGCTAACCCGCAGGCAATCGTCCCTCACTGCACTCTGCTAACCCGCAGGCACTCGTCCCTCTCTGCACTCTGCTAACCCGCAGACACTCGTCCCTCACTGCACTCTGCTAACCCACAGACACTCGTCCCTCACTGCACTTTGCTAACCAACAGACACTCACCCTCACTGCACTTTGCTAACCAACAGACATCCTTCTCTGCACTCTTCTAACCTGCAGGCATTCAGGCACTCACTGCTAGCTAAACTAAAAAGACTATATAGAAGTATTTTACATTGAGTGCACACAGGAATTAATGTCATTGTCACTCCTTTATGAAAAGTATTTTACATTTATGTAAATGAAATGTATCAATATGCACCCATGGCCTCTCCCCTGGCAGGTGCGACTTCGGCTGCTGTTTGCTGCCCTGCCTGATCAACGACCTCAAAGATGTGACGCATACCTGTCCCTACTGCAAGGGCTACATCTATACTTACAAGCGCATGTGCTAACGCGGGCACGCTAGCCTGCCGCACAGCAGCCGCCCCCCTCGCTCTGCCCGCTGCCGTAGGCTCTAACGGATGCACGTTCCCCCCATTGAACCACGTCCATACTCACACGCTCCTGTGCTGGGATCGCTGCGTCTGCAAGTCTGTGAGAATGAGTGTGGCCCCTTTAAGGGTGTGAGAAAGAGGCGGAGCCAAAGTCATGTTACATAGCTGGTCTCACATCAATATTCTCAGATTGCAGAGCTGGTCTTACTTTGATATTCTCAGATCTCACAGCTGGTCTTTGAAATTCTCAGATCGCACAGCTGGTCTTATGTCGATATTCTCAGATCGCACAGCTGGTCTTCAATATTTTCAGATTGCACGGCTGGTCTTTTGTCGATATTCTTAGATCTCTTAGCTGGTCTTATGTCAATATTCTCAGATTGCACAGCTGTTTTTTTTGTCAATGTTCTGTATGAAAGCTGTAGTAGTGAAGGGAGGCAGAGACCACGAAAATGATACTAGGTAGGTATCCCCTGGAGAGCTTAGCATCACAGACCGAACCAAAGTCTGAGCCAGCACCAGTGTAAAATCTATGGACGTTTATTTAAGACATGAGTCTAAGTTATTTTAACAGATAGGAATCCAAGCAAGCAGGGCCAGGGTTCTGGCCAAGGGACCTGCTTTGCCCAATTCACCATGCCCTCCGTGCCCCACAGATGCCACCGAGACCTGCTCATTTTGGGTCTGGGTTCACTGACATACTGCTGTCATTGTTAACAGGGCAGAGATTCAGATTACCCAGAAATCCCTTTCCCACAGTATGCAAAAGAATGTGACACTTCTACGAGCCCCCATACCTGCATCCTCTGCTGATGTCTGTGGTGATGTTCGTTATGTGACTTTTAATTCAGGAGCATATTTGGGAAGCTGGTAAATAAACCATTCAAACATTTAACTTGTTAGCCTGACTTTACTTCCAAGGTAATCGTGAGTGAGCCTTTTTTTTTTCTTTTTAAATGTTTCTTAGGAAGTTACCAGGTCCAGCTCAAACACGCATTTCTCAGTCACTGGTAAACGTGCTGGATTCTGAACCTGCCTCACACATGTTTCTCTCAGCCATCACTGTCCTCATGAGGTTTGACAGACAGCCATGATGCTCTGTGAAATATCAGCATGTTGTGGTACAGCTGAGCCCAGTTCAGTTAAGACTACAGGTTTCAAACTTGAGAAACTATTGGATCACTTACCCTCAACAAAAGCCTGACACCAGTGCTTCTGAAGAGCTTCTTCTCATGATCTTTGCATTTAGAGACAAGGCACCTTAGCATCCAGGGTACTAAAGGATTTCATCATAAAACTGCCATGGCCACATGGATCTGTGCTGGTAAAAGAACACTCGCTATACGAATGTGGGATGCCCCCACCCTCCGATTACTGTAGCTGGGAACTCTCGTTAGCACTGTCTGTATGTGACTTCTAGGGGACAGTATCCAAATCAACGGTGAAACAATGAGAAGCGATAGCGAGTAATATAAATCCGTTGTGGCTGACCCTCTGGTCGATCAGTGTCAACATGTTAATGACCGAACATGATGAATCTTCTGACAAAGAACAAAAGAAATAGTGGAAAAAGTAGCATTTTCTCTGCATCTCTTTAATATAATGATTAGAGTACGTAAGAAATCGCTTCCTTCTCTGTAAGTGGTGCGGTTTCGCTCACAGCAGTCCTTCGCAAAAGTCCATTAGTCTAGCAAACAAACTGAAAAATCCACTTACTCAGTCCTTCGGCGAAAAATATAGTACACAAACATTGCTTTGGTTGCCACGTAAAACTAAATTCGTTATTTTTTTAACTTTAAAGTGAAGTGCAAACTCCTTAGATGTTTATGAACCACTACCTCCATGGTCTGTATTTTACTTCTGCCCCTTAGTGATACACAAACGCCGGTTCTCTGGCGTCTGCTTCCGCGCCATCTCCCGGCCACCTATACGCCCCGTCGCGGCTGCCGGCTGCGACCGCGGGCTCAGTCCCTCCAGCGGTGGCCGCATTGCAGGCTGCAGCACTTGTAGAAAGTGGTCATGGGCTCGTCCGCGGACCGGGTCTGGAGCTGCATGAAGTACGCTCGGGGGTGCTCGCACTTCGGGCAGGTTTCTGCAACACACACACACAGACACACACAGACACACACACACCAGTAAGAAGGGGTCCATATTCTGCGGGTGAGGACAGGCATCTCCACGCGGCCCAGGGAGAGACTCACCGGCCGTGGAGTCCACGTTCTCCCAGGCGGCCGCTCCGCCCAGCACATCGTCCACCTCCTTCAGCTTCGGATACTTTCTGTTACTCACCTAATGGAAGGACGGCAGAATGTCTTACTGTTAAGGAGTCTTTATGCTAAATTGCATGCTTATTTTTGTCCATTTCCCCACGCACTCTGTCGTTCAGGACAATCACATCTGAAATTTCCTCTTAAGGTAAACAGATTTATAGCTGTCGTTTGAAATTCACACTGAACGAAGGATAGTAAAAAAGTACTTAACAGCTGCTATTAAAATAAAAATAACCAAACAAAAATAACCAATACAGAAGAACTCAGCCAATTAAGCACAGGTTTTTTTTTTACACATTTGTGTGAATTCAACTCACCTTCCTTGTAATGTTGTGCACGTAAGGGCAAGTGCTACAGGCGAATCGGTAGCACTTCTGGCCCTCCTCTACAATCAGCACATTTCCACACGTGGGACAAAACAGGAGCATCTTGTCTTGAAGAAGAGCAGCACCGAAAACTCATTTAAAACATGAGTTTATGGATCTGGCCGCTTACACAGCCACACGCCTCACCGCAGCTTCGAGGTGTTACTGGTTTTTGACGTTCGGTGGGAAACAAGACAATGTCGCTTAGCAGCATAGCTTTTAAAATACGTCCATGGCAATGAGAAGATATATATGCATACTCTTCTTACTTAAAATATCATTTAAGTTATATAATTGCATAATTATATTTTATAAACACAATTATATTAAATTGTCGGTAGTCAGCACTTGTGTCGATGTGTTGTTTCCCTGGGGGCTGGTTTAATCGAAGCGCATCACGAATATTTACTTTCCGGTTCCAGTAAAGAATCCTTGCGGAGATCGATTCGGGGCTCCAGTTAGGCAGGTTAAATGGTGCGTTGAAACGTAACTGAAAGACTGACTGTTTCTTTTTTTTTTTTTTTCCCCGGACGGAAGAAACAGCCACAGGCGGCTGAAGTAAGAAGCTGCCGAAGAAAATATTCCCATAACGAAATACATTAAGAAGAAACTAACTCTCATTGTATGTTGTAGGTATTCTGGGTGTGTATTTTAGTTTACATATAAACTAGTATACATTTCATTCTTATGACAGGGAAAGTAGGGTGATACTTAAACATATGTCTTGCATCTAAATTACATGTACATACGCAATCACTGGTATTTGTTGTACAGTAGAGTGATTCTGTGTTAGAATGCAGTTATATCTACCATTCTTTTTACTTAAAAAAATAAAAAAAGGAGCCAGATATCTATATCCAAGGACCAATTGAATAGGGAATACCCCGAATTAAGAGCAATGGATTCACAGATCAGTTGGAATGGAATGTTTGTTAATATTCTTCTTTTCTAATAAATAAGGCAAATATGCTGACTGTTTAAAATTTTGACATCTGAGAAATTCGTCTTCTAGATATTGGTATTTTTCAGCCTAACAAGGTTGAAATAATTAAAAAGCAAAGCCTTTAGTTGCTATGCGAGGAAGTGACGTCAGAGGTGGTCCTGTGAAGGTCTGTCCGACTCAGATGGCGGAACCTGAATGTACAGAAATGTCCACCGAAGAGCCGTCTGTGAAAGAAGAAGAAGAGGAGGCAGCGGTGAAGGACGAGCAGCTTGAGGAGGAAGACGCTGAGGAAGAGGATGAAGAGGCACTGCCGCACTCGGAATTCTTAGACATCTTTGAAGAAGGATTGGCCCTCTTGGTGCAGGATCCCCTTCTCTGTGACCTGCCCATTCAGGTGTCTGTAGCATGCATGTGTCTGTCTGTCTGTCTGCTAGACATGCTTCTCGATGAACGACCAGATCAGACCAGACTGGATTGTGATCTGAGATTAGATAGACATGATAGATCATGTTTGCCAGTGACTCCTGGTGCTTTTCCTGTTGTGTCCTGATGATGAACGACATTCCAGGTGACCTTAGAGGAGGTGAACTCCCAGGTGGCTCTGGAGTACGGCCAGGCCATGACAGTCCGCGTGTGCAAGGCTGACGGAGAAGTCATGCGTGAGTCTTCAGTGTCAGCTGCGCCTTTGCACCATGGCGACGTTAATGCCGTAGCGGAGCGCTTAAAATAGCCTCCACTCTTGGATGTTAGGAAAACCGATTCAGGGCCAGAGGTCGCCAGAATGACTGTGGAACTGTCTTGCAGCCGTGGTGGTGGTACAGAACGCCACGGTGCTGGAGCTGAAGAAGGCCATCCGCAGATTTGTGGAGCTGAAGCAGCAGCGGGAAGGAGGAGTGCAGCACGTCAGCTGGTAACGGCGCCCGACCGCCGCTGGGAAACGGGAGCTCTACTGCAGACTTCATGCCAACGCGAGTCTCCCCTGCCTGTGTCCCGTAGGAGGTACGTGTGGCGGACGTACCACCTGGTGTTCAAGGGCGAGAAGCTGGAGGACGACAAGATGAAGCTGAAGGAGTAAGTAGGTCACGAGGCGGCCGATCCAAGATGGTGGCCAGAGGAGGGGCTCAGCGCTGATGTGTTTGTGTTTAGCTACGGGATACGGAACCGGGACGAGGTGAGCTTCATGAAGAAGCTGAGGAGGAAGTGACCACCACCAAGGTGGGTGAGGCCGCGGAATCTTACCCTGGGTTTATTAACCGACGTCGGGGCCAGTCCGGGGCCATGGGATGGTGGCGGCAGCACTAGGAAGGGGGGGGGGAGGAGGAGGAATTTGCATATGCAAAGGTATTAGGAGCTGACGTCCTGTTAACTTGTGAGACCCTTTTGTTCTCTGTCTGGTGCGTTTGCAAATGAGCAGTGACACTGAAATGCATTCTGGGAAGACTGGGCAGATGTGACAGTTACAGGTCGGCGCTCTCACTGTGAAGGTTGCGCGTCGCGGCTGTCCTTTTACCAGGGGTTTTTGTGGTTCCTGGACAGGTGTGTCTCTGGGATCTGGATCTTGTATTGTTCCCCACCATCTGAACCCGCGCTGGAAAACAGAGGAGCTGCTGTTCTGCTGTAGACGGCCCAGCTGGATCAAGAAACGCATTGAAAGATATGGGGAGCCTCGTGCTGCTGTAATATTGCGAGCATCGTTTTTGTATTTAACTTTTTATGCTGTGGGACATCTTTTTTTGTAAAAACATCCAATGTAAGGTATTTAAAATTGAATAAAAGTTTTAAGAAGTTAAGTAAGGAGAAGTCCATCGTCTCCGTCACCGTGTCCTGAACCTTTAATCAAACGGCAGCGGCGGCATCAGCCTGGGAGTCCTGAAGTGAGGTCACACCTGTTGCTTTTATCGAGCCCCCGGCCCCCCCGCGGGGGTGAGGGTCCCCCTCCTGCCGTGGAGCTTCTCTGGAGCTGGTCACCGCGATTCCCGCGAGCAGGTAACGTCCTTCCTGTCTGAGGCTGTCTGCCGTGGGATATTGTGCCCTTTGGAGTGCGGTACCGCCGTAGCAAACAGAGTGTGACACGCCTGCCTATTCCTGCGCTGTCGGAAACTTCATCATAATCACAGCCACTTGGTCTCTAATGACCGGCATTAATGATAAAGTGCAGACACCTGCTGTTAATATGGAGCATGGAGTCTCCGCTGCATCTTGCTGGGCATGTTTGCACGCAGCGGGTTGGGGGGGGGGGGTGTTGATTGTCCTGCATGTGAACTCCTGGGTATCCCCCCCCCCCCCCAAGATGCCGAGCCCAGAGAAGGACGTTGAGGCGGAACTGAGCCGCCTGGCGGTGCAGCAGCAGCGGCTGAGAGATCGCCGAGACCTGCTGGTCATGCTGCAGGACTTCAGGAGCAACGGCGCCCTGAAGAGGAAGGGCTCCGGTACGGGGGGCGGGGGGGTCGGTGCCAAGCAAGCTTAAGAGATAAAATGCTGCTTTAACACAGTTATGCTGGGATATTTAACCGGAGTCACAGTTAAATCTAATGGTATTGGGTCAGAGCCCTTCTGGGGGCCTCGAGTCCATGATGGCTGTCCTGGAGTCACGGTTAAACCTAATGGTATTGGGTCAAAGCCCATCTGGGGGCCTGGAGCCAACGATGGCCATCTCGGGAGTCCCTTGCTGCCACGCTGCCCGCTGACTGCTGGGTGTCGGCCTTTCCACAGATGCAGAGAAGACGGAGAGCGAGCTGGAGAAGATCCAGGAGGAGCTGGACGAGCTGGCCAAGAAGGAGAAGCAGCTGCGGCGGGGCAGCAAGGCCGACTTCTCCAAGCACGAAGGTGATGGTGCAGTGTGTGGTACAGGCCTGTAGGGGGCGTGTGCTTATAACTAGCTGGAAAGCGCCTCTGCCTCATTACAGATTAACGGCTAAATGCGCTTCACAGAAGCAGGTAAAGGCTGGTCTGGCGTCTCTCCCGGGACACATCTGGCTCAGCTCGGTCCGCTGCTCCTGTCTTCGCAGATATCCAAAATGTCATCAACATGGGGGGTGTGGCTGTCTTCCCTGCCCTCACCGATATCCCCATCACCCCTCCGCCGCCCGGTCCAGGTGGGTGATGCTTCCGGAAGGTTCTGGTGGTCGCGGTGTTTGCAGCATGGCCCCCGCCTGCCCCATTGTAGGCTTTACGCCGCAGAACCTTCCCGCCTCTGGTGATCGTGGCTACTTACTGCCAACTAGCCTGTTAGCACCAGTGGTCCTGCTGGCGCCAGCTAGCTCCTTAACTCCAGTTAGCCTGTTAGCGCCAGTGGTCCTGCTGGCGCCAGCTAGCTCCTTATCTCCAGTTAGCCTGTTAGGGCCAGTGGTCCTGCTGGCACCAGGTACCTCCTTATCTCCAGTTAGCCTGTTAGGGCCAGTGGTCCTGCTGGCACCAGCTAGCTCCTTATCTCCAGTTAGCCTGTTAGTGCCAGTGGTCCTGCTGGCACCAGGTACCTCCTTATCTCCAGTTAGCCTGTTAGCGCCAGTGGTCCTGCTGGCACCAGGTACCTCCTTATCTCCAGTTATCCAAATAGCGTGCAGTCAGGGTTGCCAACTCTCACGCATCTGGCGTGACGCTTGCGCCAGAAATCTTACTGAAGATCTATATTTTTCCGTTATAAACTTAGCTACATCAAAAGTTTTGGGGTACTTTGCTCCACATTTACAGGGTAGTAAAAGTCTTACATACATGTAAATGCATATGCATGAGTGCACAGACTTGTCTTGACTTGAAAATCTCATGCTAGCCGGCTGCCCAAAGTTGTCAACCCTGGTGCAGTCGACCTCCCCGCGAGCCTCGAGGAAGCCATCTAAGGGCCACCTCACTCCTTCAGCTCCGCAGATCATTCAGGACGTGAGCGAGCTGCCCCCTAAGCCCTCCAACACCATGTGCCCATCCTGCCGACAGTACATCACCACGGAGACCGTCACTAGGGTGGGCAGCACAGCCTGGCTGGTCTGCTGCATAGCCATCATGTTTGGGTAAGTGGTGAGAGGCAGCATTCCCTCTTAATCCATGCTAATCTACGTCACGGAGGGTACTTAGATGCATGATTTGTCACATTTGATCCATTCTCCCCCAGGTGTGTGGCAGGCTGCTGTCTGATTCCATTCTGCATAGGCAACTACAAAGACATCGTACACAAGTGTCCCAAGTGCCGGTCTCAGATTCACATCTGCAAGAAGCTGTGACTCCACCCCCCCCCTCACTGCTGCCCCCAGGTGGCAGGTGAACAAAAGAGCTCATCTCTGCATTGTCTGAATGGTGAACGACAGCACTTCCAGGAGTTGTTACAGACTTAACTGCTTACAGCTGAGCTAAGGATCAGGATGCAACACAACCAGCAAGTCTGCGTCACTGTAACTTTTCCCATCCAGCAGCACCTGGAATTCCCCGTGGCCAGCAGGGGCCGCTATCGTGTCCCGTTGACACCTCCCACTAAAGAGTGTGAGCCTTGTCTCTGTAAATGTTTGATAGGGAAACATGCCTCTGGGGTGTGCATCTCAGTGTCTGTCTCTGGCTTCTATGTATGAATTTGTTTATCAAATATGAACAATGCCGCATTTTGTAAACAGGTAGCGCTCTGCAGAAAAAAAATGAATATATGAAAATGAAATTTGCGTATATGCAAAGTCAAGGCAGTTTTATGGGTAATTACCTAGGTCAGCTTGCTGTGCAGATGAAAAATAGAAAAAAAGTAAATATTACTTTTGTGAAAAATGGCAAGGTCCTAAAGTCTAGCAGACGCAATGATTCAAATATAAAACAGGAAGATGATGTAAATTGTTAGGAGTGCATTGACGTCAGCCTGGGATCGGGCGAGAGGGTAAATGCTTGCTGGCTGTCATAACGGAGGAGGCGGGAGCTTTGATATGCACCACAGGGCTGGAAGGCAATCAGCTACAGGATCTGAGAATGTTAAAGTTTATTATCACAAGAGGCAGAGATACAAACCTGTCGGAAGCCAGAAGTCGAAATACGGCTTGTGGCTTTATGTTAAACATATAAAAATACATAGGAGATTTGTTTATAAAATTATTTACACAATGTGCAAAATTCTGGTGTCATAATGATTATTCCGCAACGAAGAAGAATCCTGGTAGGGTTTGAGTACGTGAGAGGCACACCGAGGAGAGGTTACTGAGGTCCCTGACCGGGGGGGGCGGGGATATGGCCAGAGGGTTATCCTGCCCCCCAGCCGACGTTCAGTGGGGATGCAGACAGTGTTTATGGGGTGGCCAGCTTCTGGAAAAACCTCCAAAGTCAGCCTTCTCTGTGCGTAAAGAGAGCGGTCCAAAGGTGTGCAGTAAGGTGCCACGCATCACGTCCTCCTCACAGGGAGAGGGGTGTATGGGAGACTCTCTGGGTTGGGAATCCTTGTCTGTGTCCAGAAGGTAGTGGGTTCGTAGCCCATAATAAGCAGAATAATCACATGACCGTTGAGCAAGACCCTTAACCAAAAGCTTTAAAGAACCTTCCATGATCACCGCGCCGCCAGCGGTGTCACCTGCTGCTTTGCTCTTCATTTAAACGCAAAGTGACTAGGGGCCTTTATGGGTCGGGAGACTTGAGTTTTAGTGTCACTGCTGATGTTTGGTCACTAGATGGCAATGCAATGCTACTTATATGAAGCTCCAGGAAATTCAGTTTTTAAAGGTACTTCAGGCAGAAGGGTGACCAGTGAGGCTGTATCCTGGTCAGCTGCCCTTCTGGGTTCTACCTGCGGGATCTGAACCAACATCCTGCTGGATAAAAAATCTGTTTTTCCAATTTTACTACTGATTTTGTCTCTACACAAGCATGCAAATCAGCTGCTGGCATCTCTTCGTAGAGTGTGACGGATTCCACATTGGGCCTTAGCTTAGCATTCGGCTACCGGTACCCCTCCGGGTAAACGGGCCGCACCCCCACCAGCTGGATGGATCTGGCAGGAACTACATGAGCAAACCGACCAGCTTCATTTAAAGGTACAGTTATAAAACCTGATGAACCGTGACCTCGTTCTTCTGCATCCTGAAGGTGCACTGTCGAGGTAATACTATGAAACGGGCTGAGAGAGTTATACCCCCATCTGAACCAGTTTGTCGTGCTGCATTCTGGCCTGTAAGTGACAGGAGGGAGACCCCTGTCCTATGGGCCGATGTGAACTTCCGAACGATTTGGGATTTATCTAGGCAGCGCAGGACCAAGGAACAGTCTGACCCAAAACAGGCCTGTTCGGACCCTGGAGAGAATGGCTGTTACGTGGTGTGCCCCCCTCCCCCCCGAGTCTGCCCCTTCTGATGCTGCCCAGACAGATTAGGGGAGCCGCCCTTATCAGGAACAGCCTGTTTCCGCCCCCCACTGCAGGCAGGAGGTGTGTGTTTCAGTGTGCGTGCATATGTGTGTGTGTGTCCATTTTCCTGTTTTTGCTGAGATTTTGTCCCAGAAAAGCCCTTAAAAAAAAAACCCTGCGAAAGAACAGAAAGTGCTTGAAGCCGCTGCTCTGTCAGCCTTATGGAGCGCAGTACAGGCCTCGGTTTGACTCCGCCCCTGTCAATGGAAATCCACGCCCCCCTCCCCCTCAGTCCCACTGAAGCTGCAGGTCGTGGGTGTCAATGTCTGAGGAGAAGATGCCCCCCGTCGGGGCTGGTCCTAGGGGTCCCACAAGGGGGAGGTCCAGCCAGTCCATACCATCGAAGGAGGGGGGCGGCAGGCCCAGCGAGGACGTGTCCATGGGGGAGAGGGGGCGTTCCAGCAGCTGGTGGTCCAGCTCGTCCATCAGAGGCAGTGAGGGAGCCAGAGCAGGCTGGCGGCACGGCGGGGGGCCCACCTGGACCTGGGCTGGGGGCCGTGACTGAACCGTCCCCACAGGCAGCGTGGTGACAGAAGCAGTCAGCGTCTTGGCCTGGGGCTGGGGGTCCTGCCGGATGAAGGGCGACATTTCTGTCCCCGAGAAGCAGGAGTCAGTAAAGGACAGGAAGTACACGCCCACTGAGAGGGTTAGGGGTCAGGGGGCGGGGCCTGTGAAGCCGAGAGCTCTCACCTCCACTCTCTATCAGGACGTCAAACAGGTCGTCCATCTGCTGGCTGGTGGCCGTGGAAACCTGAGCAGGTGACATGGGGGTAGAGTCAGTGCAGATTAAGAAGTACCACCAAGAGCGCTGACCCCCCACGTGCGCTGCAGCGCCCCCTACCTGTGTGGAGGCCTGGAGGCCACGGGTCTGCTTGACAGCCTCTTCGTAGCGCGGCGGGTCTTTGCTCTTGGGGGCGTGTCTGGTGAAGCTGGTTGGTTGGAGAATATAGGTGGCCTGGGAGGGGGAGGGGGGCTGTGGGAGGGGCTTAGGGTGATTAGACTGTCACAGACAGACTGTTTAAACGGGAATGTTCATGCTGTATGCGGGACAGACCTGCTTCACCAGGCCATTGAGCAGCACCTGACTGGGGGGGTGCCCAGAAGATGGCTGCTTGTCTGGATGAGGCTGCAGAAAGCACTGGGGGAGCTCCGTCCCTGGCTGGCTGCCACCATGGGTATACTGGAACGTGGAGGTGGAGCCTGCTGGCAGGGTCTGTGGGGGGGGGGAGGCTGTGTTGAGATTGTCCCTCTCGATCATATTGCCATCAACACAGCGGGACACACTGGGTGGGATAACAGACCCACAGGGGGATCTTTGGGGGGGCCCCCCTCACGTCCTCCCTCCCGTTTCCCCCTCACGTCCAACTCCATCCTCCTGGTAATGGGGCCTCATCCTGGCCCTCAATCATGATGGCTTCTGCCGCGTTATGGAGATTCTGCCCGCAGTCCAGCGCATACTTGTGACCGCAAAGTGGCCGCCAGCTGCCTGGGCGGTTCCCCCCTCCTTCCCAATTCGACCTCTGAGCCCTGGCCTCGGATTCATCTGCAGCGCGTTTGATGTGAGCTTTGGGGGGATTCCCGCAGACCGGCCCGGCGGCCCCCACGGGGTCCCCAGAGGCCTGTAGCCATGCGGGTCGCGCATTTCAGAGAGCCCGCGAGTGCATTCACACGACCGCTGACCGCGCGTTTATACCACGGTATAATCATTCTGTCACACGCAGAGACACCCAGAAGGCAAAGCTGTGCTCGATTTCATCGATAAACAGGGTAGTAAGTGACCATGGTAGGGTGGGGTTAAAGGTGTGCTCACCTGGGCCATGTAATGGGCCTGACTGGGGGTTTGGGCTGCCAAAGCCTCCGTGTCCTGAAGCTGCATGGGAGGAGCAGAGGCCTGGATGAGACCTGGGGCTGGAGTGGACACAGCAGCCTGCATGGATGGCTGCGGCCCGGGGGGAGAAAACAAGCACAAAGCCCCGCAGGTACAGTAAACCATGACGCTAATGCAGGTGCTAATGCTAAGGGCTCCTTTAGCAGCAGAGGTACCAGCAAATGGGAGGTCGTACCTGCAGGTCATTGCTGCGGGCCTGCAGGGAAACAGGGAGCAAGACTGCGGTCCTGGGTTGGGTAGCCAACAGGCCCTGTGGTGCCGGAAGCACTTGCGCCACCTGCTGGTGGCTGATGAGGAACTGCGGCAGTGTGGGCACTCTGCCCTGTCCTGGGACGGCACAAGCAAGCGGCTCCTCCTGCTTGTGTGGCGCCATGTGGGTGGGGTTACAGCTGGAGGAGACCCCGCCCTCTTCCTTGACGGGGGAGGGTGTTCCTGGCTCCCCCTGCTGGTGGCGCTTCTCCACCTCCAGCTGCATCTTCAGCTCCTCCACCAGCCGCTGCTCCCGCTCCAGCTGCCGCATGAGCTCCTCGATCTGACGCTCCTTCTCGTGGAGCTGCTGGTCCCGCTCCGATGGCCCGGGGTCCCCCATGGGCGAGCTGTGCGCTGACCCCGACTCCTCAGTACCTGCACCCGGTGACGTGGGCGGAGTCAAGCCGGCGCCCTCTGCTGCCCCCTGCTGGGTGTCCATGACGTCAGGGGCCGAGCTCTTCTCCTGGTAAGGCCTCAGGCGCTCTATGAGATCGACCTTGGTGCCCGAGACAGGAAGCCCTCTCAGCTTCAGCTCGGACTTCAGCTCAGCCACCTGGAGACAAGGACCCTTCAGACCGAGTCGCACAAACGCACCAGCGCAGTCGCCGCACTGTTCGCCACGCTCCGGCGCCCCCTGCTGGCCCGACTGAACTTCACCTTCATTTCATCCAGGTTGGCGGGCAGCGGTCCGGGCTTGCGACTGGTGGCGGCGTGGTTTTGCCGTGGGGGGGGCGCTGTGGGCACAGATAGCAGCACGGGGGCCGAGAGCCCCTTACTGGGCAGTGCCACCACCCCCAGACTCTTCTGGCCATCAGCTGCTGGCCTGGAGGGGAGAGAAAACTGAATATAGGAAAAAAAAGAAAGAGGAGGAGCAAACAAGCGGCGGTGGTGGCTCGTACCCGGGGCCGGCGGGCAGCACGGCCGCGTAGCTGCTGCACTGCTGCTGGCTGAGGATCTGCAGCTGCAGAAAGAGCTGCTGCTGCTGCAGGAGGCGGGCGTAGCCGGAGTCCATGGCGGGCTGGCCGGCCTCGGCCCGCTGCTCCGGCGGCATGTACTGGTGGTACTTCAGCTTCCTGACGCGCGGACGCGCCTCCCTGCCCTTCTTACCGCGCGCCTTGTCGCCGGGCAGCTTGGGCTGGCTTTGCTGAAAAGGGTCACGTGGCATCGTCACGCGACCGACGGCCCCGAGGTCCCCCATGTGGGTATTTAGTGGCAAAAGCAAAAATCGGCCATTTAAATCAGGGCTAGGTGGGTGTTGAAGGCAACGCCTGCCAGGATAGACATTGGCCAGTGGGGTGTGTGGGGGGAGGGGAGGGGGGGGATTGGAAATGAAGGGAATGTCAGGAAAGGGACCCCCCCCCGACTGTCGGGACAGTGAGGGGGCAGGATGCAAGGGGTCGCGACCCCAACCACTCAGGGAGGTATGAGGAACAGCCCATTACGGAACCCCACTTTCCATCCTGCTACAGCACGGGCGGGCCTCGTATGTGTGTGTGTGTGTGTGTGTGTGTGCGTGCGTGCGTGTGTGTGTACACGTTACCTTCACCAAAGTCGGCCCCGGCTTCTGTGGGGACGTGCTCACATGACCTGCTGGCTGCTCACTGCAGGATGAGGCAGGGGGTGGTCTGGGGTAGTCCAGGGTGGGCTGGGACACTGCCTGGCAGAGCTGCGAGGGAGAGATGGCGTGAGCTTCTGCCGTCGCGGCGAAGTGGGCGGGAGGAGAAAGGGAGAGAGAAAGGGAGAGAGAAAGGAAGAGAGAGTGCAAGACAGGCAAAAATACGAAACTGCGCAGCCGCAGCAGTGAAAGTATCACAGGCTAACGGAACCAGGGCATCTCGAGTCGTCATTAAAGTCACGATGCGCTCTCATTATCATCAGCACCAGGCCCAGCCCTGCTCGTTTTGGGGCCCTAAGCGAAATGTGATTAACCTAGTTCACATTTGTCATCACCCTTCCAATGGTGGTAGGCGGATCCGATAGGGCGCCCCCTGGTGGCTGCCGGGCGCCAGGAGGCCGCCTAACTCATGCCTTGATATGGCCCAGATCCAGAGTCCAGTGAGACTGCGACCTGCTGCTGTCACACACGCCGATTCTCACCACCGTTCTTCATGGGAAACCACACCCCCCCCTAACTGGAAGCCGCGCTAATCAGATGGAGGGAGGGGCACTGGGGGAGGCGGAGGGCACCTGGGCTGGGGCAGCGTGGGGGGCCTCGTCCGGCCTGGGGCCCGGGGGCGATGTGGCGGAGCCTTGGGATTCCTGGCTGGCCGGCCGATCCGGGGAGAGCGCGTCACTGCTGTCCTCGTCGAAGGTGTAGACGTCGTGCGTTCGGGGGTACTCCACCTCACCGCCTGGGGGGTCAGCAGGGCCAGCGGGGGGGTGGAGCTTATTAATCAGCATTTACCAGGAGGAAGCAGCAGGGGGCTTAATGGTTAAGGCACTGGGCCTCCTAGACATGTACTGAAGTACACTTATCACTTATTTATCATGGGTTTCAAAACATGGGCCTACTGATCAAGTCCTCTGAGCTGCGCAGCGCCCCCCACTGGCAGGGGTGGGAGCAGGTGGGGCAGCCCTCACCGGAGATGGCCTCCTTCACGCTGCAGTCTACAGGCAGAATGTTCTTCTTCACCAGCTCCATGGGTCCCGGCCGCTGTGCGATCTTCTCGTTGAGGTCGTCGGCCAGGCGCGCCCGCTTCAGCTTCATCTGCGTGGCCTGGAGCGAGGGCTCGGCCAGAGTCTCTGCGGGTGGCGGGGGGGAGGGGGCGCCCGTCAGGGACCGAATGCTCCCGGAATCACCCGCCCCCCCACGGCACGGTCACCGTGGCGACAGCCTCACCTTGCAGGATGTGCATGCGCACCAGCTCGGAGCGCTGCGGCCGGCTCCGGATCTTGTGCTTCAGGAAATTCTCCGTCTGCAGAGCGGAGAAGGACGGAGAAGACTGAGGAGGCGTGATAGGGCGAGACACCTGGGCGTGTCGGCCTGATGGGGGCGCTGTACCTACCCGGGCTCTCTCCAGACTGCGGATGCGCGCGTGGAACACGGCTGGGCTCTTCAGGGCTACGGGACAGAGGACGGGGTTTCGGTTACAGTTTACAGACGCGGTTTATGGTCGCGGTTAGGGGGTGGTCTACAGTGACAGTGATCCCGATGCCCTCAAGGCGACCGCAGAGGCATAGAGGAAACGACTCGTTCAGGCAGGCAGACAGAGACGAGGGCTGGCGACCGCAGATGGGCCCGACGCATCAGACAGCGCCGATGACTAAGGAGCTCACAGCCGAAAGTGTCCACAGCGTGGGGGGGCGGTTGGAGCCCTAATCAGACGCAGGGCTGTGCACGGCAGATGGCGACATTAATCACAGGGATGTCGGCATGAACGCTCTGCAGACGCAGCTCTACCTGGCGGGGAGCGGCACACACATGTAAGCGTGTAGATCAGGGATGAGGATAACGCAACCTTTCGGGGGGGGGGGGGGGGATCCAGA
>JAODKL010000045.1:3535358-3549521 GCA_026780765.1 Petrocephalus schoutedeni | reverse complement strand
TGTTTAAGGTGGCGGTGGGGGGTGCTCACTTTTTTAACTAGCCTTACAATTAAGATGTTAAACTTAACCATTAGATATGATTGTTGTTTTTAGGGTGTTCATTTGTAAATTCAATTTAGATCTGGATAAAAAGAAAATAACAGTGGAACCAGACTATTAAATCGTGTAGAGAAAGTCTGGTGAGTCTTCGACCTGGAAGTGATTTGCTTTCCCAGTAGGGACCATCTAAGGAGTGCTTGTGGCACGGTGATTAAGGAGCCCGATTAGGCTTGAGGATCGTGCAAATGAGGACCCTGCGCGTCTCAAACGTCCCGCAGGAAAGGGCCAGTGGGTAATGTCCCGATTTCGAGACTTTAATAAAGTCTCACACCTGTAACATGGTCACCCTGGTGTCGGAATGGCCTTAAGTATTGATAGAAAAATGTCATGTGCTGCTTAGTACTTGTTAAGCGCGAAAAAAAATATTAGACTGGTCTTGATATCGGCAGATACTCAAAGTTTTAATATCGGTATACGCCAAGAAAAGGATGACATCGCGCTATCTTGGTTAAGCAGGAAATTTCCCCTAATTAATAGGGGTGGAGGCTCCGGCGTGTTTCGAAGGATTTCGAAGGCGGTCACGACTGAAGCTGGCTCGTCTGTTTACAGACACACGCCCTGTAACGCGAGTCCTCTTGCACACTCCCTCTGGGTCCAGCAGAGACCCGGGTCATCTCCGTCCGCAGAGACGGTGCCATCGGCCTGGGTGCTCTTCAGCTCCGCCGAGCATGTCTGCTTCACTGCGTGCAAATGAGCTGATGCAACCGTCATGACGGCCCAGGAGCAGGGTGGGGGCCGCCGTCCCTGCCTGCCCCCGAGATCTGCTCCCATTTTTCCTCGTTTGTTAAGGTCTCTGCTAATTCCCATGGGGATGCTCACCCCCCCCCCACATTTGTCATTTTAAACTAACTAGACCAAAAATTCCTGGGGAATCTGCCAATGGCTGTATTTATCAACAGGTTTGGAAGATGTGTATAAAAATCTGGCCTTGAGTTGGTCTCAGGGGTGAGGGAGGAAGATTAAAGACGTCCGGGATGCTGATTTCAGTCAAGTCAGTCTGTAATTCCTGATCCTCAAGTCTCATCAAAACATCAAAACATGCAAGCAGATTCATAGAAGACAAGATGCCATCAGCGCTGATGACAGTCTAACGAGATGGATAATTAGCAGCTGAGTGCGCATTCATTTCCCCCTGAATGGTAAAAAGAAACTTAGAGTTGCTTTAAAAATAATTCAGAACTCTGATAATGATTTTAATTAAGAAACTAACAGGGCACTATGCGGAGTAGGTGGGGGCCGTTATAGCGTGTGTGTGGAGTTTGTATGCCTTCTGTGCCTCACGCGGTTTGCCCCAGAATCGTTGTAACCCTGTCCTGCAGGAGAAGGTTTGGTGGATGGGTGGATGTAAAAAGATAAGACCTATAAACCGACAGAGGAGGATTCGAACCCGCAACCCAGGAGCGGTGAGTCACAGCGCTGCCGCCATCAATTTACCGCAAGTATCAGTCTAATTCTTGACATTTAGAAAATAACAAACATTAAATAGAACATCAAGCCTCCTCAATTTATGTGCAAATAAGGCTGACAGCTAATATAATAAGGGGCATCAATACGATTCTTCATTAAGCTTCAAACAATGATGCTGCTCAGCTTGCTGTAGGCGCTCGCCCACTCCCGATGTTCCCAGGAGGCCATGGGCTCCCGTGCCTATGCAGGAGATTGGGGGGGGAGGGGGGGAGTGTAACCCCCCCGGTCACGTGACATGGTTCCCACACTCGCGCTGGCGTGTTACATTGTGAGCGATGGTTGACTATGACATCAGATGAAAATAAACTGCAAGCATTATACTCTGATATTACAATGCAAATATTACAGTTTGATTGTTATACTGTAACTATTACAGTACAATATTACAATGCAAATATTACAGTTTGATTGTTATATTGTAACTATTACAGTATGATATTACAATGCAAATATTACAGTTTGATTGTTATACTGTAACTATTACAGTATGATATTACAATGCAAATATTACACTCATAAATATTACACAGCAACCATTACACATGTAAATATTACACTCTGATAAATATTATGCCTTAAGCATTACAGTCTGATATTACACTGTAAATATTACACTGTAACATTACACTATGAGATTACGCTGTAACCATCACACTAGGATACATGGTGACTGTCAGGCAGAGGACAACAGTGTGATCTGGTGGTTCACGCTCTTTTGCTCTTCGCTCAGTTGGATGTGAGCACTGAGCTGTACTACGGGGGTTGCCACGGTGATTCTTTTCCCTTTTTTCCTTTTTTCCCCTCACTATTCACACTGGCTCTCTGGCCGCACACACCTCCCCTTACATGCTGTCACCATCCCCAGGCCTGATGCCTTGCTGTGGCATGTCCCCTGCCTTCTGGCTCTGGGGCCACCCCCCCCCCCTCCTTGCATCCAGCTGTAGTGTCTAATTAGCCGGATCATAGCTAATTGGTGAGACATCAAGACTTTATCAATTTGGGAAAAAAAATAATGAGCTGAACACAAAGGGACAGAAAATGGGGTGAACTTGGCGTCATTATGAAGAATTTATGAAGGATTATGGGGAATATCCAACAGCCTGGGTCAGGATAAAATTAAACTCCTGTAGTATTCAGGGCAAACCTCTCTAAAGTACAAGGAGTTAGACTTTTCAGTGTTTTACTTTAAAAAGTAAGAAAAATAAAATCATTGGTATTCTTGTTCTTCAGATACATACATCATAAAAAAATGTGTCTTCATAAAATGTTATCATCAGTCATCGGATCAAAGGCAGGGCTGAATTACCCCCACAGTCTGCAAAGTTCTTTAGACAAGTTACCAAATACGTCTGTTTCCAGCTCATTATCTGCTGGGAGGTGGAAGAGGGGGCTTAAGATAAGACGGGGACCCAGGCGGGGCTGCTCTGAGGGGCAGTGGGCACCACCCGCGCCGACAGCCGCTCGCCGAGTGGCATTCACAGTCACAGCGAATCTCACAGGAGGCCCTTTGTGACACACACACACACACACGTTTGTATCCCTATCTTAGTGAGGACCGTCCATTCATTTCATCGCAATCAAGACACCCTTAGCCTCCACCCTACCCTAACCTTAACCTTAACCATATGTAACCAAACAAAATACGAGACTTTTGGCTCTTTTACTCTTTTGATTTCAGTCATCTTTTTTAGTCATTTTTATGGGGACCTGAAAAATGTCCTCACTAGCTAACAAGTGAGCGGTTTTGCCACATTGTGGGGACATGTGGTCCTCACAATGTGGTAAACACAAACCCATTCACACAAACACACACACACACACAGGCACACACATACAGACACACACACTCAGGCAGAAGTATTAAAAATGAAACAAACTTTGCACAACCCCACAGGGCAAGGATAAAAATGAGTACATATTTTGACTTTGTTTCTACGGTAACAGTGCCCGGCGGGCGGCGGGCGGCACTGTGAGTAACCAGGCACAGGAGAGAGCCTGCTGCTGCCTGGGCTCTGTGTTTCGTGCGTATAAGCCAAGCCAAGGAAAGCAGAGCTGGAGGCGCCAGCATGGGGCTGCCCAACAGGAAGTACATGCCTGACCCTCAGCACGGAGGCTGGCGGATAGGTACACGGGCTCTCGGGCTGAGATACCGGTGGCACGCTTCTCTGGGCCGGTACTGCTGTCGTAAGAAGCTGATGGCTTCAAATCCCTAGCTGTGCACTATGCTTGGAGTTCGAATCTTGCTGCTCAGCACTTCATTGGCCATTTGACAATGTACTGAACTTTGATTGGTCGTTTGCTAAAATGAGCCCGCCCTAATACTGACACAAAGCCTGACAGTCTGGCCCTCATGCCTCTGCTTGACCAAACGCGCCGACTCGCCAGCACCTCACGCCACAGGATACTGCTTTGATTGCTGAAAGCTGTTTGCGTCAGTCCGGAGGGTGGGGGGGGGGGGGTTCGGGCACCGAGGGGGGGAGCAAATCAAACATGATGAACAACTTATTTAGGACGCTGGGAAGAAAACAATCAACAGCAAGTGACTGGCACAAATGTGGCATTTGACAGGAAACATGTCGTTCAGAAATGGGACGTGAGCAGAAAGCAAAAGGCGGTGTTTTTATAGCCCAGTGCAGTGGGGGAATGCAGCTCTTGTCAAAGCTTTTCGCCTCCTCGCAGCCAGCAAAACCTCAGTCTGCGGCTCCGTTCTTAGTCTATAAATTAAAGTAAAGTGGAAGTGAGGTCACACCACTACCTGTGAGGGTGCTCTGTGGTCACCAGAGCCAGTGCCTTTCTGTAGACAGACCTAGCCAGTATCTATGCCTATATAAT
Organism: Petrocephalus schoutedeni; assembly: GCA_026780765.1. Classification (NCBI taxonomy): domain Eukaryota; kingdom Metazoa; phylum Chordata; class Actinopteri; order Osteoglossiformes; family Mormyridae; genus Petrocephalus; species Petrocephalus schoutedeni. The sequence continues at coordinate 3,545,123 of JAODKL010000045.1, read as the reverse complement.
CCTCTAAACCTATCTCTCGCTCTTTTGAATCAAACTCCGGACCTCGCATGTGTTGAGTAAAGTTTTCTTCTTTTATTCAGCAACCCAGCATAGCACTTCAGCCACACTTGGGTACAATGCACCCTGCACCCTGCACAGATCAGCAGGTTAATATACTATAACACAAATTCCCCTGTATGGACCTCTAAGTCCTGATTGGTTACCAAACATCAGCAAACCAGGCTTTGAACATACAACAAACATAATTCACCGCTTCTATTGGTCTATTTCAAGGATGTTCCGATCCCCATTAGGCCTAGGCCTCCTATGGGTCCTACACATAAGCCTGTCCATCCAGCCTAGGAAGGAGGGCAAAACCCCTAAGCATTAGGGAAATTCCACTCCCAACCCACCTCAAGGTGCGCCCCCCTTCGGGGTCCATGGCTGGCATGGCTCACAACACATCAGTAAGGGAAACCGCAACCCCATATTACCTAAATAAAGACTTCAACCTAAGCATATACAACCCTTATGGGCACATAACTTGCTTATATGTAACACTACCATATAACAAACTGCGTTTAGCAGAGAATAACAGCTACATCCCGGCCTTCCTGCAGGCCCCTTTCTCCCCCATCAGATGTTCCCTTCAGCCCAATTCTCCAAGGTCTGTGGCCTGCAAAGCTGATTCCATGCAGACAGCCGCAAGGCCACACAGCACCCTCCCCAAAACAACAGAACCTGAGACATAACAACAATCCCACAATGCCTCCTAACCCTACCATTACTTTATTATTTTATTTTCCTTTCCATTTTATTGACTTTTTTCCTTCCACAGTCTCTGTCCTTGTTAGGAAGAGGACAGTTGGATGGAGTGTAACTGAGCCTGGTTCCCTGCACCATGAACGCCAACATGCTGCACTTCAGAATATCGTCAGAAGAGGACGTATGCCAAAACCAGGGATCTTACATGGATGGTGCCGTTGGACCATTTGGTTCACGTAAATGAAGGGTCTACCTACACTGATCCCAAATAACTGCAAATCAAGTTCTTGACAGACGTGTGATGCCATTATAAAGCTCTGGGGTCAGCTTTACTCGTTCTTGGCAAGAAATGTTACAGCTTGTAACGCGCAGTAAATATTATTTGGCCCTTAAATGACTCTGCCATTTTATTGCTTTATTTCATGGATGAATAGTAAAGTCATTTCCCCCCACTCAGGGACAGTATTGCACGGTCCTTGGTACCCAGCAAAACTGACCCCTTCCTTCCTTGTCGATCATGCTCGGCGTGGTTGTACTAAGAATAATGTCTCCGTTCTGTGCAGAAATGGTGACTTGGAAAATATGACTTTAAAACGTCACAATAATGATGTGAACTTCAATTGTTCTCCGCGACGGAGATGGAATCTCTGCCTGGATGAAAGGAGGATGTAAGAAATATAACATATTCTGAGATTGTGGAATCGCTTTGTGACTCTCTCTCTCTCTCTTTATATATATATATATATATATCTATTGAGTGAGGGTCCTGAATTATGATTATCAGTTTTATCATTATGATTATTGTTGCTGTTGTTGCATTAAAAATCAACCTCTCCTTCACTGTTTTCTTGGTTTTTATTTGATCTCTTCTATACTGTTGACCTATTGCTGCATTTCCCCCAGTGTAAAAATCTGCTTTTTTTGGGCTCACGGCTGCGATGGTAATAATAGAATGTTCGCGATGGCGAATCTCAAGCACCCATTGAGGGGGTCCCATTGACCCGTTGCCCCTGACAACTCTAAATCCAGCCAGAATGATTATGGGTTGTTGCGGAATAATCTCCAATCATCTCTCAGCATTAGAGCGGTTTACAGATCAATATGGCAATGTCGGAACCGTCTAAGCGGAGACCTCCATTTCATGACAGACATGTTAAGGGGGTCTCATGCTGATGGACAGTCATAACCCAAAAACAATCCGGGAATCTGCCCGATAAGCTAATTATAGTGCAAAGTAGAAGCGTGTACGTCACACGGGCGTAATACCAGCTGGGGCGCCAAAGCTGACTCAACACGCGATGACACGCGCCTGAGCACCGTCCACGTGCCACACTATAAGCCCGACATTAGCGTTTTCCCACCCGGCTAATTACGGAGCCCGCCAGAGCGCGGCGACACTCAGACATACGCTGTCGGGTCCCCTTTCATCATCGTACATTAAACAGGTGCTTTCTGATAATGTCATACAAACACTGGCGTTGTGTTTATGCAGCCCTAATGCAACCACTAAGCCTGGGCAGGATTCATCTACACCTACAGCATAAATTACAATAGCATCACTGTGCAATTCACTCACCCGGAGAATCTGGTACAAATCTGGCCCTCTGTCTCATCCATCCATCCATCCATCCATTCATCCATCCATCTCCATAATTGCTTATCTAATTCAGGGCATAGCTGAGTCTGAACAGTACATGTTATTATGCACACAGGAAGGTCAAAAACGACGCCCTATCGATCAGGCACAGGAATTGTGTTGTGTGAGGGCAGGAAGGTTATCCAAGGGACCAGAAGTGATGCCGGCATTTGGCAGTGGAATGATCCTTCGGGTTTTTCCAAGGTTTTCAGATTAGACTGGGACATCTGTCTGTCGAGTGTGGATGTGAAGGCTGTGGGCGGCGTCGGCGTCACGTGTGAAAGATGATGATCCCAGTGGTTATGAATCTACTCATGACCAGAGCTGCAAGAGCAGGGGAAAAAGCCAAGAATTGACTCGCAATCTCGGACTCCCTCAGCCGAAGTTACGTGGTCAGGGGGCCACGCAGGGCATTACATGGACCTAATGCGAGCACACTGGAGACTGAGCTGAAAACAAAAGGCCAAATCGGAAGATATCAATTACATCTTTTCTTTAAATGCTGTATTGAGCTATGGTGAAATGCTTGAAAAAGAATTAATGCGCATCATCGGGACATGAGATCTGCAAGTTAGTCAGGGTTAGAAAATGCAGCCAATGCAACAGTATGAGAATGAAGATAATTATACAGAGAAGCCATAATGTCTATTTTAAATTGCACTAATTCTAACACACGTTCAGCATCTCGGCGGCTTTCTATTGGCTGTCAGGATGCTGAGGGGGCGGGGCTTGTGATACAGCAGTGCACTCTGCCCAAATGCTGCATTACCCCTCTCCTCCCTGTTTAGAACCTTGTGAAGGTGCACAGGAGTGACAGAAATGCTGCACAGAAGCTGAGCTTGAGAAGTGAAAGAAAAATACCACAGTCCTGTCCACACATGATTCTTTACAAACTTTGCCTCTAGGCCTAAATTCTCACTAGGAAACCATACATTCTCTACTCTTATTGCATCAGTGGAGGATGCTTCTGGAAAATATATTATATATATATATATATTTGCATTAACAAGTAACTATATTAGCAATTTTAATTAATTTAACTGGTCAACACATTTTTACTTTCTGTTTCACAAATTGCTTGTGCTGAATTCAAATATCTAAACAGAATTTACCTATCACACAAGGTATTGAGTGATATTTGCATATTTTTTTACATTTATTTACATCAGCAGTATACAGGTATGTGCATGGTGCAAGTGACTCATCTAAAAGGTAGAAGTGTATGGTTTTCAGCTGTACTGCCTCAGAAACATCCCTCTTAAGGGTCCAGCAGAAGTCAGCAGGCAGACTGCGATGCCACTTGGCTTGATATGGTTTTCCAATTCAGACAGAGAGCAGGACCCGGTCTTACCATGTCCAAACATGTTACAGCCTGTAAACCCCAGCAAAACCTAGTTTTTGAGATAATAGACATCCATAACAATAATGCATTCCCCCAATGCGACTTGTGTGTGATAGCAAATGCAATAGCTTTTGGTCTGTCTTTTGACTCTTTAACAGTGTCTTAGGTAATGAAATATCCCATATAATTATTTTCTTTTTCAATTTGTATGCCTACAATGCCATGAAAGCTACCATTTGAAGCCAGATTAATTAATTAATGAATCGATTAACTATTAAATCTCAGAAACTATAGCCAATCATATTCTTACATCAAAACGTAATGTTACAACTTTTAGCAACAAATTGATGTGCCTTTACTGCCAACACTGATTCACACAAATTGTCATTAAGCAAACCTGCCTTGATCGTTTCGGTTCTCAAATGTATGGGGACCCAACCTTATAGGTTCCCGACTGCTTTGGGTTTGGACCCTGGTATATGTCATGCCAAGTAGAGGAGGAGGAATGACCAACAATGCAGCGTGATGCGAGAAACCCCTCCTAGGATGTTATATTAGGGAAACACACCAGACTAGGAAGCGGTATAAGCAACAATGACCCGACAAAGAGCACTAGACTGAGCGACGCTTAAATACAGAGTTAATGAGGGAGAAAACACAAGGCAGCTGTGGATGGTTAACAAAGGGGCAGAAACAGGTGGTAGAATGGACAGGTGATAAACGTGGCTGGCTTGGAGCCACACCCTAGGGAAGACAAAGATCAGACAGTGGGATGAACATGATGGTCCCCCCCCCCGCCCCAAAGGCACGTCCTCTGGATGTGCAGAACTAATCAGGGAGGGGACTCAGGGGACAGGAATATGAGGGTCTGAATGGGACGAACAGGACAGGGCCAAACACCAGACAGATGGGTTTTCGGGACGAAAGACCTACGGAAGTCAAAACGGAATATGCGCTCAAGGCAGGCAGGGCAAACAATAAAATACAAGATCCAGGGCATGACAAAACCAGACAGGGATTGATACTGGATAAGGGAACAGAAGGGGAACACCACTGGGGACACAGGACTGACGACCATGGGTGTCAGAGCACTAGAGCACTAGACCAGGGGAAGACATGGGACCAACATGAGACAGGACTCAAGGCCGACAAGACATTACCGGGACTGGGACAGTGACATCAGCAGAGCCAGGGACAGTAGACTGAACAGAAACTAGGACTTGAATAGAGCAGACCAGAACTAAAACAACCAGGTCAGGGAGACACTGTTTTGGGGCCACAAAACAGAGGGAAATAAAGGTAAGACCAGGCAACAGGGCATAATTCGAGACAGGAGTCAGGGCAAAACAAAGGGAAATGGGGTATGGAATACTGGGTGGCAAACCCAGAAGCCAGGGCCCCCCTGGGCTCAGGGGACCCCAAGGGGGGAGCATATCAGGAACCAGGACAGGAGGCCCCCACGGGGACAGTAGCGCCAAGACTAGAGGGCACTGTAGGGGCCGCAGAGCTAAAGGGTGCCACCGAGACTGATGGACCTGGGGGCCGAGAGCAAGGAAGGGGACCAGAAAGGGAACAGGGACAGAAATGGCCTATGTAGATTGCATGCCCTTGTGCCCCTTGCGGGGTCCTGGAAGCGACAGCGAGATCCTTGGGGAGGAGGCCCATCAGAGAGTCATGGTCCCAGACCAGGGCTGAATAGGCAGGAGCCAACATGGCGGCCATTTGGGCAGTGGCCACAGGCAAGGCAGGAGCCATCTGGGTGACGGCCGCGGACGAGGCAAGGCAGGCAGGAGCTGTCTGGGCGATGAGGCGGACTCAAGAGAGGAGCCGGGAGCACACTGGGCACAGACGGGACCTCTGGGTGCTGGGCATGGCAGGGACCCCTGGTTGCGAGCAGGGTGCAGCAGGTACCTCTGGGCCAGGAGACTGAGGAGTTGTGGCAGCTTCACCGGGGCAGTGTACTAGCAGATCAGCAGCATTTCCAGGGCTGGGCAACAGTGGCAGCAGCTGGTTCCCTCAGTCTCCGCTTCCGGCGATAAGTGCTGGAGGAGAGGGTCGGGGAGCCAGCAGGCAAAGTGGTGCCCGGATGCGATAAGCCAGCGGGCGTCTCGGCGTCCGGTTGCAGCAAGCCGGCGGGCAACTCGGCATCTAGTTGCTGCAAGTTGGTGGGCGATGCGACAGGCGAAGCAGCCTGCTTTGAAGCGGAGGGCTGTGCCATTTCCCCGACCATAGTCACCACCAGCCTCAGCTTCTCCACCATCGCTTCCACCTCGTGTGGCTGGGAGGATGGAGCGATGGCTACAAAGTCCAGGGCAAGTGAGAGGAGCAGTGCAACTGCTCTGGGGGAAGCCTGAACCCTGGGACTGTAACGCAGCTTCCAGTACAAGCCCTAGAGCGCAAATATCTATTCTGCCAGAGTTAGGGCTGATTGGAGCGGTCCCGGAACCAGCACTTCCTCCCCGTAGGTAGAAGTTCTCTCTGGGTTTTCGGCAGTGGTGAGGGGTTCCGCCCAGCAGACACACGGAACCTCAGGACCGCCAGAACAGGATTCACCACAGGAGTGGCGCGATGACAGGTCTTTTATTTCTGGTCATTCTGTAACACCAAGTAGACGAGGAACGACCCACAACACAGTATGATGCGAGAAATCCCTCGTAGGGGATATTTTATTAGGGAAACAAGCAACAATCACCCGACAAGGAACACTGGAAGCTTAAATACAGAGTTAACGAGGGAGAAAACACAAGGCAGCTGTGGATGGTTAACAAAGGGGCAGAAACAGGAGGTAGGATTGACTGGTCATAGACGTGGCTGGTTTGGAGCCACACCCTAGGGAAGACAAGGATCAGACAGGTGGAGCTGGCTGGACATGACAGTATATTTGCTCTGCAAATCTAGTTATTATCATTATTATTTTTATTATTACATTAAATTACATATAATACATGCTATTCATACATTCACCAAATATGTACTATTTGATGTGAAGCATGAGGATCTTAGAAAAATATTATTAATTGAGTTCAATATTAATCAATAAAGAATGTATATGTATCTAGTCTTCTATTCATCAAAGAACTGAGCATACCAGGTCCCGTCCATTACAGATTTGCATAAAGACATAAAGGCCGGCTTTGCCCAATAAACCCCCCAGGCTACTCTGTTGGAAAACACACATCTGCCACACTTAGACGTCCTGTTTTTTGCGATGCTGGCGAAATAGTGGTTTAGACAAAGCTTTTCATAGGCATACTGACTACCTCACTGACTAATTCACTTAAAATGTTGCCTATGTATGTGTGTCACGTAAAAACCTTTCCTATATGCATGTGTCATTTCTAAGACTAAGTCATCATTTAGTGTGCTACAGCTTTTCAAACACGGCTTATGGAGAAACGTGACTTGAATATACTTGCTGATTGTGTTCTTCACATATGAAAATATGGAACAAAGAACGCTCAACATATGAGAATACGGAACACAAACGCCCCGAATCACTCCGTATCTATTTGATTAAGCACCAGAACAGGTCGCTAATTTTGTCTCCATTCAGATTCAATCATGTGATTTCCGTACAATATTATATCCTTTCCTGGACTCGGGGAGGAGGTGGGTATCAGGCAGAAGCGATCCTAGGGACTCTGGGACTCCATGGGACCCTCCACTAACCCCCCTCGGCATGGTAAAATGTATTACCTTTATGTCTTTATTTTACCGTGAAGTATAAATTAATAACATCAACCAATATAATTTAATAAACACAAGCTCGTCATCTGTAAAAAACAGAATACACAAATAAAGCGGATATGTCGTTGCAGTGTACTAGGTGATCGGCCGTCCCTCGGGGGCCCCCTCCCATCTCGGGGCCCCAGGCCAATACCTGCCTTACCTGTCCTGTCGCTGTGCCTCTGGTTGCAGGTTGGAGATGGAGAGGTGAGGTCTACGGCCAGACGCTGTGGCGTTTTCCCCTTTGATATGTATTTCCATGAGACATAAACCCACATAACCGCTGCCCTAAAAGTGGATTTGGAGCTTTAAAATATGCTGGCAATCCAAGCACCTGGCTAAACCGAATTTATTGCTTTCAATTGAGGAGTTAATTAGCTTAAAGTAAATTAATAATACTTTAGTGCATTGTAGGCTACAACGTGTTTTAACATTAGGATACTGGCGGCAAGAAACATCTCATTATATCCGTTACTAAATCATTAAAAAATACAAGATACGGTTATCAAAATGAATACTGTCGCCCTGGGTATATCTATCTATATATAAACTATCGATATTTCGGAGTATGTACAACAAAACCACCGACTACACATTTTAATTAGGTCCCAATCACAGCAATTTTCAGAGTTTAAAATGCTTCAGTCAGGAAAATGTGCATATATTGCAAATGATTCAGCCTTAGTAGTTGTCAGGTTGGTCGCTTTACTCAGAAATCCGTAGAAGGCTAATCGATCGGACTTGGCAGCTGGTAGGGACGGCCGCGGAATGACTGCGTGTAGGATCAGCACGAAGGGCCGGACAGCGCTGTCACCTTTCAGCACCACGGACAGGGAACGAAACCGATGACGCATGACGAGCCGGCAAACGCAGCCTGACTCGATCTGAGCACCCCGATTTAAATAAAAACAACTAAACATTAAACAGCTAACTACAAGTGAGCGTTATGTTTTAGGCATCGTGTAGCCGAGTAAAAGACAAGTCAAGGGCGGTTATAAAAGAGCCAAAGACGGACAAATCGCCCCTATTCCGGTTACTGAAGGCAGAACAAAGACGCCTTTCACTTAGAGCACAAATAGCCAGACTAGATCTGTCTCATTTCATGCGTCTTCTGAGCAAAGCCGAGGTTCTGTAAAAGAGAATACTTGGACAATGTAAAGGTAAAATAGGAAAAGGACACCCAGAAACAAGGTGGATGGATTAGTCACTCACTTAGCGGGCCTGTGATGGACCCAGGGCGGACCAAAGGACGGACAAGCTAAGTACCCTACTGCCACGGGGACTTACACCAATCTGACATCCTCTTCTAAGTCGAAATGCTCCTTCGCAGTACAGGCGTGTAAACGCAATACAGACATTTAAAGGTGAACAAGAGATAACTAATCATGTGAACTAAATACAATTTCTAAAGCATAACATTACATCTTCAATGTACTCCACAAGCGGCATACCGAAGTGCTTTATATATTATTGGCTAGAACAATAATGTAATAACTGGGATATGCAAAACGGTATTGATGTGACATTATGCATAAAAATAATGTATGGAACAAGTTATTAATTTCATATACGTAGTACAGCCTGCAGTGATGTCGTTAAAATGCTATTTATATTGTACTTATATAGCACGCTAGATCTGTGAAACGTTGACTGTTTTCTGATTACTATTTAAAATCCAGTTAACAGAGAATGCGCTATAATCGGAGACGATTAAACGGGGATGGAGATAACGCCTTCGACGCCTCTGTTTTAATCGACCACAATGCCGCTGTGAAAACAAGCAGAAAATATGACGGTGTTAGGCGAAGGTCTGATCACACCTCCGGAGAGACGGAGCGAAAAGCGCTTAAAGCGGCATGGACTCTCGGGCGAAGCGGAGAAAGTGTGAGCGGTAAGTGAGATTCATGACCGCGGGCACAAGAGCCATCGCTATACTCTGCATGCTTATTTAAATGCCTTGATTCCTGCCCGTCATCTTTACCCCCCATCATTTTAAAGTGCGCATTTGGGGTGCATTTCGCAAGAAAGTGCAACGAGAGCAGCTAAAATGACAATCGCACACCACACACACACAAAAAGTTTAATGATGAACAGTAGATCGGTATCAGAGCAGTGTGCTCGGTGTCAAGGCGCAGTGTGTGGATGTGAAACACCATGCCCACCCTCACCCCACACACTCATTCCCGGGAAATAAAACCGAACATGTTCACTTGGTGGCATGCTGGCTTTACAGTGCGCGCATCATACCGATTGCGCACGCTTCTCTCCACCTCTCCCTCTCTCTCTTCGTCCCCCCCCCCCCGCCCCCACCGTGTCC
>JAODKL010000045.1:3499136-3513182 GCA_026780765.1 Petrocephalus schoutedeni | reverse complement strand
TCCGACCTCCTGTCTCACCCCCTCGTACCCTGATGTACTGCGCCCCATCCTGTCTCCCCCCCTCATACCCTGATCTACTGCGTCCCATCCTGTCCCACCCCCCCATAACCTGATCTGCTGTATCCCATGCTGTCTCACAATGGGTTTACTTTGAAGCCATCCCTGCCTGGTGATGCAACCACCAGAAAGTAGTGGCATGGCATGTAAGGTGTGGATGGGGGGGGGGCGAGAGTCAGCGTTTTTACGGCGGCAGTGAAAATGCTGAGAGCTCCTTCCACACGGGAAATATTACGCCCCGTGCTCCTGTGACAGTGGGCCGACGCTCCGGCAGAGACGGGCAGGGTTCCGGAAAGCCGGGCCCAATTCCTGCCCACTGTGGCGGTGATGGAATAAGGCCCTGAATGTTTCCGGGCACTGCAACGGTTTCTGCAAGCTCATTCCCAGGCGCTGCAGCATCCCCACAGTCAGGCACCGTGTGTCTAAGATATTGCCTTAAGCCCGGGAACTCAAACGTAAGTAGCCTGGGGGCCACTGGCTGAGGGCCCGTCTCCTGAGTGAGCCTTTGATTAGGCAAAAGAGAATCCAGGAGGAATGAAAATGATCTAACATTAATAATCCGCTAATCGGCGTCATGGGGGGCGGGGTTTGGTGGGGTCTCCGGCAGCACAGATTAGCGGGATGACGTTACGTCCTCTGTGGTAAACATGTAGAAACAGCTCGGGTACTTTAAGCCCTCTGCCGTAAGGAAACCTTTACCTATTCAGATCTATTCTGAATAGGCCCCTCCCCCCGCCACCCCCCCATGCCTGATCCACGCTGCGAGTGGCATGCAGATGGGCTCCTGCATTCAGAGGACCGAATCGCTCCTCTTAAAGCCGCGCGGTCGTCCTTCATCACTGAGCGGAGGAGCTCCTCTGATCTGAGGTCTGAGTCAGCGCCAGGTATGCGCACAGCTTCATTAAGCAGGCACAGCTGTCGGGGGGGGGCGGCATCTCTGAGGTCAGGAGGGTGGAGGTTCTAATCCCACACTCAGCAGTGTGGTGTCACTGCTGGGCTTTTAGCCCTTAACTGCTCCAGGGAAAATTGGATAAAAAAAACATCCATCTATCCATTTTCTGAAACTGCTTGTCCTCTTCGGGGTTGTGGGGGGTCCGGAGCCTTAAGGGACATCAGCTAAATAAATAAAATATAAGGAGAGCCGAAGCAGACGTGGCCCCTGATCGATGGTAACCGGGCCCCTGCAGGATCCCTGTGCATTTCACCGTGACTCAGTCCATGGGTTAATGGCCATTACTCCTCCCTGTTGTATCACGTTGCTGAAATCGGGCTTTTTTGCGTAAAAGCCTGGAGAGACGCTGGCGGGAATCAGGGAGGTGCCGTGTTGGTGCTTAACCGCGGGCACGCGGCACTCATGCTGCTCATCGGCAGGCGTGTCGTGTCATCCAGCAGCTGAACTTCATTCATTAATTGATTTGGGGTCATCTCCCATCCTCCCCGCATACCCCCTACGTACCCACCTCTGATCAGGGGCGGCCGCTCGTCTTACGGGGATGCGGGTCCTTCACCGAGCGTTGGCTTGATCCGTCCCCCGTGTGAAACGGGGAGTCAGCATTTTCAGAACCATCTGCGGGCTCAGAACCAGGACATGTGGCTGGCTGCCAGTGACCCTCACAGGACCTCTGCCTGGACACGGTGAGCCAGATGCTTCCTGTTAACCTTCTTAGACAGCCGAAGCTCTAGTTTGGGGTAACTACAGATGGCGCCACCTGCAGGTCTGCCGTGGAAATGTTGGTGATGCTTAACCACCTGCCCGCTGTCGCGAGCATCAGTGTACACATTACATGCAGACAGATGGGCCGTGACACAGCGCAGCTGCGCAGGCCCCTCTGCGCAGGCCCCTCTGCGCGGCCCTGCTAATTCATGCACAGACGCTAAATGCCCGTTTGATTCCTCAATTAGCTCACGCAAATAATTAAATCTCGAGTCTCAGGTGTTTTTTTTTTATGGACCGTCATTAATTATTCATCTCTGATTAAAACGGGTCCGGTGGCTCCCAGCTGAATGTTCTGTGCACTTAGGGTGGGGTTCAGGGAGCCGTCCGTCGGCTTGTCCCTGTGGGCCAGCCCGCTCTCAAAATAACCCTTCTGCATTTTTAACGAGGGGCTCGGGGATTTCTGTGGCCCCAGCTCCCCGTCTCTCTGCCGCGAGGCCACCTCTGTGCCAGCGGACACCGGGGATGAAGATCCGGTGTTTCCCAGAGCCGGTGTAGAGGCGGGGAGTGCCACACCGCGCCACGGAGGCGGGGTTTAATCGGCACGAAGCGGCTGCTGTCACTCACACAGATGTGGATTAGCGCTTATCGCCGGCGGCTTAGCTGGTATCAATGGGGTTCAAATCCCACTTCTGGCCAGAATGTGCTGGTGGCATGACCTCTCCGTCTTGAGTGGCCGTCCTCCTGCAGCCTCGGTCGGTTTCCGGCTGATGCCCTGTGTTATTCACAGCCTGCGAGTGTGCGTGTGTCTGTGCCATGTGATACCTGGGGCGTCCTGCCCCCTGCTGGCTGGAATTGGTTCCAGACCACCTCATAACCTTGTGTCGGATTAGATGGAAATATTGCTTTTATATGGATGATTTGTCTAAGTACATAAGATCATGACCACTACAGATGTCCTGCCCATCCATGGGTAATGAGTGTAATGTGTTCTTAGACTGCAAAAGGCAGTAAAGTGTGCTAATGGGCACTAATCTGGTTTCACATACCAGTTCTTGTTCAAGGCGTGTAGTTACTATTGGATCACATTGACAGCTTCCTCCAAAACCAGCAGCCCCCCCCAGAGCAAGAGAGCCATTCTCAGTGTAGCCAGGGGCCTTCCTGAGATCCGTTACCCTCACGTCTCTGTCACAATGTACCCGCAGATCGAAGGAGCTCCTATTGGCCACTGAAGACTTTGAAGAACGTTCCAGCATTCAGGATGAGCACCACTGCCTTTAGGGAAGCGATGTCCTGCTCCCGGTATAAATTACCCTCTGTTTCAGGTCAGGGAGCAGTCTCGAAAAACTTCTAGAAACTTCTTTCCGTTTTGGCCTCCACTGTCAATGACAAACTGGTTTTCCCAAACCGCCTTTCATCGGTCTTGCCAGTCTGACCCCGGGTTTGCCTCAACAGCTTGTCTTTAGATTTAATTACAGGTAAAAGGCTCTCAAAGCCTTAAAGTCGGCCGGCTGACGCGTGGACCCCTTGCCACTCAACTGCTGCAGTGCCATCAGTACAGGCTGAGAGTCCTGAGAGTTTGGGGAGAGTCCTGCGAGTCCCCGTTAAAGACGAGGCGATCTTGTTGCGTCTGAAACGTTTCCCAAGACAGGCTGTGTAAGAACCTGCTATTTCCGGATGTTTCCGAGCGAAGGATGTCCTGCAGCCGGCCCAGACTGTCTAGCGTAATAGCAGACGTCTGGGAGGTGTGGAAGCTTCTGGAACATTCCGGGTTTCCTAAAGCAGCCCGTGGTGCCGCGCGTGTTACTGATGGAGACGGTTGTCATTCAGCACAAAAGGCACAGCAGCCAGGTCATGTGACCGGAATCTGCAGCCATATTGGCCTCCAGGCCCATTGGTTAACCACAGGGCTCCCTGCCCTCCATAATTCAGATCTGTCATCATCATCATCATAATCAGAGCAAAGCTGTGAGTGTTTTGCATTGATAATGAGTCTAATTTCCTATTTCCATACATCTGTTTTGCACAAACTTCATAATGAGATTTTATCTTACTCGAGTCTAATGAAACATTTCTGAGAAGGACTGCAAGCCACAGAAGGACATGAGCTGTGCAGTAAAAAATGATCCTAAGAATACGAACAGTTCAGGCTGTGTGGGGGCGAAGGCGGGACCTCTGAGGCGCCGATCCAGGGAGCAGCTGGCTTTGAAAGTCATTCATCGGATCAGGGGAAGGTGGCCAGCATCAGCCAACGACATTTTAAGAACGCGTGCCATCGACTCTGTGACAAATTGCCGTCTTATCCGAAAGTGAAATTATATCAGTTTATGTCAGTTCACCATCCATCCAGTCAGAGCCCGGCGTTTTCATAATGCATTTCCCTATCTCCCCTGTTGCTCTGTGAATTATATCTGAGTTTGTAGTGCAGTAACAGCCACACTGTGTATTATGCTATTCAAATGAAAGCCTCTCTGTTTGCCAGAACAAAGGGTATATTTAAAAACACACACACGCACAGCGAAAGCTCTGCAGCCTTCCCGGCGTGCATACACAACGCGCTGTCGCATAGCAACGCACACCATAGGAAATGGACGAGATTGTAACCAAAGTGCAGTAAATTGATACAAATGCGGCCTGCATCTCAGGGGCATTTTGGGAAGTGTATCCCTTTCCCCTGTAACTCCTACACCGCGAGGGTTGAGGGGAGTGCAGAATGGGACCTTGAAAGGCAGAGCTGGTGGGGCTCGGCGTGCGAGTGCCCACGGGCGACACGGGGGAGAGGCAGAGACGCGGCCGCACCTCCTCGGAGCCTGAACTTCTGACCTCACGGCAGGAAATTTATGGCTAATGTAGAGGGACCCGGCAGAGTACAGAAGCGCCTGAAATGATGATGCCTCTGACACTTTGAAGCCTTAACCGCGTCTCCTTCATTAGGGCAGCGGCACACAGCCGCCGAGGCAGGAGTTATGGGTGACGTCTGCTCCATGTCAGGGTATCCAGGAGCACTAATAAAGAGAAGCCAGCACCCTCACACGCAGCTGTGGCAAGTCTGAAGTACATAAGCAGGGAGCAGCCCAGTATCCATTAATGCTCCGTACTGTTAACTGCTAGCTGACGTTTCAGAAGGTCCCGGAAACAGCACGTGGGTTCGCCTTTAGTAGAAGCAGGAGCTCAGTGGCGCCTGCAGGTATCACCTGCGTCCTACGGGGGTTTGACTTCATGCTCGTTTTTGTCTGTGTGACTCAATGAAGGCTGAGTAAAAGCAGCAGACAGGTTCCGGATGCAGCTCGGAATGTCAGCTTTACGCCCGGAACATAAACAATCAGCGACCCGCACCGATCACTCTCTTGTCGTTGACAGCCGAGACCAACCGAGTTTGCAAAGTAAGGGTACGTACAAGTGAACCAAATATCACAAAACACACATACGGCTGTCAAGGGGACAGTGTAGCTAGGAAGAGCTCATAAGGGATGCCCAGGTACAGATGTAAGCAGTACTGCTGCAGGACCGACATAACTTCTAGCAAAGCAGGAATCTAAAGAACACCAGTCTTCAATACTCAGGTTCTCGGGTTTATTAACAAATGCGATGCCATTAACTTCTGTCTTCGTGGAGAGCACCGGCCTAACTGACTTGGCTCGTGAATGTGACATCGGCAGTGTGTGGTGGATCCCTATTGGACGGGCAGCCGCATGAACGGCCCCTCGATAAGCCACGCCCCCCCCCTGCAGGCACACCCGTGCCATGATCGTAGGTGACGCCGGGGGTCATGT
Organism: Petrocephalus schoutedeni; assembly: GCA_026780765.1. Taxonomy (NCBI): domain Eukaryota; kingdom Metazoa; phylum Chordata; class Actinopteri; order Osteoglossiformes; family Mormyridae; genus Petrocephalus; species Petrocephalus schoutedeni. The sequence goes on along the minus strand of JAODKL010000045.1, from coordinate 3,507,698 downwards.
CTGCTCAGGAAATAGCTGGCAGTGTTTATTTCTAAAGATGAGCTGCAGTTGCTGATAGGCAAAACACAGCGACTACACTGACACTGAAACTTCCCTGGGTTTTCGTAGTTACTGTCATTCTCACGCTGTTTTCACAAGATAAAACAGAGGGATGGCCCGATTCGGTCAGAACTCCATTTTGATCTTATATATACAGTTATACTGTTTTGCCTTTTTAGAGCACTATGGTTAACTGCACTGTATGGTGACTCCTACTTATGTACACTCTCCGTCTGTGTATAATATCATTCAGAACCCAGCCAGGGCCTCGCTGCTAGCAGCTATTCTTGTGTCATCTATGTCCTCCCCACAGATGGCGCCATGAACACCCTGGGCCCCACCCCAACCCTAGTGCCGACCATGACCCAGCCGCATCCATACGCAACGCTGGGGGGGCCGGTGACTCACGTCTACAATCAGCCACCACTGGCCAAGGAGCTCAACAAGTATGCGTCACTGAAAGCAGTAGGTAAGGCCCCACCGCACCGGCACCCACAAGTTCCAGGCTGATGGGCTGAGGGACCCGGGGGCTCCCGGTCCAATGGTCTGTACTCTTCTGCCGCATCTCGTTGGTCAGACTGTTAAGAGCATAACACTATGTGATGTGACAACAGCCAATCAGCAGCCACATTACAGTTGTGTCAGACTATGCTGAACATGTAACACGGCTCATCAGCTAAACATGTAACCCAGAAGGTTTAAGCTTCAAAACATATATCGTGCCAGTGGTTGTTAAAAATGGGGGGGGGTGGGTAATGATCCTGGGGCTCCGTCCAGTCTGAACATCAGCAGGACCACAATCTGGCAGGCAGCTCTTATTCACGGAAACCGTGGCGCATCAGAGTGCCAAGTGGGGGCGCTCTACTCCGGCCTCTTTGTGTGGCGGCCGACCCTGCCTGGACCAGCACGAATCTGTACTTGCTTGCTGTTATCCAGGATCGGACCCCGGGCCACTAATTACAGCTAGATGGGGTCTCCGTTCCAGCACAGACTCGCCTGGCTGGAAGCACACAGACGGAATCTCTGTTAATCAGCACAGGGGAGAGGATTGGCACTATCTGCCGAAAGCTGTAGGAAAGCTTCTGCAAATGTGCCTTCTCGGGCAAACCGGGACCCACCTGGCCCTCCCCGCAAAGCCAAGATGAGCTAAGCTAAGCTAGCGTTAAGTGAGAGAGCCGGGTATTGTGATTCGGAATTAGGGTGCGCTGTGACATTCATCCAGGAACTTCACTAAATACAAGGCAGGATAACTGTATGCAGATTAATGCAGAGGCTATAGTCTTGGGCTATAGCCCAGGGCCCCAACAAACATAAGGGCCCCGACTTACCCTGGGGAAAATGGATCGGTCGGTTAAATTGGTAGCAGCTGAGTGTCCATGCTGATGTCAGCCCAGGACCCCCCAGGTATGTTAATCAGCCCCTGCCTAATGCTCCCAGAGAGAAAATACCCCAGTCCTTCCAGGCGGTCCCTTGTGGAGGAAAACTCAGGCGTGGGCCACAATTCACGAAGAATTCCCTAGGGGCCTCCGTTTCGGATCGGGAAAGTGAAAATGGCTCACATTCATCTTACCCCATGGTTACAGAGTGTACTAGAATGTTCTGCGGGGGCCCAGGGAGGACCAGTTTAATTGAACCAAAACACATTTCAAGTTTCACAGCGAGGACTTCTAAATTATTCACCCTTCGCTTTAAATAACACGGTCAGTGTCGAATCCCTGCGGCCCAATCAGTGCATTGTCATCTGATTCATAAAACAGATGCGGTCACCAGCGGCGGAGATCAGACATTTAGAAATGGAACAATACATGTCATTTGCCCAGGGAGCTGGTGTTATTTACTCTGGCTTCTCTGCCATAATGGCCTCTCCTCGAATGCCCACAGAAGGCTCGCCCCATGGCCGCCGAGTTGATAAGCCACGCCATCCAGAAATCAATCTGGCGCTTCCCTGTCCCCAAACGCTCATAAGGTCACTGTATTGGATTTCTCCCAGACGCCGGCACGCCGAATCGGCTCCCTAATATAGACCGCACCTCGGCTCCAGCTCCGCACATATTTGAATCTGCCCTCTCTGTCCCCAGACAAACAGGGGACCAATTATTTGAATGTCATTTACCAAAAAGAAAAAAAAAAAAGCATCGCTTCCGATTTCGCTTGAAAATTACTGAGTTGAGAGAGACTCATATTCCCTGCGTCGTCCCCACGCAGGCGACATGTTTCGCGAAGAAGCCGCCCCGCTATCCGCGCCGAAGCCGGACATCTCCCATGTGGCGTAATTAAAGATGGCCGCTTGCGTCGCGCCCATTCTCCCTGGATCCTAGCTCCTCCCACATCGCTCGGCGGCCAAGTCTTTGTCAGAACACTTTCAGATCTTTCACTTAAAGACCAATTAAGAGTGGGGGGAGAAATTGACGATTTAAAATAAATAAATCTGCATAAAATAGCAGGGATGGATTTAGGAAGCTATAATTTAGCGCGTGACGCTTAATGGGTAAACAGAGGCATGTTTGCAGTCACTCTCGGGTACTAATTATACGAACCACCTGGATGTAAGAGACCCCTTCATAAAGGAGTTCGCCTTAATGGGTGTATGTGAGGATATTTCATTTTGTGAGCAGGATCAGCTTAAAACATTTCAGGGTTATTAAACCCAAATGTTGTGAAATTCCATTTCTCAGGCAGGGATGCGTAGCAACTGAAGCACGGCGTCTTGTTGGGGGCAATTTTGAGAGCATTTAATGGCCTGTCACTCATCCGGAGTCATTTTAAGACAAAAATAAAGCTGCGGGAAATGACAGCTGCAGATAGAGACGCGCGGCTGAGCGCTGACTGCGCAGCTGACTGGTGACTGCGTGGCTGAGCTGTGGCTGACCAGTGACTGCGCGGCTGACCGATGACTGCGCTGCGACTGCGCGGCTGAGCAGTGACTGCGCTGTGACTGTGCGGCTGACCGGCGACTGCGGTGTGACTGCGCGGCTGAGCAGTGGCTGACCGGTGACTGCGCGGCTGAGGGGATCACGACCCGCCTTGGTGCATCATCGATCATGACCGGGTTCGGCCTGATCCGCACAGCTGTGAGGCAGTGCAGCTGCATGTAAACCAGACTGAATGGCGGCTCAGTTTGTGCTTTTTAACAAACGGGACGTTAATTAGCGAGAAGCCAGGCTCCTAAACGCCTTTGTCGTCGGGCCCCTGCCTCTGAGCAGACTACGGGAGCTGGGTTCCTGAAGGCAGCAACTCTTTTGAGCGTTTCCCTTCCTCTCCTGTGTGAGCGTACCGCGGTATCCCAGAGGCATTCGGCAAGAAATATCTAACGCAATTTGTATTTTTATAAAGATAGCTCATTTCAAAAGCATGTCAATTTAACCTCCAGCTAACCACAGTGCCAATACACCCACCGCTCACAAGGAACACAGCAGCAGATGCCAACCTGCAGAGACACAAAGACATGCCTGCGGGGGGCGCTCTCCCTCCCCAAATGACCACAGAAACTTTAGTTTAGGAACACGTAGAAACATTAGAAACATTTTGACAGTAAATATGGAGGGGACACGTCCCAAACACGCAACACGCTAAGACTGGCCTGTGCCAGTCACGCGTGCCCAGGATCATGCCCTCAAAGCTTGAACTCAGTGTGGTAATTGATTGTAAGGGTGAATGACCGAGGAAGGTAAATTATTATATTAGTAACATGACAAATACAAAGAAAGAGTTATGGCTAAGGGTGAGATGAATTATTCATTGACTCATAACCATTTAAATGTTTTTATCTTCTTATTTCATCTATTATTTCCCTCTGAGTCGCAGACATAGAGAGCAGAGCCTCTCCGCCTGGAACGAGTATAAGCTTTTATTAGGCTGTCGCACAGAGTCGTCGCCCGACGCCACACAGCGCCGAGGCTAACGAGGCAGCTGCTGCCAGCGGCGCGCCGCGGATCCCTCGAGCCGCGGGCCCATCGTGGGCCTGTTTTATTTCATGCCATCATTCGAGGGGAACGCCCCTTGTTCACTTAGCAGTCTGTACAAAGCACAGTCTGCACCTTCTCACAGAAACTCTACATCTACTCAGAGCGAGCGGCTTGAGGCCTACCCTCCAAGCGAGCCTGAGCAGGGGCGATAACGGCTGTGTGAAATTCAAGCCCCACTGAAAGTTCGGGTGCTAAAAAGGCAGTTCTACTTTGTTCCCATTGTCGGTGGCTGAGTACAGAAAGAAGGCTGGCATTGTGCCAGGCTGAAGCATGCTAGACGCTAGCATTGTGGCAAGTTCATGCATGCTAAATGCTAGCATTGTGCCAGGCTGAAGAACGGTAACATCAAAATGCCAGAATTTCACTGAGTGTCTCCCTGAGCCCTCTTTCATTTCAAAGGAGCCATCAGCATTGCTTTGGGTGTCATCTCGTTAGCGAGCAGTATGGACATCTTGGTCAGGGAACTGACACTGGGGTGTGATTTGGAAGTGCTAAGCCTGCCCATTTTGCACGGGAGTCACATGACGCATGGGCGGGGCCTCCGGCTGACCTGTTTTCCTTTCCTTTCAGCGGAAAAGGCCAATGACAACTTCTATGTGAACCGCCGGCACCTGGCTGACCTCACCCCCAAGGGCAGCCTGCCCCTGCACCCAGTGCGCCTGCACCATAACACAGCGCCCTTCTACGCACACGAGCCCCTGGTGGCCCCACCGGCCCCCCTGCCGACCCCCATGGCCATCCCCATCCCGACCCCACTGCCGGCCCCCCTACCGGCCCCCGTCCCCTTGCCCATCCCCAAACAAAATGGGCACAAACCGAGGGTGACGCGCTCGTACGGGCCGCCCCCGCTGGCCTACGCCTCACACACCATCGCCAGCCCGGGCATGATGAAGGGCTGGAGCGCCATGGAGGCCTCGGCCACGCTGGGGCCCCGCTCACTGTACGAGGCCCGCAAGCACAGCACCATGGAGCGGCCGGGCCCACTCTACCTGTCCCGCAGCCAGCACTACCTGCCCCCGCATCCCTACTTTGTCACCAACAGCAAGACGGAGGTGACCGTGTGAGATGGGCCCGCCCTCATGCACCCGGCCGGGAGGAGAGAGAGCGAGTGAGCGAGCGAGAGAGAGAGAGAAGTGGGGGGGCCCACCGGCCTCGTGTTCTGGGATGTGGGTGTTGCGGCAGTGCGTCTTTGTGTATCTTACACGCCCCCCAGGGGGGAGGCAGGTAAAAAAAAACAGAGGGAACGTCCGTCACTTTATCCTCTTAACGACGGCGATGAACGGCGGAGCTGCGCTGGGCAGCGGGACAGGGGCCCCCGGGGGCCATGTTAACCGAGTGGGAGGAGCAGGGTTAATGGCTGAATACACCTGGAGGCGGGGCCCCAGGGCCAAAAAAAAAAAAAAAAGGCAAAAAGGCGTGGGGCTCAGGAAAAGTCCCATGTTCTCCCGACTTTGCAAGCTGCGGCAGTGACACATCGCGCAGCAGCAGGACCCTGACTCAGGCCTCCTGCAGGGCCTGCCCACGTACGCCACATCTGCAGGGAGAAGGTCCCGGAAGCCGGAGCGTCCAGCTGGCGTGCGACAGCCACGCCCTTCCCGCGGCCTCCGGCCTGCCCCCTTCTCCCCGCCCCCTCGTCCCCTCATGTTCGCCCCCCCCCCTTTCTTTACTTTTGTAGTTAAGGAATACTTTGTTTTTCACTTGCATCCGGAATGTTCTGCCCGGAGAACTAGGACCTCCTGTCCTGCTTGGGAGAAGCGGCCTGTGATGTGAATGTGACTTCACTTCCTCTGCATCTGTCCCTCTCTGTAACGTGGTTAGAGGACGCGGGGCGGTGTGCATCGTTACCGTGGTAACAGTTGCTGTTCTTCCAGCCACGTCCTCAAATAGTTAACCTCGCTGTTTACGTTCTGTGGTAGGAAGGAGTTTCACCCTCCCTAACCCTAACCCAGACCCTGGCCCTAAACCTAAACCTAAGCTACTCCTATTAATAGTCAAAAGGTAAAATTAGGACCTGGTATAACAAGGAAGTAGAATAGATAACTTCACACAGCTTAGCGGTAAGTCTGTCCTGCATCCGGGACCGATGCGGCAATTACACAGACAGTGAGGCCTAAGAGGAACCCGGCATGACAGTGGGAGAGTTTTCCCGTCTTAGGGCGGGGACCGCCACATTGTCTGAATGCTACTGTACCTGTGCGATTTCTATGTTGTGCCAAGCTCTGTTTTTTATGACTTTTTAAAGAATATGGTGACCATAGCAACGGGAATGAAATTACTGGACTACGACAGTGGACAGAAATGAGTTTTTCTTTTCTCTCGTTTTGTTTTGACCAGTTAATATTTCCTTTTTGGCTTCTGAATTTATATAAAAATGTATTATTGCGTGCAGTAGATGTGAAATAAATTCCTTTGAACTGTAGATGCCCTAAATGATGTTTACGGGTGTGTTTTAAGTTGTATGCGTACACACTGTAGATGGATAGAATGCTTCTGGAATACTCCTTTTGTAAGACTCTGCTGTGAGCAGTGGAAAGGGTTTTACAACAAATGCGTGCCGGGGGTGACGAGGGGGGGCTCCCGCTGTCCGTCTTTCACACTCTGCCCTCACCGCTGCTCTTCTGTCACCCCCTGCAGTTGTCCGTTGGCGCACCCCTGGTGAGGTCCCTCTGCAGTCATAGTGATCTTACCGGGGGGTGAACACAAGCTAGGAAGCTGACCTCCTGACCAGAAACCATCCCTCCTCCTCCAGTACACATCAAATAACTCAGAAGATGTTCTTGGGAAATGTGTCGAGCTGTAATTTTCGGTTTATCTGCGAACGACTCAACAGAGCGATTTTCTGTTCACAGGCTGTCCAGGTTAAAGGACTGACGGCAAGGGTGAAAATATGAGACTGCTACCAAATTTCATTCACACAGCCTAATTGGTTGCTCAGTGGAGTGGCTGTCAGGTCATTATGAACGCACATACATTTGACAGAATATACAGAAACGTGCGAAGTTACAAACATGCACCAGATTTGGTGGGGAAAACGTCCGCCATTCGCCATTTTAACATTTTCCTACCATTCACACCATTAAATCCCACAGCCGGGGGGGCAGCCTCTGTCGTGGGCAGGAGTGTGTGAAGACACACATGCATGTGCGGATGGGCCGCGTGCATCAATGGGATGCTATTTACAGAACGGCGGTTTGCTAAGCCTCATCCTTTCCATGGTCACCGGCACAAGATCCACCATGGCTTTTTTCCCCGATTCTGCTTCAGACACGTTTGACACAGTGCACAGGAACAGCGAGCGTTTCCTGTTCTGCTAAAATGCCAGCTGGATGCCAAATGAGCGGCTAATGATATCTGCGGCAGCCCTAGAGATCCGCGCCAAGCGTTCCTACCTGGCAGAATCTGCTTATCCTCCTGTGTGACATGTTCAAAGAATCGCACCTTTGTTCGGGAGGAGAGGACCGGCCTGAGTGCCTGTCAGTCTCGCTTTCCTGGGGCACCAGAGGCAAAAGACCCCACCGTCCAGCTGAGAGGTCCGGGCCTGACTGCAAACAAACAGAGCTGCGCTCAGAGACACTGCACTCTGGCGAGCAAATCACACCGGCATCTAATTAGACACCACAAAGCCTCCGTGTGAGAACAGAAGCTACGAGCGAACAGGGGGCAAGCGGCAGGGGAAATCACATAAGGTAGTGTAGACAGTCAAAAAACACAATTAACGGCTAATTATGCTTTTAAATTTTAATATGCGCCTTATTAACTGCAGTGTGCCCATAGCCTGTTCAGTCAGGGACACACTTTTGTTTTGTTTTGATCTAATATAAGCTGAAAACTGCTCCTCAGTGATCTCTGACGCGTCGTCAGCGTGGCGTACGCTGGTCCTCGGTGATCTCTGACGTGCCGTCAGCGTGGCGTACGCTGGTCCTCGGTGATCTCTGACGTGCCGTCAGCGTGGCGTACGCTGGTCCTCGGTGATCTCTGACGCGCCGTCAGCGTGGCGTACGCTGGTCCTCGGTGATCTCTGACGTGTCGTCAGCGTGGGGTACGCTGGTCCTCGGTGATCTCTGACGCGCCGTCAGCGTGGGGTACGCTGGCCATTAATAGTCGCTGTCTGGGTTAGGTCTTCTGATCTCCAGTGTATCTCCTATGGGGTTGAGGTGGGGTCAGCAGAATTTGTTTGATCCATTGATTTTGGTCGATCACAGAAAGGTCCCTTTTAAACAGATCTTCGCTCTTTGAGGCCCCGTTGTGATACCTGCCGTCTTTTACACATATAAATCACCGCAGCCTCTCAGAACACCTGCCTATAATTAGCCGCTCTAAACACACCTGCACCACACATAAAGACACTCAAATACCTCGTAATTATGCACATGCGGAAATACGAACTGCTTCACGGTTTCTCTGAACCATTTTTTTATACAAGAAAAATTAAATAATGATGTATTTATAGCAAGATCATTTTTCTTTTTCCTAATAATGACCTAATTGAATTTTTTATGAGTTAGAAGGGCCTGTAGGAAAGACCAGAGGGAGGAAGAAGCGGGATATGACCGTTTGG
>JAODKL010000045.1:3461741-3481917 GCA_026780765.1 Petrocephalus schoutedeni | reverse complement strand
CTTTCCTTATTATTGAGGCTGTATTTGTGCAGAACTTAACTTTTGATTTAGGTGTGAAAACAGGACACCCATGTATAGCTTTCTGCCTCCAGTGTGAGTCCATATCCGTCCCTCTTCACAGCCGTCAGGTACCGGGATGGGCTGCGCACTCCCAGCGGACTTACAGCAGGGGCCGCATGTGACCGCCGATTCCCAGACAAATACAGATGAAAACAAGTCGCCCTCGACGTTTGACCTAAGCTTCATACAGAGCCTTTGATTCATTAAAGCCAAAGCTAGATAACATTTTGGCTCCACTCACACATTAAATATGCATATATTACATTCTAATAGCACACGCTGGAGACAAAAGATGGCTTGATTGCACTCCCCTTTAAAAGGCTGGTTCAGAGTGACCTCGGCACTGGGGAGTGGCACTTCCCCGCAGTGGATTAAAGCCGCAGAGAGGTTCTCCAGGAGCGAAGAGTCTTTGTGCCAGATATAAAGCCAGCCGCAGATATTCATTACTAGGAGTCAAGATGACTGACTTTGCTTTGGGGAGATAAGCAGCAGATATCATGGACCGCCGGACTGATGGGTGAGAGCTGTCTGCGTCCTGGGCCAATAAGCCGTCCCCAAGTGATGGGGAGCCTATCAGAGCTGACCTCAGTCACCCCGAAAGCCAATTGATCCTGAGGGGGCGGGAGAAAGGGAGCGACACTAATCTTTAATGCTACCAAGCTGCCTGTGAAATGCTGTGCGGCCTGTGGCCGTCTAACGTAAGCAAGACAGAGGAGGAACTGAACAAAAAAAAAAACAGGGTCAATATACAAGGCGGGAGGAGGTTCCTCTGACGAGACGGGGCCCTGACAAGATGGGCCCCTAACGAGGCGGGCCCCTGACGAGGTGCACCTCAGACCAGGCGGGCCCCAGAAAAGGCAGGCTTACTTAGCTGCATGCGCTGTTCCGATAAACTTGGCTGAGAATGGAGCCCTTTCTGCATGAGAAATTAATGTGCCATGGAAAGCAGAGCCAGTGACCCCAGCGAGCCCCTCAGCAGTCTCAGGGTCACGATCCATCCGGATTTATTCAGCCGAGACGTCAGGGTGGTGTCTGACGCAGCCAGCCTGCCCCGCTCAGGCACCCAAAGTTCCGACCGCGGTCTTCAGGCTGATACTCGCCAAATATTGCAAGAGTAAACAGCATAACACAGTCACCTCTGACCCGGCACAAACGCTCTCCCCTGCCCCCTAGTGATCCTTCCATCTGGTACCCGCTTATCAAGGCGCCCAGCTGGACCCTGAGGTCCCCTTCATGTGGCTCACTGACGCCCCCTTGTGGAGTGCGCCATTTCCCAAGGTGACCTGCACCCTGGACACGGACACTTCCCCAGAAGGTCTCTGGCTGTTAAATCCAGAACAACAGGCTTGTGGGAGCTCCGACAGATTTTCCCCTTCAGAACAGAAACACGGCGCTGCTCAGTTCGGTTCGGCGGCTTCATCATGGCCTTCCTGGTCGTTTGCTCATGTTTCCTCATTTGCCCACAAACATAACGCTTCCTGCCCGCGTGTGCTGCTGACACAGGAGACACAGCTGGCCCCTCACTCTACCTCACACTGCCATGAGGGGAAACCGGGTCACAGAACACGAACAGCCTGCTAGCCGCTACTGTCGTCAATCTTACTGATTCCATTCTGCATTCTGATTGGGTAACCCCGCCACAGATTCCATTCTGCATTCTGATTGGGTAACCCCGCCACAGAGTCCATTCAGAATTCTGATTGGGTAACCCCACCACAGATTCCATTCTGCATTCTGATTGGATAACCCCGCCACAGATTCCATTCTGCATTCTGATTGGGTAACCCCGCCACAGGTTCCATTCAGAATTCTGATTGGCTGCTTTATTTTATTTTTCATTGTTGGGGTAGTAGCAGGCAAAATCCACAAATAATGATCATACAGTTGTCAAATATGATGGAGGGCAGAGGTTGCCAGGAGATGGGTGTCACAACTCATAATACTCATTAGGCTGGGAGTCTGCTCTGTGGTCCACATGAACTATGCTATTAACATCGGGTGTCGGACTCCCTAGCAGTGCCAATTGCGGGTGGGGAGGGCTGGTCAGAGTGATTCCATATTACCCACAATGCCCCCTCCACCAACGGAATGACAGCGAGGATGAGAAAGAGCAGTAATTGGATGATCTGTCACCTAATTACTGTCAGAAAATCCCATCTGAGCTGTGGGAGGAGTGGGGACACCGCACGTGTCTCTGAGGGCGGTTCCCCTGTCACCGGGGAGCCCTGCCCATCTCCACCTGTGCTGAGGGCAGGTAGGAGGGGCACATGAGAGGGACCCCTGTGTCACCCCCGGAAGGGGTTCTACTGGGTGTCCACAGCAGAACGCGCAGCCAGCCCCTGAATGCCGCACACTGGCATCCCGGTGGGGGGGGGGTGAATCCCGAGCACTGGGGAGTGCGTCCCTGCTGAGCCGCTAATTCATTAGCTCTGATTAACCGGCGGCTGAATGGATCCGCGCTCTTTAAACGGAGCGTGTTAACGAGACCCTCGGTGGCGCCCCGCGCTGCGTTTCTGTATGGCAATCAGAGACTGGGTGGGTTTTAGGGAACATTTCATTATTGATTATTAATGATTGAAAGCAACAAACAAACACAGAAGGTGTAACGTGTGTGAGGGAGAAACAAGCTGAGTTAACAGTGAATGAAATCTGTTGTCATTAAAGCTGTCATCTAGGCCATGGTGAAGGAGGAGCCGCTCGCCAAACCCCTAACCTCTAAGCATCCTCAGCTTTTAATCCATCCTACAGACGGAGGCCAATGCACACTGCAGCTCCTGTGTGTGTGTCTGCTAGTGCTCTTGAATGTGCCTGGTGAAAGGCAGCCATAGCACATTGAAAGGTGTCTGTACACTGTTGTGTTGTACCCCCTGTTGTGTTGTCCTCTTGTTTTAAGTATTGTTTTCTTTACTGTGCCCGGGGGATATCGCACCCGGTGGTAATAAGGCTCGTTGAGTCGACAGGCTCCAGGGGCTGATGGAGCAGCGGCAGTCTTCTGAAGGTGGGACTCAGGAGTTGCCAGCATCAGCACTTCCCAAGAACCACCCAGGCAGCAGGCAGCCGCAGCTCTGTGGAGGTGGGGGAGGCGGAGTTAAAGGTACTGAGAGCGGGGTGGGGCAGAGCTCAGCAAATGACTGCAGAGGTGGGCGTGAACATCCAGGGGGAGCAGGTGTGGAGGGCAAAGCATGGCTCAGGCAGTGCTGGAGGGGCTGGGACCGACAGCAATCCCACAATCCTCTGCTCAGCAGTGTACCGCCCCCACCCAAATGCCCATCCATCTCCTCTAAGAGCACTCTTCCCACATCCAGCACACACCATCACTAGCGCTTTCAGCCATAACCCCACGCTTGCTGGGGGCAGAAGGCCCCTCCCTCCCATGCTGACCCCCCCCAAAGACAAATGTCAGGAACGCACACTACAAACAGTAACTCATTTAGCTGTATGAGGATTCGCCCCAAGAATTATCCAGACGGTGACCTGATCGGCACAGCAAAGGATTATAAAGTGTAAACTTTAGCCTTCCAAAAAGTGGATATTACTCTGCCTACTCTCCAAACTGGCTCTGCGGGGTTTCACTGCAAAGCTTCCAGCTTACAGGGTCTCTCTCACTACCCCCTTGCCTGATCCATACTCCCCGGCTTTGCAATTTAAATGTGCCAGCTCAGAAGACGAGGCATCGTCGGCGGTACCTGCAGCAGACACTAATCTGGCTGTTACGCTGTCCTCTTTACCTTTAATGGTGTAGTTTTACATCGTGTGACGTGACTCTAATTTAACAGAGCCAGGGACGGCCAGGACGTAAATATCAAACGGGAGTTTTTCCACTAGTACAGTTACAGAGAACACAGTAACTGAGAGGTCAAGCGCGGCCAGAGCATTAATGAGATTCGGCTAGTGAAGGAGAGAGGGACCGATCTGTCCTGACAGGGAGAAGGGAGAGGGGCCTTTAGTGACAAATGGATCCAGCACTGCACTTTGGCTGCAACGGGACAGAGCTCACAGTCACACACACACACACACTCGCACGCGCACTCACACACTGCCCTCCAATGGCAAAAGGAGCCACTGAAATACCAATGCCGGGATTCCCATGATGCATCTGTCCCATGTCAACATCCCCCCCCAAGTCAGTATCGTTAAACAAAGTGACACTTATTGCTCTGACGCTCTGTGCCCCCTTGGCTGTGTGCTGCCCAATGGGGATGTCTGTTTAAAATCGGAACGTTGGCCTCATCCAGCCCCTCAGCCCTCACCCCTGAGGACCAGCTTCTGTCATGTCTGCTGTTCACTTTAGCTTAAGTGCTGAAGTAGTGGAATGGTTCATTGACGCGGCTTCATCTGAACACGAGGCAGGGAACTGCAGGATCACAGTCCAACCTGGAGAGCTGTGGGATCAGGGCCCAGCTTGGCATACTGCTGGGATCAGAACCCAGCCCAGTAAGGTATGGGATTTGAGCCCAGTCCGACGAGTCATGGGATCAGGGCCCAGTCTGGCATGCTGCAGGATCAGGGCCCAGCCTGGTGTGTGAGCGTTACAGTGGCACACGGATGTAGTGAGGGTTACAGTGAGCATTATCGTGGCACAGAGACGTAGTGAGGGTCACGGTGAGAGTTACAGTGGCACAGAGACGTAGTGAGGGTCACGGTGAGAGTTACAGTGGCACAGGGATGTAGTGAGGGTCAAGGTGAGCGTTATCGTGGCACAGAGATGTAGTGATGGTCACGGTGAGTGTTACAGTGGCACAGGGATGTAGCGAGAGTTACAGTGAGCGTTACAGTGGCACAGGGATGTAGTTAGGGTTACAGTGAGCGTTACAGTGGCACAGAGACGTAGTGAGGGTCACGGTGAGCGTTACAGTGGCACAGGGATGTAGTGAGGGTTACAGTGAGCGTAACACCTCTTTGCTCTTTAACACACTTAAGTAACATTGTTTTTACTTTTAAAAACTCTGTGGAGCTCATAGTTCCCCTGGTGCACTAATAATGCTTGTGGCGATCATGACGAACAGCTCATATATGTTCATTGACTGATTCATTGCCATGGATATTTTGGAGAGGCATAGTAAAGAAAACCAGGAGTGTGTCCTTAATGATAACAGGTTAAAGCGGGATTCTTTTAAAGGATGTTGGTGTCACTACTGACAGCAGTGATGCAGTGTGTGTGTGTGGGGGGGTTGCTGTTCTGGTGACGGTTTTATTCATGCCGAGGGTTTGCTCACAGCACAGACCTGAGATGCCAGACACCTGCATCAGTTTGGCAGCCATCACCTAGCAGGGTCACATATGATAATTACCCACAATGCCACAGGGCCAGGCTGTCTGCATGGCACCCTCAGCCAGCATCATCTTATATTTATATGTTTACGGAAATTTAAAAGTGAAAACTCACTGTGGTTACCAGGCAACCAGGCATATGGAGGTAAAAGACTGCATATCCAATTAAATGTCCACTGCGCACACTGATGGCAGGGTGTGTAATTAGGAGCAGCCACAGGTGTGTCAGGAGCCCTGTCAGGGCTGGTGGGCAGCTCAGCAGGTTAGCAGACTGCGCCTATGTCCGGAAGCTTGTGAGTTTGCATCCCACGCTCAGCAGAGTATTCAAATCCCCACTGGATGCCTGATGCACGGCCGTTAGCTCCAGCTGCTCTGAGGATGCTTTCTCACCGCACCCTCGGACCCTGAGCTCGTCTCGCGTGTGTGTGTGTCGCTTCGGGTGACAATATCTGCTGCTAAACGGACAAATCTACTTGCTTGTCTCCAGTGACCGGCTGGGATGGCGAGCGCAGTGGCTCATTAACGGCAGCTTGGCTTGAATATGCACTCGTTAGGTCAGCATGAGCGCTGATCTCTGCGATGCTCATGACACGCTGACACGTGCTGAGTGTCTCGCAGGCACAGAGGTGGGCAATAGATGTCGTATCCATGGTGAAATTGTGGCTGTATTACGAATCAGACGTGGGGTAAGTGGGGAAAGCCGAAAGGATACATGTAGCTCCACAGACGGGTTGGCTTATGCAGTCCCGGCCACAGGGGGACGTCTGTCTGCCTGGTTGTTTGAGGAAGAACCTTTCACATTCTGGAGGAAGATGGCGACCCAGCTGTGCACCTTGATCTTCATCCCGGAGCATCGCTGCCGCAGAATACAAATTTTTCAGTTTAATAATTCCTCCTTCTCATCTTAGGGATTTTCCTTCCATGCATACCTTTTAGTTATATATCAAAGTTCATGTGAAAGTCTTTAGCTCACTGACACCCTCCGCCTTGAGGTGCTTTCATGAAGCATCTCGGTGATTGGATGATTGATGAGGGTGCTTCTGGGGACCGGAGCCGCAGAGCCCTTAACCACCAGCCCCAGCTCCGGAATGGCCCTCATCTGCAGGAGGGTCTGGGAGTCGAGAAGCAGCGAGTGAGGCTCTGAGTGGCGGGGTGCCGGGCCTGCCGCTCTCATGCAGCAGTGCCATTCAGCGTCTTCATAATGGGGCCTGAAACCGCTCCTTTTACGCTTCTCCTGCACTGGAGCGTGAAGAGGGAGCCCCCCAGCCCTCCCCCCCCCAACCCCCCAGTCATTATCTGGCATTGACCCTGTCGGCAGCCGGAGCGAACGTTCAGCCGATAGCAGCAGACAGAAGGGAAAATGAGGAGTTTCTGAGTGGCGGCCGGGGTGGCGGGGAAGGAGGCCCCTTCCCGGGGATTACTGGGGCAGAGAGGCTGGTGGGGGGGGGGCAGTGCAAACACCCTGAATAATTCTCCATTTATTAGATGCTCAGAGGAGTCAGGTATGCCGGCAATGCCTCTGCCAAGGCGATAACCAGGCGGGCCGGGCGGGGGGGTGAGAACCCAGGGGCAGCATAACCTCCCTGAACTCGCATCCTTCATGTTTCAAACATACTGCTTTATCGCACGGTCTGGCAGAGAAACCCTGAACAGGCACGCTTCCTGCCCTTCAAACCATGGGACGAGCCTCAGCTGAAGCTGCGAACCCTCCATCATGCAGCAGGACGCTGCCCTTCGGGGTACAGATGCAGGAGGACACCTGTGAGGGACACGGAGAGCCCCAGGGCACACCCACAGGCACTCCAAGCCTCCAAAGAGACCAAAACCCGGAAAGCATGAGCGGTAACAAAGGCGCGTGTCCCGGGGCAGCCACTCTCTGTGCATTAGGCTGCCGCACTCAGTGAGAAACAGGAACTCAGCCCCACCCCCAACCCCTAGAAGGAAAGACCTCTGAAATAGCAGCAGGTGGGGGGTTTGGGGAGGTTCAAAAATAGCTGCCCGGGGGGGTGGGGTGTTTAAAAAGCAGGTTAATAAAGGTGAGTGATGTAAAGAAAGGAGGAGGGCTGCCACAGATCACGGCGAGGATCCGGAAGAGCTCCTCGTTTTCGGTGTTGGGAGGGATACTTTTAAAATGTATTCTACAGAATACAAAATACATCCCCTAAAATATAATTTGTAACGTATTCCGTTAGATTACTCAATGTGAGTAACGTATTCTAAATACTTTGGATTACTTGGATTACAACATTGTCTTACATTTTACAACGGTATAAATGTGGCAATCACACTGATTCTGTTATGTTCTTCTAATGTAGCACCTGGTTGAATGTATTACAGCAGGGCTGCCCAATACGTCGATCGCGGCCGACCCCTAGATCGCAAAGGTAGTGCGGGTAGGTCGCACGACATTCAAAAAATATAATTTTTGATGTTAGCCTATCATCTATCCTCCCTTTGCCATTTGCCACTAGCTGTTGCATAATACTTTGTTATATTAGGTTATGGAAACGACTACCTAGTTCCCTTCTCTTCTAACATATCGTGATGATCACACGGGTCACCCCACAGAAAAGGCTAATCTGTTGGGAGCTAATGCAGAGCTCCAGCCAGAAAAGTCACCCAGCTAGCCTACCAACTTATACCTACTAAAAATGGGATATGACAGATAATTTTGACCTGATCGTTTTAAAAGTAGCTCCGAGCGCCTATCCAGCACCGCAGGAGCGGGAACCCGGCCCCAGCATGCTGACTTCACCGCACCTGCTTCCATCAAGCGCCTTTCATTTTTAATAAATATTAATGAGTTCGTTTTACCGCCCTCGTCACGGACGGTAATTTATGAATGTGCGCGGGCCTTGAGAAATGGCCTGAGGGGGTCGGGTCTGAACAGAGTGCGTTACACTTTAAAATGATTTGGAAATTCGCGGACGCGGGAGATCCCTGTTCATGGGTTAAGCTCTGAGAGCAGAACCGGTCTGTCGCCTGCCTAGCCATGTACTGCGGCTCTGACAGGTGACTTGGGAAGGGGGTCAGCGGGCTGGGGATGGGGAATGGCGCAGGATACAGAGGGGGACCACTGACAGGGAGGACCGGAGGCTGTGGATGGAATCAGGGACGGGGAATATTATTGTCATGGGAACTAAGGATTCAGTGACTTGGGGGAAATTATGAGAATCAGTGCCTGGAGATGGTGAGCGATTTCTCTCTCTGCCGGAAAAACTTCTGCAGCTGGATGACACTGAGCATGGGGCGGGGGGGGGCGGGGGTCGCAGAGAAATCAAACAATTAATAAAGAGAAATGGGAGAGGAAAAGAATCCGGCTGAAACATTACCCCCGCCTCAAGCATCACTAGTGTGGATGGTGTGGAGGTGCAGCGAGAGGCGTGATTACAGCAGGGGTCACTGGCAGATGGGCACGCATTCGGCGCCTGGGGCCGCACACGCCAACCTGCAGGGGCTGCTCTGGGTCAGCACCGAGGGAGCAGCAGATATGTGCAAATCACTGCCTTATGGGAGGCCTAAACCCTTTGCACTTTACACCATCAATCAAACCAAAATTAAACGGCATGAGCATCTATCCATCCATTCATCCATCCCTCCCTGCGCAGGTCGTTTGGGTCTGTGAGCCCATACCAGGCAGCACAGGGCATGAGGCTGGGACTCCCCTAGATAGGATCTGACATAAACATACATAATTTAGCTTAACAATCTGCTAAAATGCCGCAGTTACAAAAAGCTCTGTAGAAAAGATGTCGGCATTCTGTGGCATCAGCAGAAGCAGTGAGTGCTTAACCGAGGGGGGAGGTGATTATTCAGCAGTTTGGGTCTGGGTCACTACCACATCCCCCTGGGGGCATCTGTGGGTCAGTAGTTGGCCTATGCTAAGAGGTGCGATGCCAGAGTGTTTAAGACCGGTAGAGCAAGCGTGTCTATATGCTGGTGGGCATCTGTAGAAGGTGCCGCTAAAGTTCAACCCCACCCCCCCCCCCCAAACTCCGTACACGTCCGGAAATAGCCAGCAGGAATGATGACTCATGGGAGGAAGCCACCACCTCGCCTGGGACTTTGGGTAGCCGGGCAATTTATATTGGAAGTCGATCCAAGATCCCTGGTGCTTCTGCATAATCCTGTCACATCGCTGTCACATGGGTGCCATGTGGGTATTACATGGGTTGTCACATGGGTGTCAGATGGGCGATCACATGGGTGTCAAATGGGTGCCATGTGGGTGTTAAATGGGCTGTCACATGGGTATCACATGGCTGTCATGTGGGTGTCAGATGGGCTGTCACATGGGTGTCATGTGGATATTACATGGGTTGTCACATGGGTGTCAGATGGGCGATCACATGGGTGTCAAATGGGTGCCATGTGGGTGTTACATGGGCTGTCACATGGCTGTCATGTGGGTGTCAGATGGGCTGTCACATGGGTGTCGGATGGGCGATCACATGGTCATCACATGAGCATCACACGGGCATCATGTGACCTGTGGCTGCTGTTGAGATCAGCTGACTTCAGATTCATTTCAGTGTTATCTAAAAAATCATTTGCAATTGAGAACCAAGCTGTAAGATGGAGGGTGTGGCCATCTCGGCGGGGACTGGGCTGTGCCTTTAGCTTTGCGTTGCTCACCCCCAACAAACCACTCCCCTGTGTGTTCAGTCACAGCCCTTTTGCCCCCGCATACAGTTTTTTGGTTTCATCTCCTATTCCATCCCATAATAACACCTTGTTCCTGTCTCCCTTCCCCTTGTCACATGTTATCCTTTGACCCCCTGTGCTTACAGGTATTACAGACACATCCTAGGTAAATCACTCGAGGCAGAGTGCTGCTCCATCTGCAGTGCGGCGCGACATCCCGGGGAGCTGGGGGCCAATCACATTCATTAAATGCCGACAGCAAGGCAGAGACGAGGGGAGCCGTCTCCAGACACGCGGTGTGGGCGTCCTCAGCCACGCTCATCCTCGCCGGCATGTCAGGTAAATTAACGACTTTGACACCGAGGGTCATGCCAAGAGTCAGCATGGCAGTAAACCTGACAGAGAAAATGTCACATCCTCCATAATTCACACAGGCCGAGCTTTCTAAGCACGCACTGCGGGGGGCAGTGGCGAGCGGTCTGATCGCCGCTGACTTCCAGCCAGGAGAAAGGTCTCGGACTGCAGCGGGCTCGTGGGCCGTCTCCGCAGAGACCCAATTACTCCCTTACTGTTCTTGGCCAGTACCAAAGCCAGCCACATCTGGCCCGCAGCCAGGGACGATCATTACGGGTTTGCAAAAAGCTGCGCTGCAGCCCAGTGCAGATGCCTCCCGTCTGTGCCGGATAAAGAGAAAGCTTCAGGATTCGTAGCAGGTTTTCGGAGAAGCTAACCTGTTGGCACTTTCCTGGGGGTCCGCTGAAGCTGTGAGCACGCCCCGGACGAGCAGAAGGTCCCCAGTCTGGGCTCAGTGGTCTCTATCGCCAGAAACCGGATGAAGAACCACGTCTGAAGCACGCAGAGAGACACTGCAGGTCGGGATGCTTCATCCTCCAGAACCAGTCAGAAGACTCAGCTGCCACCTCTCAGCCAGATGCCCTCCCCCACCCACAAAGGCCCCCTCCAGCTGGTGCTGCACGCCTCTCCACTGCCTGGGCAGGCACTGGGGAATCGTGGGTAACCCAGCAGAAAACGGGCTTCGCGCTCCAGGATCGAGCGTGACAGTGAGTGGAGAGGATCCGCCTATGAGTGTCAAACTCACTTTGGCCGCAGCACGAGTGCAGGCGGCATCTCAGCGCACATCAAGCACAGCCGTCTATCTGCTGTCTCTCTTGGGACTGCTGGGGATGCATCTACCCCCCCTCACGCCAGACACCAGCCCGGATGGTGCCGGCAGACACAAAAAGCAGTAAATACTAAAGTAACTGAATAACAAGCTACTAAACAGAGGAGTACGTCTCCGTGTGCTTATAGGTTTGCAGGCGATTAGTGTACTGAGCAGAGGCTCCCCTCTCCTCCAGGGGGCGACGTCACCATTGGCGTAGAGTCACACATGCTCAGTGAGCGCCTCATAATAATTCCTCTCAGGAATCAGGGTCAGGGGGCACACGGGAAAGTGGAATCAGGACCGGGGACCTGCAGTACATCTGGCGCCTTCTGGAACAGCAGCCCACCAATCCAAATGAGGGGAACATCTGGCGCTTTCTGCAGACGTGTGGAAATGTCAAGTGTTTCTGTTGTCCACTGTTCTCCACGTTCGCTCAGTACACGATAAAATGCCACTTATACTTCCGCTGGGTTAGATCTACTCTTAGATCTGCTCATTCAGAGTTTCAAACTGTCCTTTTCCTCCCTAATTATCCAAGATTTAGCCGTAAAAGGAATGACTTCCAGGCATCGCATCCGAATGAGCTCCATCCGGCAGAGTGGCTTTCCGGATCCTGTCTGCCGTCTCTGTGAGCATCAATGTTTCTCCTGCGTTGGCAAAAGCGCAGAAGAAGAAAGTTTTAATTGGGCTTTCCAGCCATCGTGTGGAGGAGGCAGCATGTGCAGAAACTGCTGAAAGGCCATCAGCCGCAGAGCTTGGGGATCATAATACTATAAATCCACTCTATCGCAGTGCTTCACAGTCCAGTCCATTGGGAGCCCCAGACAGTCCATGTTTTTGCTCCCTCCCAGCTCCCAGCAGGGAGCAAAAATGTGTACTGCCTGGCAGTGAGCTGGGAGGGAGCAAAAATGTGGGCCGGGGTTGGGAATCACTGCTCTATTGTACACATCGGCTCCTTGTCGATCTTCTCCTTTCAGGTCCTCCTAAACCCCTGTTCTTTTCCCCTATCCTTCCAGCACACAGCCCCTTCCTGTCACACCTGTCCCGAAGATGAGGTTTTCTCATTAACGATCCCTCTCTGAAGTTCTGTAAACGGCGTAATTAGTTTTTCCTCCTAAGGATTTAAATATTGCATTTTGAGTAAATGGGTGACAGGTACACCATCTGGCAGGACCCGGCTCCTTAAAACAGACGCAGCAGGCGGACGAGGCAGACGTGTTGACAGTCTAATTTCCAGCCCGGCTTCCCTGCGCATGTTTACGGGGACACGCTGTGAAGTCCCGCGCGTGCGACCCCGCTCCTCACTAATTCAGCTTCTCCAGTCTCAGGGACATTTATACCACCTCCGTTTTAAACAACCTGTCCTTAGCACAACTGCAGATCTCATTCGTCTCGTTAATTTTAACACCATCCGTCTTCTGTACCTCTTCTCCGGAAAACGGTGGAGCCAATAACAGGAAACAGAATGTGCAAAAAAATAACAAGCAGTAAGTGGATGAGTAGGATTTATTTGCTGTTTTTTTTTGCACTGTTACTGCTTATTGTTTGTCACTGTTTATTGTCATGTAATTATCTATCGACCTTTATCTCTCTCTCTCTCAAATTCAGGTGGTCCAGCAGTTTGTTGGGGCCCCCAAATCTACTCAGCAAAATCAGCAGAGCGATTGAAAGTGCCAAACCAAGCGGGGGGCCCAAGGTGACATTTTTTTGGGGTGCCCGGGATGTCTAGCTACTCCCCTGTCCAGCACACATGCCTGTTATGGTTGTCGTTATGGTTGCAGCATTTTAACTATCACATTGCCGATCTGGCATCGTCAGATGACCAATGATGGTCCAGCATTAGCTGTGTGCTCCTAGTGGTTGGCCAATCAGAGAGCTCTCAGGCTATTTCCAGCTCTAGACTGAGATGGCAGTGCTGCTTGGGGCCCTTAATGTTGGCTGGGTGCTGGGAACCGACAGTAGGCCCAAATCGGCGGGGCCCACGTACAGGTGTGTGCATTGATTTGGATATGGGGCACTCAACAGAGCCCAGCCTCAGGCTGCCTCCAAGATTCCAGGGAAAGCATGGGGGGGGCACATTCAGCACAGCAACCCCCCAGTGTGCCGACGTGTGTTTAGTTGAGGACCCTTTATGTTCAGGCTGGGCTTGCTCTTTGGAGCCAATGCCAACTTGGGAAAAAAACGGCAGTGCAGGATGCAAACGAGGCTCCGCCATGTAGATACGGTCTCTCAGGGGCGCGTTAACGACTACTTCAAGAGTGGCTCACACCTCCGGTATGTGCTGTCACTCATACCTCCTGAGCCAAAAACCGCTGAGCCCGTGACAAACATTCCCCCCCCCCCAGGGCGTGTTTGGGTATAAACCGAGAGGCCCACTCCTGCCAAGCATCCATTAATCCAGTTTTTCTGTTGCAAATTTCTAAGAATAAGATCTTACAGCATTTTCTATGATTCCTCATCAGAACCATATCTGCGGGGAAGCATCAACCGGCACCGAAACACAGATCCATCGCATCGAGCAAGACGCCTGCTTTCAAAGCTCCTTCTAATCCACCCTCGCATGTTAAAAAGGGAGAGGAACAGAGTCTGGGAAGCATACAGCCGCCGGGCCCACGTCTGATTCCTCCTGACACCCCGGGGAAACTGGCTTCCCTGCTGAGGCTTGGGCCTGCAGCAGGTGAACAGAGCTGTGAGAAACAGGGTGATGTTTGTGCTGTAGGGCTAGGCAGACGAGCTGGCGAGTGATTACATGACCCGGCCAAGTCCTTTCTCTTTGTTCCGGGTGCTGGGGTGGAGGGACAAGCTGAGTGCACACACACACACACACACATATTTGTATTCATGTCTTGTGGGGACCGCCCATTCATTGCTATGGGAAAACCTTAATCCAAACAAAAACAACCCTAACCCCTACCCAGCCCTAATCTTAAGCATAAGTAATGAAACAAAACACAGGACTTTTGTCATTTTTGCTTTTTAGATTGCGGTCACGGATTTTCATAAAGTTGAGGTTATCCTTGTAGTTACCTCACCACAAGGTAAGAAGTTACAGGTTTTTATCACATTGTGGGGAAATCTGGCATAATGATTACAAAAACGTAAGCGATAAACAAAGGCACTGTTGGGTTAATCAAGCATAAATTCAACACCCTCCCTCAGCTATATTAGGAAATGAAACTCGAGAAATTAGGCAGAAAATAAAATCCATTCGGAAAATTGCAGGAATGGATATGGAGACAGAGGAAATCGGCAATTAGGAAAATCTGAATAGCGGCATCTGTTAGTAGATAGGGGCGCTGTGTCCGGCTCAGTGGCAGCTGGAGGGGACCGAGTCACCTGGCGTGTAGGGGATGGAGGGGGGAGACAGTCAGAAAGAGAGGGAGAGACAGAGAGAGGGAGACAGACAATCAGAAAGAAGGGGAGAGACTGAGAAACAGTCAGAAAAAGAGACAGGGAGAGAGGGACAGAGACAGATACAGGGAAGGAGACAAAGTCATAGGGACAGAGGGACAGAGACAGATATAGGGAAGGAGACAGAGGAACAGAGACAGATACAGGGAAGGAGACAGAGGGACAGAGACAGATACAGGGAATGAGACAGAGGGACAGAGACAGATACAGGGAAGGAGACAGAGGAACAGAGACAGATACAGGGAATGAGACAGAGGGACAGAGACAGATATAGGGAAGGAGACAGAGGGACAGAGACAGATACAGGGAAGGAGACAGGGGGACAGAAACAGATACAGGGAAGGAGACAGAGGGACAGAGACAGATACAGGGAAGGAGACAGGGGGACAGAAACAGACACGGGGCAGAGACAGGCAGAGGGACAGAGGGATATAGACAGACACAGGGACAGAGCTTGACACAAAGGGACAGAGACAGAGTCACAAGGACAGAGGAACAGAATTAGAGACCGAGAGACTGAGACAGAGAAACGGAGGGACAGATACAGATGGATGGTGACAGAATGACAGAGACAGACTGAGACAGCTGTCACTTGTGGCAGTGACATAGCACAGGCCATGCAGGAGGAGGCTGGCTCCCTCTCTGTCTCTCTGCCATGGAGGGTAACACGCTTAGGCATGCATGCCATGACCTTTATCTCTGATGACTATTGATCAGCTTGGGCAGAGGCAGGACGAGGCCGCGCGTTAAACAGCAGATTTAAGCTGCTCTGACCTGGCGGCCGGGGCCTCCCAGAGCTTCTGGAAACATCATTGTGAGGCCACTCATGTGCATAATGGCCCTAAGTGTATCGGAACAAATTTACAGAGCATGTCAGGAGATGCGGGTGCCAGTTTAATACGAATATCGTATTAAAATGGCTGGGGGGAGGGGGACTTATGCACACTGCCTTAGCAGCAGCATCCACACGTCAGTGAAACGCCACATATCTCTGCTGCTCAAACACATGAATCGTCCACAGTGCCCCCTATGGGCCAGGTGGGGCGGCCCACGTCTGAAGCCAGAGAAAAAGTTAACTTAAAATCATCCTCTGAGGGCCAGGAGTGAGGGCACCCCCCTGCTGCTCACTGTGGAGGCTCCCACTGAAATCCCTGCTTCTATTCCTCAACCCCTAGTCATTGGATGATATTTTCCCAGGATTCCCGTCCCACTATAGCCACACCCCCTTCCACCTCAAGTCCCATCAAGGTACTTCCCACATCCCCTGCCTCCCCCAAATGATTCCTCCTCACTCTCCGAACTGCCCGTGGCGACCACGGAGCCCTAAGCCCCTCCCCCTCCAGGTGCCATGTGGCACAATGGGTGCCCTGACAGAGAATGGTGTCCTTTCAATTAGCCGCTGAGTGCCCGCCCAGCCACCTGCCCACCTGGCGCTTTTTTGTCTAAAAACCGCAGGGCCCATGTGCGTACGGGGAACAGCATGAGCCGTGTGCGTCCCGCCATACACACGCACGCCGCATAAATATCGGCGCCGTCGGCTACACACCTGCAGACAACGAGGACACATAATGAATAACAGCAGCAGGTAAATCGGCCCACCGGAAAGATGTTTATTAAAGATGGCGGGCTGGAGTCCAAAGCAGGAGAGGCAGTTGTGCCAGAACAGAAGGCTCACGACACCTGAAAGTTTGCCTGAGTTACTCACCACCCCTTTAATTTGTTTAGCAAGACCGCAGATTGATATGAGGCCTGGGAGGAAACGCCCTGATGGCCATTAAAGGGTGACATTCAGCCAGGTGGCCTCTACAGACACAGACACTCCACCTGCCCCTATTGGCTAACCTGTGATCCTGTTCCAAGCAAACAGGGCACACTGACCAGCACATGGACAGTGTCTCTGTCTACCTCCCACATTCTTCCCTTGACCCCCCATAATGCATTTCTCTCTGAATTCCTTGGTTCACATGCCAGTGATTAAGGTGTACTTCTCCTTGACCACTGCCTGCCTCTTTCTTTCCTGCCTTTTTTTACCCATATTTTTCTGTGCTACACCACTGAATGTTGTGTGTATTCTCTTCCAGCAAACGGGAGGCATTTCTGCATGGACACTGTAACATAAAGCCAGCAGGGATGTGATTTCAGTGCAGACAGTGTCCCTCCCCATGGACTCTTCACATATGCACTCGGCATTTATTACAAACCACAGGGCATTCATAAGCTGTGTGTTTTATTTGTAAGACTTCAGTAATTTCACATTCCCACTGCAGATCCTGGAAAATGATGCAGCTGGAGATTAGTTGTAAATTATGCTCTTTATATGTGATTTTAATATAATCACATCTCAATCCTCAGCCAAATCCGCATGAAGAATATTTAACTAGAATCTCTCAAATTCTGCTTCCTCCTGAGCCTGATAGCCAATCAAAGTCAATGGAATTTATCACAGCCAATCGCCGCCAGTCAAAGTCAATCGGGATTAATGACAGTCAATCACTGCCAATCAAAGTCCACCGGGGTCAGTCACAGCCAATCACAGTTGATCTGCTGTGTGTTCCAAGTGTGCTTGAAAGTCATCAGATGTCCGACAGAAGATAAGAGGCGCGTGACTCAGACAGGCCATTTCTTTTACCCATGTCAGTCCTCAGAAATGACAAATTCAAGCAAACTGCTCAGTTTCTCAGGAAACAAAGGAACAGGCGTGGAGAGCGAGAACCCGGCGGGCGGGGAGGCAGCCAGGGGGATGGCAGGAGGCTTCGACCGGCTGTGAAGCTCCCCACGTCTCTGTCAGGGTTACGTAACGTTGCAGAATGGCAGAATAATGCCTCTTTTAAAAGGATACTCTGGCAGACAGAAC
The DNA here is from genome assembly GCA_026780765.1 of Petrocephalus schoutedeni. Classification (NCBI taxonomy): domain Eukaryota; kingdom Metazoa; phylum Chordata; class Actinopteri; order Osteoglossiformes; family Mormyridae; genus Petrocephalus; species Petrocephalus schoutedeni. Next base: position 3,464,512 of record JAODKL010000045.1, on the reverse strand, counting down.
TTCTTACGCACGCAGTGACGGCCACAGTGGCAGAGGAATACACAACAATGCATGTACATCACTTCTGAGGTGTGTTATTACAAGACAAAGCGAGACAGGGGGCACTGTGCTGGGGATGAGTTTGTTTCTGGTGTTTCTTTAATTCTGCAAAAGCACTGTGTGTTTATGTTCAATCTCACAAAGGACAGGAAGCTCTTGGAGGTGAGAGGCGGCCGTGAGTGCCCCCCCAGCGCCCGCACCTGTTGTGTAATATTATTCCCATTAAGAGGACAGTCGCTGTGGACTCTTCTGCTCCACAAAAACACACTGATGGGCAACGCTGGGTGCCGCAGCCCCCCGGCGCTCGACACGCTTGACGCGCTGCAGCCGCATGGCAGATATCCACCGGTACCGGCAGCCAAGTTCGGCAAGCGGGCGAAATCCCAAAAAGGGGACTGCTGATGAACTTTTGTTAGGTAATTCACTTCAAATCCGAGGGCCTAAAAATGGACTGAGAGTAACTGCGAGGTCAATGAGCAGTTTAAGTGCACAGGGCCCTGTCACAATTCAAGCGTGCAGTGTGCCAACGGGGAGAGCGAGGCTGAGTCACGCCATTAGGAAGGTAACCGCGTTTCCACAACCTGCCCCACACCACCTCCCAGTGGCCGGTGGGGGAAACCAGGCTGCTGTGCGGGGCCTCGTGAGAGTCACCTTGATGACTGGGAGTCACTCTGGAGAGTAGGAGTCACCTGGGGAGTAGGGGTCACCTTGGGGAGTGTTACTCACCCTGGAAGAGGTGCCAGTCCATCACAGGGCACATACAGGCAATCGCATACTGTGGCCAATTTTGAGTCACTGAATCAGCCAGAGGTGAAAATCAGTACTCAGTAAAGATGAACCATTTATGTAAATTAGAGGTATTTCTTACACCAGTAAATCACAGTGGACGGTCACCAGGTCTCTCTTTATGTGTTTGCCAAGACTTACGTCATGAATGAGAAGTGGGAGCCCATGACCCCCCCATCGCCCCTCCAAGCCAAGACGGCATCAGCCCCATTGGATGAGCTTCATGTTGCTAGCTCAGCCACAGACGCCTGCCATGATGGAGGAGCAAAGATCTAAGGCCGTCAGCAGGTTTGCTCGGATCTCCTGGAACCAGTGAAATGATAAGCTGATGGCCTTGTGCCACCAAGAGTCTCCTTGAGTCTCCGCTGCCAAGAGGAGAATCAGGAATGCTTTGGGATACAAACCAATCAAAATCTACATTAACAAGCAAAATATCTGCTTTATTCCTACTGAACTGGCCCCCCAGAGCAGAAAGAAGGGAGAAATGCTGGGCTCCTCTACAGAGTGGTCTAAGGAGTCCCCTACAGAGTGTCCTAAGAAATGCCCTGCGGAGTGCCCTAAGGAGTCCCCTATGAAGTCCCCTACAGGGTACCCTAAGGTGTCCCCTACAGAGTGCCCTAAGAAGTCCCCTACGGAGTCCCCTACAGGGTGCCCTACGGTGTCCCCTACGGAGTCCCCTACAGGGTGCCCTACGGTGTCCCCTACGGAGTCCCCTACAGGGTGCGCTATGGTGTCCCCTACGGAGTCCCCTACAGGGTGCACTATGGGGTTCCCTAAGGAGTCCCTTATGGAGTCTCCTACAGGGCTTCCAACCACCAAACAGACATTTTCAAGCAAGTAAAATAATCCTCCAATGGAAGCATTCAGTGACCTCTGCAGACAGCATTCAGAAGATCAGCACAAATAACACAGGCTGCGGGAGGCTGACATTTACATGCTGTTAGTCTGTAAGCTTTAGGCTGAAGAGTGTGAGTTAAAGACAATGAGCACAAGTCCCCTGCTGTGGACACACCCACACACCCATCCTTGCCAATCGGCTCCTGACAGTTATATCTACTCTAGCCAATTATGACACAGTAACAAGTTACTAAAATTAGTCAAATGCTGTTTCCAACCTCTGGTCTGTGTCAGTTGCTTGCAATCTGCAATCACCTGATGGGTAAAAACAAGCTGGATTGTTTCTTCAAACAGGAGAATCCCTCCATCTGTTATACGTAACTGCAGACCTAGTTTAGGGTTGCAGGAAGGCCGAAGAGAAGGGAGGCACTGGGAGACAGAAGATGTGGGTGAGATGTGTAATCTCTGCACACACAGCAAGGAGTAGGAATTAAACCATTAAATCCCGGAGGTCTTAGGTGAGAGCACTACCCACTGGAGTGGAGGTGATACTGCAGAAAGTTTCTAAAGTATTCTTCGGGAAAAAAGGATGGCCCTATGACAAATTGCCGTAAGCTTCATCAAGGCAGAAACGTAATACTTTATAAGAACGGAGTGACAGTAATGAACAATTAGCTTGTAGGGAATGTATTAAAATATTATTGGACAGGTTTGTAGAGGGAGGAAATGTCTGCTAAGACGTGCCGTCTGGGGAGGGGGTTGGGACACCCGAGTCATTAATAAACACGCTGGCTGGCGGAGAGACGCCGCCAGGGCGGGGCGAGTCGATCACGCGCGTCGCCCCGATGCGAGCCGTTGGGAACTCGCGCCCGCAGCGCAAAACAGAAAACAGGATATTGGAATCACTGTTTTCATTTTCAGCGCTGACATTTCGTCCCGGACGGACGCCGGCAGCCGGGTGACCCTTCCTTCCCCACGCCGCACGGCTGCGTTTGGTGGCAGAGGCACGGAAGGTACCGGAAAAAGCACTTGAAAGACACCGGAGGGTGAGAATGTGAAGCGTTGCAGAGATGGATGTGGGCCTGAGGGTGTTTGCAGGATGCGATGGG
>JAODKL010000045.1:3412770-3426655 GCA_026780765.1 Petrocephalus schoutedeni | reverse complement strand
AACAAAGCAGATGTCAGTTTGAGCATCGATGGCAGACCGGGTGGGGGGGGGGGGGGGGTCTTGTCTGCTTTTATTCCTTTAAAAATAGGAAGGAAAAAAAAAAAATCCGAGTTTACAAGCTGGTCTTCTGCAGGCAGGGCAGAGAAGAGGCGAGGGGCAGCCGCGGACCCCGTCTCCGGGGGGATGGGTGGGGGGGGGACGCCGTGCCAGGACAGATCTCCGCTCTTCACTCCCGCTCGGCGACGAGCTTCAGCACCTTGCCGATGGCGATGGTCTTGCCTGTGGGGGTGGGAAGGGGGAGATGGCACATTAAGGAGAGCAGCCTCTGATGCCTCTTACTACCCAGGCTGGGATCTGTGTGGAGTGAAAGGAGGGTTTTCCTGATGTCTACAATAGCCCTCATGGCTGGGAGGGGGAGAGAGAAACAGGTCCTGGGAGCATTTATCTACCCATAATGCCTTGCTGCTGTACAAGTCTCAGTAGCGAGAGGTCATCCACCAGCAAGACTAATTTAACACTCCAAGACGCCGTGTGCCAAACACACCCCCCCCCAGGGCCCACCTTCGTCCCGCAGCGTGAAGCGGCCCATCTGAGGGAAGTCCTTGAAGGTCTCCAGGCAGATGGTGCCCGCGGTGCGCAGGCGGGCGATGCAGACTTGGTCCTGCTTGACGAAGCGAGGCCGCGTCTTGCTCTTCTCGCCCGTCTTCTTGTCTACCAGGCAGATTAAGGCCTGGGGGTCGGGGCAACAGGCATGTGTGCGTTATGTCACTGACAGACGAGCTACAGTCAGCCAGGATAACAGGGTCCAGCGGGCGCTCTGTTCCTCAGCCCAAACGCCCGCCACCCGCTCACCGTGATCTGCACTTCCTCGATGCAGGTATGTATGTGCAGCACCGCGTTGTAACCGGGACAGATGATGGACTTGTGCTCTATGATGACGATCTGCAAAGCAGCGAGACGCCAGCGTTAGAGAGCAGGACCGGCCACCCACCCCCCCCCCAGCGAGGGCGCCAGGGGCCCCACCTGCGCATCAAAGGTGCGTCCCGAGTGGCAGAGGTTCTCGGGCGTGCAGAGGATGAAGCCGGGCAGGATCTCCTCCTCCTCGATGCCCTTCAGCCGCAGCTTAAGGTTCTCCCCGGGGCCGGCGTCCTCCGTCTCCACGTCGTCCGAGAGCAGGCTGAGCACCTCCACGGTGTGCTGCCGGCGCGGGGGGAGAGGAGCGCGTTAGGGCGCCTTCCCCTGCGGAGGAGGCGGCCGCGGGGAGCCAACCGGCCACTCACCCGGTTTGGCATCACCACCAGCTGCTGTGCCTTGCTGATGGAGCCCGACTCAAGCTTCCCAAGAATCACGGTGCCCATGTCCTGCAGGGGAGTCAGGGAAAGTCACATTGCCAAAATAGCATCACCCTCGTGCGCCACTGGGGGGAGCTCACGCCCACCTTGTACTTGTCCACGATGGGTAACCTGACGGGGCCGTCGCTGGATCTGTTGAAGTTTGGCAGACTGTCCAGATGGGGGATGAAGGGAAGCCCTCTGGCGGGACAAAACGAGAAAGGGCTTTGATCCTCGGGAAGTATTTGATACAGCAGCGTGCAGGCGGCAAGGGCGCGGCAGAAACGCGCCCCACAAACACGGAAGGCGTGACGCACGGCACGGTCACTCAGGCCCTGGTGACATCGAGCCAGCTAAAGCCGGCGAGGGCGTCACTAGTCACAGCCAGGCGAAAGCCCAACACCATGAGGCCCATCAGGCTGTCCTGGCGGCCCAGCAGCACGCCAGGCGAGCCACAGCCCCGCCGGGGAGGAGCCGCCCTCGCGGCCGCAGACGCGCCGGGGACTCACGTGTACCAGGAGCAGAGCTCGGCCGGCTCCTTCAGGTTGGCGCCCGTCAGCCCGGAGCAGGGCATGAAGTGGATGTCCTTCTTGGGGTTGAAGCCAACCTTCTTCAGAAATGGCACTAGCTTCTCCTTGCACTCCTCATACCTGGGGGGGGGGGGGGAGGTTAATGGCAGCTCTCTAGCATGTGCTACTGTACAAGGCTACCCGGATACTCGCTCAGTCTCTCGTCATCACTCGCCTTGACTACTGCGACTCACTCCTAGCGGGTTTGCTACCGAGAGCCATTCGTCCTCTGCAACTGATTCAGAGCGCAGCTGCTCGACTTGTTTTCAGCCTTCCCAGGTTCTCCCACACCACACAATTGCTACGCTCCCACCACTAGCTTCCCGTGGCTGCCCGCATCAGATTCAAAACACCGATGCTCGCAAACAAAGCCAAAGATGGCCCAGCACCATCCTACCTAGAGATGGGCGATATGGCCAAAAAAAAATCTCAGATTATTTCACAATAAATCCGATTTCCGATTTTAATCGATTTTCCCCTCCCCTACTCAAAATCAAACTACAGATGACAAAGAAATGGTCAAAATGGTCACAACTATTTTTTTTTACTTTAGGATTAAATTGCAAACAGCACTACAGCTTACTTTCAAACAAATACACCCTCAAACATAAAAGTAATAAGTAATGATAATATTTTTTATGTGCCCTTTCTTGGGCACAAGCTCCGGCCTTTTCCATACCGTTGCCATGTTGTTTTTGAATCTGCTACTGCTACTTTCTGCGTTCGTTTATCTCTTTCGAAGTCGCACCTTGGACAAACACGTCACGAAAACGTCACTTCCCGTCGGAAACACGCCCCCTTTCCGAGTTAGAATTTCGGACTTCGTGCTAATTTACCCGTGAAGAACAGGGCATTGCATTAGTTCCCCCTTTGGCGCTTGCATGTAAAATAAGATCGATTTTCATAAAAACACGTCGTCCTGAACTGTAAATTCGAATTAATTGACTAAATCGATTTATCGCCCAGCTCTAATCCTACTCATCACACCCCGCACTGCACCACGATCTCTCTGATTCTCAATGCACAAGAAAAACACATCTAGGCTCTTCTCTGTTCTGGCACCTAGTTGGTGGAACGAACTCCCCCTAGATGTCTGATCTGCTGAATCATTGAATGTCTTCAAGCAACGACTTAAAACCTACCTCTTTCAGAAATATCTGGATTAGCACTTCGGGTATTACACTCTGAACTTTTTTCTTAAAATAATTTAAAAAAAACCTGTATTTTCCCAACAGAGTATTAGGTAGGTTCATGGCCTGGGTTTTACTGAGCCAGTATCGGGAAAGATTAATTATCGAGTCTTGATGCATTTATGTAAGTCGCTCTCACTAATTGCGTCTGCCAAATGCTTAAACACGTGATCCTTGAACCCCTAACCCTAATGACCTGATCACACCTCTCCGCACTGATCACATTCCAGCACTCCCCTCCCTCCAGCCAGATCAACTCCCGATGATCAGTTCACATTCCAGCACCCCCTCTCCCCCCCAGCCAGATTAACGCCTAATGACCTGATCACATCCCAACCCCCCCCCACTCTGATCACATTCCAGCACCCCCCCAGCGTGCTCACCTCCTAATGATCAGTTCACATTCCAGCACCCAACCAGCGTGCTCACCTCCTAATGATCAGTTCACATTCCAGCACCCCCCCTCCCTCCCAGCCTGATCACCTCTCCAGACTCCAGTTGACCGTGGGGTCGTCCATCTTGTTGATTAGCACGATGAGGTGCTTCACCCCGGCGGTCTTGGCCAGCATGGCGTGCTCCCGCGTCTGGCCGCCCTTCTCAAAGCCCGTCTCGAACTCGCCTTTGCGGGCCGAGATCACCTGCAGGGAGGAGAGGAGAGCAGCTTCAGCGACATTCCTGAGCCCATAGCCCCGTCATCCAGCCACCTACACAAACGCACACCTTGTCACCCAAAGGTACGACGGCCCAGCCCTTACGACCAAGCAGTCACGTGCAGCCCTGCCCCTCACCAGCACAGCCAGGTCGGCTTGCGACGCCCCGCCGATCATGTTGGGCACGAAGCTCTTGTGTCCCGGGGCATCCAGGATGGTGAAGTGCTTCTTCTCGGTCTCGAAGTAGGCCCGGCCGACCTCCACAGTCTTACCCTTGTCCCGTTCCTCCTGGTTCGTGTCCAGGGCCCAGGAGAGGTACCTGAGACAGGAGGCGAAGGCCATCAGCGCTCCCCGCCCCGCAAAAGTAGGAGTACCGACAGGAAACGTGACTTTTCACTAACAAATGTTACCCAGGGACCACTAGGAGCTATAAGCCGTTAAGGTTCCTGCTTAGACTCAGGGCAACAGGCTAAAATGGGTCTGGCCAGAGTAGGAGTGGCTCACCAAGTCTCTCTGTTCTTCTCCTTGGCCTCTCTCTCATACTTCTCCAGGGTTCGCTTCTCCACCATGCCCGTTAAATACCTGCGGCAATACGCATGAAACGTGACCCCCACGCGGCACAGCACATCCCTCCTCGGTCAGCGAGCTGAGGCAACATAACGGCTGCAAATCCAGAAGCTTATTACACCAAGCTGGTAGGATTTAGATAGTTGGTAGCAAGGGAATGCATGCAGACAGACTCCCAGAATTCCCTCTGGCCCACTGCCACATCTAAGGCGGGCACTCACATGATCTGTCCCCCGATTGTGGACTTGCCGGCATCTGGGGGGGGAGGGGGGGGGGAAATGGTGTCAGCGTCCCAGTCTCAAACATCCATCAGACCCCACTGCCCCGGGGGCACTCACCCACGTGTCCGATGAAGACCACGTTGACGTGCTCCTTCTTGGGCGCATCCGGCAGGGCTGGGGCCAGTTTGGGTTTTGGCACCTCCTCCTCTTCCTCCATCAGGGGCTCCTCTTCGTCCTCCTCCGCAGACGGACCGCCTGTGCCCCCGTCACCCACGGGGCCGCCTCCCGGCTCTGCCTCGCTGGGCCCCGCCCCCTTCTGCTCCCACGTCTCCTCTGTGGCCCCACCTGCCTCGCCGTTCTCCAAGGGGGCTGGACACAGACACCCAGGGGGGCTCAGACAGGATCTTTCTGATGACCACATTCGTGTGTCACAGCCACTGCTCAATCCCCGAGGAGCTAGTGTTCAACATGGCTCTGCACAAAATTAGCGAGCGCCTACACATGGCAGCAGACTACAGTCACAGTCACGCGCTCCAACCTTCAGACATTAGAATCTCAAGAAACGTCACCGTATCCTTCATTTACTTACAGTGGGTCTAGTGCAGTATTTCTTTACTCAGTGCTCAGCGATCCCCAGATAGTCCACATTTTTGCTCCCTCCCAGTGCACAACACTCCTGCTCTAGGTATTCAGTGTTCTTCGCTGCTTGGATCAAGTGTGCTGGGAGGAAGAAAAAACGCAGACTGTCTGGGGGTCCCTGTGGACTGAGCTGAGAAACACCGCTCTAGGGAAAGGGAAGCAAGCAAGCAAACTCAGGGAGACTATTATAGCGCGTAAGCGGCGGCGATCAGGCAGGAAGCCTTATTGCTCGGAGGTGTATGGCTCTCATGTTAACCTCTGAAAGGTGCTATTCAACAGACAGTAACAGTAACATTTCTTGGCCTTAAGAACTGCCTCCTGCATGCTGAATGGCTCTCAGGTGGTTTGGGAACAGAGTGATGTTCTACGGCGACAAAGTTTTGTTCTTACGACCCGAGCGGCTAAAACGACAGACACTACCAAAGTTGGCAATACTCGAAAGGGTACATTGTCATGGGTGACCGAACCAGAAGATAAAGGCCATGGGCGTGATGCGGTACCCAGAACATACCGGCCGGTTCTGACGCTTCCATAGAGTTGACCGTCTCGGGACCTGCAGGGATGACAGATGAGCTTCAGACCCTCACTGCAGATTTCAAAGATTATAGCTCCGGTCCCCAGCTTCAGAAAGTGTCTGCTTGGCCCATGTTAGAATTAGAATAAAACTCATCCAACGTGCTGGAGTCATACAAAGACTCCATATGAAAAAAGTACGTTCAAATGATCTGTTGACATCTATCTTCATCTTAAAACCTTCATTTATGGTTTGTCAGAATGTCAATACTGGTCAGTCACAGCATCCAGGCCTCCCAGGAAAAAAACACCAGAGAGCTGGGTTTTAAACCAAATTATCCCAGCAGTGCGAAGTCTTCCCACTGCAGTCAGTCTCTGTGCTTTGACTGTTAGAACAATGAGGTAGCAATGGGGCAGGAACACCAATAGAATGATAGAATGAGCCCAGCCTCGACCAGAGGCCCAGGACGATCCTACAGAACACAAAACACATTCTGAGGATCACGGCAGTAAGGTTGGAGCGCTCCATACAGCACACACAACCCCCTATGTTGTAAATATGCCCCAAAGTGATCAGTCACAAACCACGCTGAGGGTGACATCTCCCAATTCTGTCCCTTGCTTTAAACTCCAGTGAAATGTCAACTGCACGGATCATCGGAGGCGAGCATGCTACAAAAGCCAGATCAAACAAATGAACGGAAACAGCCACAGATGGCGACCTGCTGGATATTAAGAGAGCAGCTTTGTTTACACGTTCTAAAACCCTTTAACACCCTAAGCGTATTCGATTTTAATAGCAACGATATGCATATTGGATTTCTTTTCCTTAAAATCAGTGTTCAGATTTAAATATATTCATTATGAGGGAAAAAATAAGAGTTGCAAAAAATTGGCCTGTCTTGCATGACACACATTTAATCTACAATCGGCACAATGAGTAAAGGGGCACTAAACTATAGTGACAGTTCAGAAAAATCACACTGTTGATTTTGTTTATTACTGGCTTGTCAAACCTTGATATACAGCTTACGTTTTAATAGGCGGCCACACGCTTGCTCTTGGCTTTGCTAAATAAATGTAAATGCGATGTAAATGAAATCCTGTCAGCTTAATGAAGGACGCGAGCAGCTCAGCCCTGGGGGCAAAAGGTGGAAGGCGGTGAAGCCGCATGAGACCGCGCAAAACTCGCCCTGCGCTGCCTTTCGTGAGGGCTGATGGAGTGTAACTATACATGGTGAATAAGTGTCACTCTGGTACAGGATAATGGGCAGCAATACGAAAGGGGGAGACTGGAAGCGGACGCCACTTACTGTGGGGGGTGAGGAGACTTGGCATTTATGGGTTTATTTAAGCAAACTCGTGCTCGAAAGCATTTTTTTTCCTGCTCAAGCGAATTTCCCTACTTGCGTCTATTCGTACCGTAAACTGTTAATCTTCGCAGACCGCTGACAGTCCCTGATCGCCGGGCCCGGGTGCGAGCCGAGCCACGCAAACACGGGGGGGACGTGTGGCACGAATATCGGGCCGATGTGCCGGTCCAAAAAGGCGGGGAGACACTCTCACACGTTGGGGTAACACCCGAGCGGAGGTAAGGGCGGCTTCCGCTGCCCTGATACAAGCATGGCGCCTCACGACCGGGCCGGCTCCCAGGGAGGAGGCGGAGGGCGGGCGGGCGGCAGCTAGCGAGCCGGTCGGCCACGCAACCGGCCTGGGGAAACAGTGCAGCCCGAGTCCCGACGCCTTCGGCGGTCTGACCGGACTTACAGTCGCGCCGCTGAAGCTAACACGCTGGAGGAGGGAAAATAAAAAGCGACGGCCAACTCACCGCGGCGGCCGGGCTCTTCGGCGGGGACCCTCGGGCGAACACCCGGCACGAACTCGGCGGCGTGGACGTTGAGGGCGCCGAGGGCGGCTCGGAGCGGCACGTCGGCCGTGGCCTCGCTGTCGTCCTCCTGCTCCCAGGAGTCGGGGGCACTGTCTCTGGGCTCCATCGCTGGCTCGCTATTTCACTGCGCACTTCCACAGTTTTATAACCACCCGGCCCGGTGCGCCTTTTTTTCTGGGTCGCTTCCTTTTAAAAGCGTTTAAAAGCAGTTCCCCGCCGGTTCCCTCACGCGTAAAGCGCCCACCCGTCTTCCAGGTAAAACCGAGCCGGCTTCGCAGGGCAACGCAGCGGAAAGAGGTCCGACTCAGCGCTCAACGCGAGTCCTCGTGTGAGCCGACGGCTCTCTCCCGACCACAGGAAGCGACGTGCGCACGGCATTCTGGGACTTAGTGTTGTCTTGTAGATTGTAGTTTTTGTCCAGACAGAGTCACTCTGATTGGGCCACACTCAAGCTGTCTTAGTAATTTTTGTTCTGATTGGTCCGCACGCCGTACACCAAAGTACCTTTTTATCTGATTGGCCACAGGTGATGAGTTTTCGTTTGTTTCACTCTGTTTGGCCCGCAGATATTACGAAACGTCTGACGTATTACACGTTACACTCGTTGAGTTTAGCATTCCATATTTGTTCCGATAACAATTTGGGGATCGTTCGTTTGTCATTTTAATAACAGGAAATTTGGTGCGGCAAAAATAATGCCAAACGATGGCGCAGCATCCACCAACCCATATTTTGTCACTAAATAGTGAAGGACTTTTGAAACTGATGAATTATTGAGACTTGAGGGATGCAAAGAATTAGCTTAGATGTTAAAAAAAATAATATAAACCAATAATGATATGTCGTTGTGTTTCGTTCTCATAACTTTTTACAGTGAAAGAGTGGATGGTAAATATGGTATTTGTTAACAAACCGTTATGTAAGGGGGCGGTGTTGAAGTACTACTTAAGTATAATACTCAAATAAAATTTAAGTGAAAATGACTTATTACTTTGGGTCAAATTTAATTTTAAGACACTTAAAGTTAATGCGGGTATAGCTAAATATTTATTGCAGGACCAAACAAAGGAAAACCCTTTGAAAATATAGAGGTATTTCCTGTTATTCAACTGTACCAAATTCCCAGCTGGGATATAATATTACACCCACTTGCTACACAAAGGCACTTGACAAACAGGCACAGAGTGAATACATCAAAATGTGGTTTAATAAAGCCAACAAGAGTCTGACAGATTCCACTCTTTTCCCAAGAACATTGGGGAAAGGGCACAAAGCCTTACATCTTTGTGAAAACATAAAAAACAACCAATCCCATTTCAGCCTAAGGATGTAACACCAAACCATATTCAAACTGTAAATTAAATGGTAAAATAATCATTTAAAATTTTTAGCAGTTCCATAATATATTAGACATTTCTCTCCAAACTACTGATTAAAATTAATTATTGCACCAAAAATCAACAGGACTTGTGAAAAGGAAGACAAAGATCTGTGGGCACTGAGAAGGTACTCTTTTAAAATTGCACTTAAAAGATTTTTAAATACATTAGTTATGTAACATCTGGACTTGATGCATATCGTCAGCAGCTGCTGCGGTGTTGCGAGCCGACATTTCTTTGAACCGTGATACAAAAGTGAGGAAGAGTGAATCAGTAAGAGAAACGGGTGTCAGGGCCACAGGGCGAGCAGGAGAGACACCGATACGAGGAGGAAACTCGAGAAACCCGAGGGATTCAAACCAGCTCGCCCTTTGTGTGTCAGTCCGTCGTCAAGAACTGAATCTGAGCTGCACGACGCTTTATATTAGGAGACCTCTGTGGTGTACACAAAGGACAAAGGAGGCTATATCAGTACATTCTCATCTTAGATTAACACAGAAAGACTTCATCTCTTTATGTTACTCAGATGAAGTAAATGGGGGGGGGGGTTACCGTTGAGATATTGGTATCACCAAGCAAATGAACATTTAGAACCCTAATAGGTACTACAGTAGGCCCACACAGAGTACAGTACGGTTTTTACAGTTTTGGCACGAAGAGAAAGCAAAATTAGGACTATCCTGCTACTGTACCGCCCACTCAGAGCATCTGAAGCTCGTGACTGGCCAGGGGACACAGAGTAGGAGGGGCAACCCCACTGCCAAACCAATCCTGATGAAGCTTCCCGAAAGACAGCCATTCAAGGGACGCTCGACTATAGGGCCAACAAGAAAAGCTATTCTTATTTAAAAACTGAAAAATATTTCCAGATTATATTAAATAAACAGAAAGTGTAAACAAACAATTTATTTTGATTAGAAGAAAAAAACGATCAACTCCAGGTCAAATTAAATAAAAACTGGAAAGATCTCTTCTAAATCTAAAACATTAGTTCAATATCCAGTTAAATAAAAAGGAGTTGAAAAGTGCAGCAATCTCAATGTTTCCAGATAAAATAAACTTCATTCCCCAGTCTGTCTCTCTGCCTAGAGAAAATATGAAAACAGAAATTGGTCTAAGACAACAACACATCCAGTTTTTTTTCCCCGTGTTGTCTAGGAGATGAGGTTATTTCTTCAGAGATATATATCTAGGAACCAATGACTCCTTCAAATTAACTCGGGGAGTGCACGTTAAAAAGGCTAAAGCAGGTGTCCGGACAGGTAACTGGACAGGCGAAACTGCGTCCATGACAGCTCGTAAACGACAAAAACTACACCCCCCTCCAGCTGCTGTCACATAGTCATCTACTTTTCCACTACTCATTCAATCACATTTTACTCTTCTGCGTACAATCTTGATTTCAAAGTGATTAGGTCAAGGTTAGGAGGGATAAAAAAAAGAAAACAAAACACACAGACGTTAACTCCGCCCTCGTCGCTACGCGCCTGTATGTTATCCGCCTCGATTTCCCCAAATTTGTTAACCGGCTGCCTGAGTTCCACAGGCCCCCCCCCCCCTCCCCCCACAGGGACTCTCAGCAGCTGCATGGATGATGGCCCAACGCCCTGCTCCACAGACAGCCATCCTATCTGACATGGTGTGCCGCCTCTGGAGCCTGGGCGTTGGCCTGGGGCAGGCCGGCCTCTGTGAGGACTGGCTCCGCCTGCAGGGGGAGCCCTGCCAAGCCGTCCTGGGCCCCCTGGCTCTGGAACGGCTCGTTGGGACTCAGGGAGCTGTGGCTGTTGGGGGAGTTAAAGCTGCCGGGCCCCCGGCGAAACAGCCTCTGCCCTGTGGTGAGACAGAGAGGGTGAGGTTCAGTGACACTGATAGCCCAGGACTGATCTTATCAATCCTCACTTTCACTATGGTACGAGTAAAACCAGCATCATAAACATGGACCGGGAGCTTCAGGGTAGGAGCTTCATCACCTTGAGACCTTTATATTTATGTAGCCAATTTCCCTTCCGGCTTGACAGTAAAAACGGAGACCATCCAGGCCATCGATCTCCACGCTGAAGACACCGCCCTTAATGCCAGGTACGATAAGGTACACCGCTGCCCCCAGTGTCATGGCGAGGCCCGTTACCTGGCAACTGGTTGGAGACAGTGGATGTGGGTGTGGCGGGGGGCGTTCCTTCACCCGTCTGGGCCCTGGTGGAGTACGTGGGTTCTGTGGTGTCCACAGAGCCTTGAGGTGACCGACACAGACAGTGTCAGGGCTCCGGCGTGCGAGTCCAGAGACGGGAATGCTGGGATTGCAGTGTTTCAGGAGCGGCATCCTTACCCAAGGCCAGGTTGAAGGTCCTGCCTTTCACAGAACTCTGGGACGGAGAGAACCAGTTGAGCACGGAGCCGACCAGCGGGATCTGTCGCAGCACCCCCTGGTGGCGGGAAGGAGACGTGTGAGAACGGCGAACACGGGGGCCATGCGGTGTGGAACCCCAGAGCCCAGACACACCTCCTCCATCAGCTTCTGCTCATTGGCTTTCAGCAGCTGCTGCTCCGCCTCCAGGATGCCCCTGCGCACCACTTCAGTCATGTTCTCCAGTAACTGGGGGGGGGCATCAGGCGGTTAGCTTAAGCTCTTAGCAAAGCCATTACACATCACAGCAGCCTCGTCGCCCTCACCTTGCCGCTCTCCTCTATGTCCTTCCCCAGCGACGCAATCGTGTTCACCAGCTCCGCTACGTCGAGGTCTTCTGTCGCCATGCCGACAAACACACAGTTCTTCTCCTGGCCAAATTCCGGGCCTGTGGGGGGGGGGGGTCATCTCCTGGTTATTTAAGTTCTGTCACTAGTGGATACTTCAGGTGGAACACTGCTTAAAATTGTCCTTAATTACGCCCCCCCCAACCCCCGAGGAGACCTCCTGGACGCACCTGTGGAGAAACTCAGGTCCGCGTCCAGCTCCTTGAGTTTCCTCAGCAGGTCACTGTTGACCTTCTCCATCTCCTGCTGCCTCCTGTCCGCGTCAGGCTCCTCGCTCCTGGGCAGGTACCTGTGAAGGGCGCTCATTAACCCCTCTTTCATATGAATGGGGCCCTCGATCCTCACCCCGGCCCCATCCAAGCTCTAGGCCCCGACCTCTGACCTGATGGCCCCCAGTCCTGGCCAACCCAGATCCTCCACGTAGGCGAGGGTGGCGTGCCGGTACACCTCCTCCCTGAAGTCCTGCCGGAGGCGCAGCGTGGCGCTCAGCAGCGGCACTATCTCTGTCAACCTGGCCACCAGGGCCTCCACGTCGGCCTCCTGCGTGCCCAGCACTGAGGGGGACACAGCGCACCTGCTCAGATCACGCGCACACAAGCCACACCTCCCAAGTCAATGGGGCGGGGCCTCGAGGCAGAGTTGGCACCACACAGGATCATAGTTGGGGGAGGCGGGTTCAGAGAAGGACCATACCTGCGGCAGTCATCAGCGGGTTAAATCGCACACAGGTGCCCTCATCCTCCAGGTCCACGACGTCGACACCGCTGGCGGGCACCAGGTGCGCCAACCGCTCACCCAGCTACCGGGGCGAGACACAGCAGTCACGTGTGTAAGACAGAAGCCCACAGATTTGAACCCCCTTGCTGCCTCTAAGAGAGACGCCCTCTGTCGCCTAGGCGCCTTACCCATCTGTTGAGGGAGTCCTGCACCTCTCTCTCCCAGCCGAAGCAGCCATCTGCAGAACCCGCGCTGGATGCTGGGGAGGTTGGGACACAGAAATCACACCTTGGCTTTCCAACCTGACTGATCCTCACCTCCTGATTCCAAGGATAAGGACGGGAAAGCAGCAGACGCACCTGTACTGCCCTCCTGGGAGAACCTGAACACCACCACCGGCGAATTCAGCTCATCCTCCACCTGAGGGACGGAGCGGCGAGAGGGAAGACGGGCTCAGGGTCTCACGGCTAAAGCTGGACCCCCAGCGAGCGCGTGCAGACAGCGCTGAAAGTCAAGCACAACTTCCACCCATGCAAAACGAAGGCATCTGGGCAAGTGCACACCCAAGCAGCAGAGGTGGTGTTTTGGGTGCGTGATGATGCCATTAGCGGTTTATGACATGAACAGCTCAGCCCGCTCAGGCTGAGGTGAGCCTTCAGCTGGTGATGCTCTCCCTCTCAGCCCTGATGCATGATATCAGGCCCACAGCTCACAAAATACTGTCTTCACAGTGACATCCACGGGCCAAATTACTGCGTGGGATTGCACCAGCCGTCGCGCCTCCGACTAGTAAATTTCCGGGTGATTGTGTTCCTCAAAAACAATGTAAAAATTGGAATTTCCCAAAAATCCAAAATAAAGAAATAAACCAGACGAGGGCGGAAGGTCTGGAAAACGGGCGGCCCGGCGTTTTAGCTCCGGCCAAGAAGTCACCGTGTGACAGTCCTTTGGTGATATGAAACCACCAAATTCATGGTGCGTTCATGCAGAGTGAACCCTGGTCTGATCCACGTGGGGCGGCTGGGTTGTGACGAGGAGAGGGTGCGGCCAGAGGGGAAAGGCCTCTACGGATTGGCGCAGGTGCCCTTTGGTTTACACCATCATGCTGCCCCTGCCCTTCCAATCCATACCTCATTACGGGGCGCAGGGTATTCTGGGAAATCAGCTTACCCGCCATGTTCTCCCTTACCATTCACTGAATAATGCTCTTAAGACACCAATGTCTATTTCAGCAAACTAAAAGCACCTTAGAAATGCTGACTGACTGCTGTTCAGTGATATCGTGATATATTCAGCGATATATTCAGAATCCAAAAGGCCCAAGTGATAATGGCACACTTTGCACAATGAGTCTTAATCACGGTGGCTGCTTGGGTCCAAGCCAGGGTGTGTTTGCCCTGGGAGCATGAGCGAGCATGATGGCAAGCATGGGGGGTGGGGAGGGCAGGGGGGCGTGAGCAGGCACAGGGC
>JAODKL010000045.1:3372570-3394496 GCA_026780765.1 Petrocephalus schoutedeni | reverse complement strand
TGTTAGAGTAGCTGCTTGTGAAGGCGCTGTTGGTGTAGATACTATTGGTGTAGGCGCTGTTGGAGTAGCTGCTTGTGAAGGCGCTGTTGGAGTAGATACTATTGGTGTAGGCGCTGTTAGAGTAGCTGCTTGTGAAGGCGCTGTTGGTGTAGATACTATTGGTGTAGGCGCTGTTGGAGTAGCTGCTTGTGTAGGCGCTGTTGGTGTAGATACTATTGGTGTAGGCGCTGTTGGAGTAGCTGCTTGTGAAGGTGCTGTTGGGGTAGCTGCTTGTGAAGGGATTGTTGGTGTAAATACTATTGGTGTAGGCACTGTTGGCATAGTCAGTTGGTGTAGGCGGTGTTGGTGTAGATGCTTGGTGTAGTCACTGTTGGCAGTGTTGGTGTAGATACTATTGGTGTAGGCGCTGTTGGAGTAACTGCTTGTGAAGGCACTGTTGGAATAGCAGCTTGTGTAGGCGCTGTTGGTGTAGATACTATTGGTGTAGGCACTGTTGGCATAGTCAGTTGGTGTAGACGCTGTTGGTGTAGTCACTGTTGGTGGTGTTGGTGTTGGCTAGGACTGGACGATATAGCAAAATATTTTATCATTACATTTTTCATATCTGTCTATCTCTATCACCATATCATTCATAAAGTCATCATTTTCTATGATAATTTATTTTTTACTTTGAGCCTCTGTTTATGCTTGAAATTCCCTTAGGATAAACTGATTCCCATTAAACAGAATATTTAAAAGAAGAGAAATTGAATAGACTTCAAAACTGAAATCAAATTTTATTAAATCACAACACTTTTTTTGCCATAGGCCGTAACTCTAGAGACACTTCAACAGTACGGTTTATTGCTGGGGTTGTCTTCTCTGACTGCTTCGCTGCTTGTTACAGGATGTGGGTTTGAAATTGGTGGTAGTGGCACCACCCCCCTTATATTGATAAATAAAATTCTGTGTTCTGAACCAATCCGGCGTCTTTGTACTGGGTTTGTCCACAGTATCTGGATGTTGTGGCCGCTGTGCTTTCCTCACAGACACCGTAGGGGGCGCTGTTGGAATAGTGGTTATTACTGCTGCCTAGATCCTGTCATCTGGATCTCTGACCAATTTTTTTAAATTTAAATACATTTTTTAAAATGGTGTAGTTGGATTGTATGCTATGAAAATTAGCTTACGAAAAACACGTCTGCTAATGCGCTGCAAATACAACTGAAATGTATTCTCTGGGTTATTTTTGTTTCCCAGGACTCCTGAACCCCAAAATGGTCACCCCAGGTCCCTCACCCAAGAAGTTCTCCATTGCCAAGTCGGGGGCTGCCTTCATGAAGGACTGCTGTGGGGCCACCCAGTGTGTCATGATGTGACCCCACTTCTTTTTCCAACCCGGCCAATCCAGGGCGCGTCCCGTCGTCCCGCCCCTTACACCCTCCAATCAGAAGATACTAGTCTCTCTTCACCGTCACCTCTGTATCAGGCCTAATGCACACAGTGAGCTCTGGAGAAAGATTAATTCCTACTGGGAGAGGGGGGGGGTTACATTTTTTTGGGGAGTGGGAGCACTAATCAGGGCACAACTTTTTAAACTTTCTGCGTTCCTCATACGGTACTTTGTTTTAAGTTTCGTGTTTGATGAGTTCAATCTCAGCAGCGGGGGGGCGGGGGGGCTTAAACCACTGTGTGCTTTGTGTTCAAGACCAACCCATTAGCATCATGCTAACAGGCTCATGGGCTGGACTGCGCTGGCGCACCCACCACACAGCCCGCCTACACGGGCCGAGTGCACTACTCAAAGTGAACACCAGCACTTTGAGGTGCCTTCCTCGGTAGAGCGTGTACGTACTGCTGTTTTTATCTTTAGTTTTGGGATCGTTATGCAGTTTTTATACACACTACTGTATATGAGCCTGTCATTAATGGACACATTAGCTAACTGACACTTAGCATGACTGTAATGTTTTTACTAAAGCAAGTGGAATCTCTACTTTCTGTACGATAGCATGAAGTAGTCTGAAAACAAAAATGACCTGTCACTTTTTAGGACGCTGTAGTGTGATGCAGACTCTGTTTCCTATTATCGCCACAAAGTTTTACTCTGTAGTATTTCACCTAGTTGTATAATTTTGTTCACCTATAAATAATTTCAATGATTGAGGTGATTTCCTGTGGTAGCGGTGTCCACTTCCGGTACACGTTGAGGTTGTTCTGTCTGACCATTGTGCATTTGTTTACACTGCTGTAAAGCTTAGGTTCATGCTCCTGTTCGTGGATGGTGGAGGACTTGTGTTGGTTTCCTGTAAGATGAAAGGTTGACAGCATGCTAGTAAATCATGCACCTTCTGTTCCATCTCAGAATAAAATATGGTCCACTGATTTAAATGTCTCTTTTCATTGTACCTGTTTGGCTGTTCGCATTGTGGCATCAGTTGATAAGGTTAATTGGCTTTATTTTAGACTGACTCTTGACAAACAATCATACTGTTGGACGTCCACTTTTAAGGGCCTTTATTCTAGCATTAGAATTGATTAATAATTTACATGACACTGGAAAGGAAATGGTATACTGTGGAAATCACAAGCAGCTGTATGAGCACCACAGTCTAAGACTGTAACAGAGCTGAAAAATTCCTATAGTATAGCACGTACAGTCATGTACAGTACATAATACTTCATAACGATAATGACTGTTATTGGTTAATGTATTTACTTAACTGTACCTTTCCTCGTTTTTTAGGCTATACCACAGAGCCTAGGTGTATAGTAGGTTTGTGTAAGTGCACTCCATGATGTTCGCACAACAACGAAATAGCCCGATGGCACATTTCTCACAACGTATCCCCGTCGTTAAGCGAACGCATGACTGTATTCTTGGTGGGGCCTTTAGACACCGTCGTCGTCCTCATCGGTTAATCGGTTTACCGTCCAGTTATACTCAAAACTGCTGCTGCCAATTGCCAGCATAGAAAGAGGCATCTCCTCTTGGCTGAACACTCTACTCTCAATAAGGTAGATAAAAGCAAGGGTGAAGTATTAAAAGTGCCTGCACGTCTGTGCTTTACACCCACGTTGTGGTCAGGGATCCCGGTGTGACTTGATTTCCTTTATTCATGTGTGCCCGACGTCTCGGAAGTGTCTGGCAAAACACAAGTGCTCGCACAGTCGCTGACATCCAGTCATCCAGAATGGAGGTTTGCTCTCTTGGATTAACAGATCGGCACATCGAAGCAGGAATGAACTCGAGATCCCTTCACAGACTGCCCGAGCAGCACGCTATCGAGATCGGTGATCTTTGTATTCTCCTCCTCAGCATCCTCGCCTTATCCTGAGGCATCAGGATGTTACTGGATTATGCGAAACTTGGCTTGGGGGAGTTTGTGTGCCACAACATGGCAACTCGAAGGATCTCTCTGTACTTGCCAGGAGTGCCGTCTAAGGGAAGGCTGTGTGCTTTTGTAAGTGCAGTACATGTCAGTGTGCATTTAACACACTCCTGGAAAGCACTGCATGAAATTCAGATTGTGCTTCATAGCAGCGTTTCTCCACCAGGTCCTCAGGGACTGACAGACGCTCCATGATTTTGCTCCCTCCCTGCTCCCGGTAGGAGCAAAAATGTGGAATGTGTGCAGCAAATCTGGTTAGCAACAATGTATAAAACTGAATAAACCTATCAATCAAAAGACATTTTTTTTTTTGCACGGAACTTGGAAGAACATCACTGATTTTCAGACCCAGGGAAGGAAACAGCATATGAAAGATTCCATTTTAAGCCTTTAATCTGTTACTCTTGCAACCTGAACATTAATACATTTCAGGACTTAGTGGGTTATATGTGGGGACCGCAGTAATGCAGATAGCTTTTAGCAATGAAGAGAGTGCAGCAGTTTTGGAGGAGGACAGCTGGAATATTCCGCGAGAAGAAACTGTTAAGGCTGTAAGGGGGACGGGGGAAGGGAAGGAGCCGTCATCTCTGTCAGAGCCGCAGGGAGCCATGGCCGGCCTGCTGTGGGATGCGTGGATGGCCCTCACTTCTCGCCTGCCTCGGTGTCCTGCTCTTCCTGGACAGCCCTGCCGGCATCGCCGCCCACCCTCCGGGACCCAGAGCGCCGCATGGAGCCGAAAGAAGCTTCGTTCCCCTGCCTGAGAAAGCCAGGGGTCAGTGAGGAGCAGTGAACATGCGTGCGGAGGTGTTCGGGTGAGGAGCGCTTAGGAGGATGGAGAATGAGATGATGGAGGCAGAGGTCAGAGCGCAGCTCGCCTACAGTCGTCCGAGGCGATAAGAGCAACTCGCAGACACACACCAGCAATCCTGGCCATCCAAGCAAGGAGAAAGACTCTAGAGGCCAAAGAGGAGGCCTGCACGAGCTCCTGGGACGCCACGTGACTGGCTGCACTCGCCCACCTGAGTCTGCTCTTGAGGGTGTTGACTTCCCGGCTCATGGCCTCGTTGGCCTCCCCGGCCTCGTCCAGCTCCCTCTGCAGCTTCCTGCGGGCCGCGGTGACACGCTGTGACTCCTCCTCTGCCTCCTCCAGCTGCTTCTTCAGCTGCTTCGCCCGGGCCGCGGCCTTGTCCGCCTGTGACGCCGGCGGGACACGTGAAGGGTACCTCAGCGCTCCGGCACCAGAGCCGCCACGCCGAGCCGCCGGCGCCAGCCCCCTACCTGCTCCTTCTGCTGCCCCGCTTGCTTGCGCTCGTCCTCAATCTGGAGAATTAGGTCTTTCAGCTTCTTATCCTTCTGACGCATTAACCTGGCAGTGGCCTGCTTCTCCCTGGGCAGGGAAGCACCGGCGGGGGAATCAGAAAGTATAATCAAGTCAAATACCACAAGCTGGACTAAAGCTGAAGGGCGACCCTGCCCTTTCCGAATTTAACATACTTCCTCCTCATCAAGTACCGGATTCAAACCTCGACTGAAAACATGTTTCACTCCAGATTGACAAGACAATTGTTAATCGTTTTTATTTCCCCTTTATTGTTCTGACGAAGTCTTTCCACCTGTCTGCCAGTTTTATCTCCTTTATTTATTTTGTTGCTTTTGTTTTGTTTTGGGGGCAGAGTGTGGAGCAGGTGAGAAAACAATTTCCCTATGGGGATCAATAAATTTTCATTTATTATTATTATTTAACTTTTTATCTGCTGATTTTGTATTGCACTTTGGCAAACTTTGGTTGTTTTAAATGTGCTTTATAAGTAAAAATGTACTTACTTCAGTCACGTGATGTTCTTGATCTTGGCATTTTAAGAACCCCTATTTTTAATTTATGTACATTACTCTGATCTGTAAATAATTTGGCCGCATAATGAGCCGTTATGATAGAGGCCCCCCGCCTCGTGCCCGTGGCTTCCGGGATAGGCTCTGGACCCCCCGCGACCCAGAAAGGATAAGCGGGTTGGAAAATGGATGGATGGATCGTAGAGGCCTCTTCTCACCTGTTCTCCTGCTCCAGATGATTCTCTAGCTCTTGAACTTTCATTTCAAGGGCACCTACGGAACTCTTGACCTTGGACTTGGCCTGGCTCTCCATGTCCTCCAGTTTGGCCTTCAGTTCTTTATTCTGCCTTTCCAGCGTCTGCTGCGTGCTCTTGTTCCTCTGGATGGCGCCGCGCTCTTCCTGAAGCTCGCTGTTCAGCAGATCTGCCTTGAGGATGCAGAAGGGAAGCATACCGTTGGCGTGAGACATACATGTGACATATGTAGAGACAAGCTTCCGGTTTTGACCGTTCTTACTTGCTGCATGCTCTTCCTCAGCTTGTCGTTCAAGGTCTCCATGTTGGCCTGTTCTTCATCCAACTCCTCCTCCAACTCAGCGACCTTTGCTTCCAGATGCCTCTTTTCATCAGACAGCATAGACCTGTTCCAAAACATGTACGGTTTCCTTCTTGCCGGCTTCCATAGATTAGACATCAAGTATGTCCCTGGCTTACTTTTCAGAAGAGTTGCTGACCAGCTCCTCTGAGAGTTCATCCCTCTCAGTCTCAACCTGCTTACGAGCTTTTTCTGCAGTTGCCAGCTCCTGCATACGTCATGGACACACGCAGAAGTCATCAAAAGCTCTGAGTAAATATTACCTTAACCTGAGAGATAATAAGCGCTCTTGTGTGGCTTAATACCTCCTGCATCTGCATCATGCTGGCTTCCATGTCCTTGGTCTTCCTCTCAGATTCCTTAGCAGTGGTCAGTAATTCTTCCCGAGCAGCCCTGGTGTCTTCCAGCTCCCTCTGGATGTCCTTCATCTGGGTCTGCAAGACAGGATGCCGGTCAGCCGGTGAGAGACAAATGAGGATGCCAAAATACAATACATATTCTTTATTGAGTGGCTACATCTGTGGGGTTTCCACGGTTCTGACCTGCATCTTCCGCAGTTGTTTAATGGCTTCATCACGGTTTTTGTTGGACGTCTCAGTTTTGGTCTCCATGTCCTTCAGGTCTCCCTCCAGCTTCTTCTTTGTGGCAGATGCTAAGGCTCTTTGCTTGCGCTCATCATCCAGTTCTGTCTCCAGATCACGTACCTGGAGAGATCACAGATGAGAATTTATGCCCGAACTCTTACAGGTTTTGCTCCCAAAATGGACTAATCTGCTGTACTGTTACTTTGAATGAAAATTATATGCCAAGATGGACATATTTATGTTATCCTCTGTGTTGAACATCAAAGGCCATTACAGCCATGAGCTTCTCACTCAATATAGTTGACGTGAGCACCTGTTTGACCAGCTGCTTCCTCTTATCCTCTCCCATCTCGTCCTTGCCCTGTAGGTCACGCTGGAACTGAGTCTTCATGGCCTGCATGTTGACCTCCAGCCGGAGTTTGGCATCTTCGGCCGCCTGCAGCTCATCCTCCAGCTCTTCCACCTGAGTCTTCATCTCTTGCACCAAAGCTTCTAGGTTGTGTTTTGACTTCTCAAGATCATGCAGCTACAGGACAAAAAGCATTTAATCCAGATTTTTCCAAAGTAATACAGTGAATAGCAATACAGAAATACCCTTTATTATGAGCTTATAGTTACTGACTGCTTCCTCAGTGGTAGATGCATTACTCACATTCTTTCCAACATCATCTTTAGAGCTGATCAGTGCCTCCAACTCAGAGCGCAGTGCCTTGTTCATCCTCTCCAGCTCCTTCTGAGTGTCTCGAGCCTCCTCCAGGGCCTGAGTCAGCGACAGCACCTTGCTGTCCTTCTTCCTACCCTCTGACTCGGCATGGTCACGCTCTTCTGCATATTTGCTGGAGATGCTCTTCTCGTCAGCGAGCACCTGAATGGTACAGTAAGGGCAAGAGTGACAAAGACAGCAAAACAGCAGCACGTATCTCCTACACTTGGAGAAATCTGGACCTACTTGGTCAAACTTTTTCTGCTTCTTCTCCAGGTTGGACACCACTTGTCTCTGGTTGTCCAGATCCACCATGAGGTCGTCCAGTTCCTGCTGCAGACGGTTTTTGGTCTTTTCCAGCTTTTCACATGCTGAGGCCTTCTCCTCAATCTGAGTACTGGTTGCCTCCAGCTCTCGTTGCAGCCGTTTCTTACTCTCTTGTAGAACTTCCACATTGCTGGCAAACTCTTCGATCTTCTTCTTAGAGTCTAACAGCTGGGGGCACAGGAAGGAAAGGCCTGAATTATACCAAAGGTAAGCGAATGGAAACCAATGGAGGCTCATACTCAACTGTAGCACTCAAGGGCTAATTAACTTTAAACCTAAATTATCTCCGGGGTCTGAAGCTGACATCAGCATGGACAGGCAGATGTTGCCAATTGAACTAAATGTTCACTTCTTCCTGAGGCAGGGTGGGGCCTGGATGTTTGCAGGGGCCCTAGACTATACTGTGGGATAGCCTAGTCAATCATCCACCCCTGGTCAATGATAATAAAGGACTTTTCACTTTCTCACAATTAAGCTTCTCCACCAGGACCACCACCTTCACACTTAATTATCCAAGGCTCTTCCCTTCTTCTTCTGACTATACCCCCAGAACAAGGCCTCACCTGCACATTGAGAGAAGATGCCTGTCTCTCTGCGTTCCTCTTAGCCTCTGTCTCCTCCTCGAGTTGCTCCTGTAATCCGCTGCGCTCCTCCTCAGCCTGACGCAGCCGTGTGGAGGCACTCAACTTCTGCCGTGTCTCTTCTGCAAGCAGTTCCTGGAGCAAAACGGAGATGACGCTAATGGCGCTAAAATGTGCTAAGAGCTTCTCAGGTGCAAAGGTGGCCTTTTAAGAGGGAACAAAGAGGAAATAGCATGTAAGCAAATGAAACACCTGTGTGTCTTGAAGCTGGGACGTCAGGCTGGAAACCTCTTTGGTCAGCTTGATGTTCTTGCTTTCAGCTTCATTGAGGAGTTTTGTTGTGCTTTCTTGCTCCATCTATAGGAACAGGATGGAATCTGGGTCAATGGAGACCTCTCTGTCATTAGTCATTAGTTGTTCTATGATCATTGTCACTGATCTTGTCAATCTCAGGTTTAAATGAGTGACACATAATGTTTCAGGGGCAGAGGCAGTACGGGCAAAGTCTGGGGGCTCACTTACCATAACTTTGGAAAGTTGCTCCTCTAGCTCCCCCTTCTGACTCTCGCTGTCACTGCAGCGGGCCTGCAGGTCAGCCAGCTGGCCCTCCACTTTCTTTCTCTTTTGCTCCGCCTCTTGCTTGGCCGCAGCAAGTGATTGGATGGCTGTACTTAGCTCTGCGGACTCCTGCTCCAGGGACTGCTTTGCCTTGTCCAGAGTAGCCTTTGCCTGCATTGGGATCATCAATGAGCTTGAAGCCATGGTCTACTTTTAGTTTTACATCTAGTTACTTTTCAGAATCAACATGACACAAATAACTTTCAATTCTCCAACCATTGTTAGATCTCTCTATAGTTCTTGAATTTAACTACAGGTAATAATCCTGAACCCAGACTGATCCCCGTACCCGTTTAGTCTGCTCCAGCTGCTCGGTAAGGTCCTCCACCACCTGGGTGTGCTTCTTCCTCATCTCTTGTACCTGTGCCTCCCGTGCTCGGCCTTCTTCTTCCATGGCTTTCTTGAGCTGAGTTACCTCCTGCTCCCGTTTTGCCCTGGATGAGGGTACACGGCTATGTTTACAAGACTTGTCGTTTCAATCTTTATATTACCGTCTGTTACCATATTTCATTGTTCTCTGCCGGAGCAGATTAGGAGATTGGAGTAACCGGAGGTCTTGTTGTGTAGCAGTGTTGTCCAGGGTGTCCTCTAGCTCCGAGCGCAGAGCCTCCAGTTCCTCTCCCAGGTCGCGCTTGCCCTTCTCAGCCTTGGTGCGGGCGGTCCGTTCTGCCTCCAAGTCCTCCTGCAGTTCTGACACCTTCCCCTCCAGCTCTCGGATCCTCTTCATTGTGTTGTTCTTCTGGAGAGTCTCCTCCTCCAGACTATAGGGCAGAGGTGAGTTGTTCAGTTCCAGAAAGTAAAAATTCAGACCAACATGTTATTTCAACACAACCCGTTGAGTATTAAGAGTCACAGTAACTAAGTCTCTACTGGCTGATTGAAACATTGGTCTGGACTTTTATTCTCTGGACCTGAGCAATCCACCTCTGCTGTAGAGTAGAGCTGCCTTCAGCCATTGGGCCTTCAACTGCTGTCCTTAAGTACAACATCTGTAACAAGCTAGCGTAGATGTAGTACAGCTGCAATAATATTGGGGTGCTGGATGTCTAATGCATGTGAATGTACTCTAACTGTACTAGGGCACGGTTGTCGTGAAAAGATCACAGAACATCTTATTGGAATCAGTGGTCCACAGGACAAATACCGTGCTACGATGGCTTGCAGCTCCTGCTCCTTCTTGGCAAGCTGGGCCTTCAGCTCTGCGATCTGAGCCTGCAAGTCAGCCATCTGCTCCTGAAGGTCAGCGTAGTTGGCTTCCAGCTTCCTCTTAGCTTTATCAAGATCTTGCCGAATCTTTTCCTCCTTTTGCAAACGCACTGCAAGGATTACAGATGTCCCTCAGCAACCACTTACCATGTTTCTAATATGCGATCCAAGAACTTCCTAAAGGTAGCCAACAAAATGCAATGAGATTTTGCTTATGTACCCTCTGTTTCAGAGATCATGGACTCATGTTTGGCTTTCAGCTTGGTAAGGCTTTTGGATTTTTCTTCTTCCTCAGCCAGGTTGGTGCTGAAGTCGGAGATTCTCTCCTCCATGAGCTTCCGCTCCTAAAATAGCCACCATGATTTGACAGACTTTAAACCCTTGTGATCTGCAGCACACTACACTTTCCTCCAGTTACATAGGATACTGCATTCACCTTGAGCAATTTGTTATTCTGGTCCTCCAAAACCAGGAGGTCATCCTCCAGCTTCTTCATCTTGCTTTCCAGTGTGACTTTCTCCAGGTGGATTTTTTGACGGGCATCTTCTCCTCCCTCCAGTTGTCCCTCCAGCTCCTAAGCAGGGCATACAGACATTGTTTTGCTAGCAGAGGATGTGTAGTTTAATGGTTGTAACGGTCAGGGCTGTTTTACATCAACCATCTTTCTTCAAAGAGAGACAATCTAATGTGCAACCTAATGTACTTTGTCCTTGTGTTTAGGGTGATGATACACAAGGCGACTTTGGAGTAATGTTGCAGAGCACTTTCCCATTGATATTGAGTAACAAATTTCTATTTGAAAATCTTTGATCAGCAGTGGCAACCATTCGAGATCATCCAGAAGCAGTTGCCCTTTGTCTTACCTGGTGGGCAGTTGCCTGGCAACATTGCTCAAAAAGTTGCCCAGGGTATCATGACCTTTATGGAAGAGTTGTGAAACCTGGATCTGCTGCAGCATCTTCTTTCTCTCCAACTCCATGGCCTGACTCCGCTCTTCCTCCTCGTCCAGCTGCGCCTCCATCTCGTGCATGAGCTCCTCCAACTCCTGCTTCCTCACAGCCAGGCGCACCCGCATCTCCTCGGCCTCCATGCGCAGCTCCGTCTCAACCTGCAGCTGCTCCTGCAGCTGGTTCCTCTCCTCCAGCAGCTATGCAACACGGGAAGTGAGCAGTCGTTAGGGCACAATCACCCTCGACTCCACCCCCGAGGCAGGCCGGTCACATGACTGCTCAGTCCCCATACCTGTGAGTGCTTCATGGTAATCTCCTTCAGTTCTGCCTCTGTCCTCTGTGCCAAATCTTTCGCCTTATGGAGTTCTTCCTCCTTCTGACTCATCTCCTCTTCCTGTCGAGTCACTTGCAAGAGTGGCTTTACCTGAGGATACAGTTTGCTCAGGTAAGACAACGCTCTAAGACTAAATAAATAACTAACCGTATCTAAAATCATTTAGTCACCTTAGTAAAGAGCTTCCACCACTGCCAGTTGCGCAGCTTAAGGTAGGCAGCGCAGTTTCTCTGGATCACCTTCATGGCTGTCACTTGCTGTTGTCTCTTAGCAAAAGCTCTGGAGAGGGGAAAAATGAATAGAAATGTGTGACAAAGTACAGCACCTTAGAGTTGTAGGACATGCTCCCCCTAGTGGTAATTAGAGAAAGTATCTCACTTTCTGGCCAGAAAGCCTCGGGCCAAGGCCTCGAAAGCGACAATGATGACGGTGACTTTAGTATCCCTCTCCTCTTCCAGCTGGGCAAGGACACCAGTGCGGAAGAATAACTTGCTCAGGCCAATCCGGTACAAGTTCAGGTCCAGATCCAGGTGCTTGAGCTGTACAAGAGAGTTGAGGACAGTCATGTGGTGACATTCTTCTGGAGACACCAGTGTCATGGCAAAAGCACACCTCAGGAGGACATGTTTATGACTTACCATAAGGCAACAAGCCTGCTTGCTATCCATGAAGCCCTTGGGGATAGCACTAGCCGCCAAGATTTCATAACTGTGTGGAGATTTCAACAGTGGGTCATGCATTTTGACCTGCATCAAATGTTATACTAAAAGTGCGTGAGAGAAATTCCAATAGGGCCGGGGAATGGTGCATAGTGGGATTGCTGTCAATGTCTTAGGCCTTAGGCAAAGAAGAATGTGTATGTTTGTGTTATGTGCTGACCCTGAAACTGCTTGTTTGCCTGTTTGTGAAGATAATCAGAGCCTTCTCTGCCGTGTTGAGGGAACAAGACGCCTTTCATCGGCTGCTCAATGTCGCAGAGGAAGATAATGGGGGAGAAGCCAGAAATATCGAACAGAGAACAGGCATATGTTTTTGTGAAATAATTGAATGGGATAGATTTAATGGAAATATGTCAATGCAACTGCTGGCGACTAGCTGTCTGTCCCTGGGCCTGTCCCTGGGCCTAGAGGACCGCGGAGATCATTGCACTTTTCATTTTAGCCAATAGGGTAGAAAGTTCCCCGTTAGGTATAAGAATTTAGCTTTTTCCTCTGTTTGGGGGTTTGCTTCTTAAAGACGGGAATACTCTGTTTCTTTGCTGTCAACCCCGGGCGTGCCCCGCTTTAATAAAGAAATTCTATCTTACTCAAGTAGTGTCAGGTAAATTCGCTTCCAACTTGGTGCTGATCAGAACTTAGAGAAATAATAGCAAGCGAGATTTTTTACTTCCACAAAAGTACTAATGTCCTGATTCCCATTGGATGTGAACATCAGGTTAATCCACTTCTAAGCCAATAAGACTAGACCAACCGCTGGCGGAACTCTTGAAAGATGATGCGGTTGGGGAATCCCTGCCGACAAATTCGGATTCCCTCCAGCACGCCATTGCACCGCAGCTGGTCCAGAACTAGGTGAGCATCTATAACCCCTGCCTGAAGACATTAAGGGGAATTAAAAACAAAGCCCAAGAGAGACAGAGTTAATGACGTCTAGACTGCACTGAGCCTCAGATACCACCAGGAATGGCTGCCAAGGAAAGTCCTGGGTAGGGGAGCTTACCTTCTTCTTGTGGTTGGGTATGATGCAGCGTACAAAGTTGGGCTGTGTGTTGTGCAGCGTGGTCATAAGCTTGGTCAGGGACTCTTTGTAGAGCTGGCCCATGGTGCGAAACATGCCCTTCTTGGCTTTGGAACTGGGTCCCATCTGCTCGCTTTTCACCATATGATCCACTGTGAGACAAGGGTCAGATTGAAGGCTTGTAATTTGCGAATAGGTTAAAGTGAGGGGCACAGTTCAAGGAAGTCAAGAGATTCTTCAAATAACCTCACCAGACCCTGTCCAAAAGAACAAGCTGGGAGATGATTGGATGGTTGGGAAAACATGATGACATACAGTAGAATACAAAAATGTAATGAAGTCCAATAACATTACAATTGATGTCAAAAAACGACCTTAGTTTAGGAGGTTACCGTCTTTCCAAAGATCCTGCACAAATTGACTGGAGGAGTTGCAAAGGAGCTGCGTTACATTGTCATTTAGTGGGTCCATGTTTTTAGTCAGCCATGAAGTGGCATTGTAGTCTACCTGCAAGACAATCCCAATAACTGTGGTGTTTTATAGAGAATGAAGTATGATCATGTACTAAGAAAGATAGGTATGACAATGTACAAAGACACTGGAAAACAGGGCAGATTCTAGCATTTTCATCAGAAAGCCAGCATTCTTCCCACCTTGCCGGCATAATGAAGCACAGAGAACTCAGTCTTGGACTTCAGTTGCTTGGGCTTGGCAAATTTGCAGTGGTTGCCTTGAGTGTTCATGAGCTTCTCCACAAAGGAAACGTCTGTGGCTTTTGGAAATAGGCACTCCTCATCCAGCAGGGCTAGGATGCCAGGCGGATTGCTCTGAAGGAGGGATCTGTGTTACACATCACCCTGAAAATGCTATAATTAGGACACAGAAGGGGAGCATCAGGACTTACCGGCTTCTCAATGAGCTCAATGCAAGGCTGCAGGTCCAGGCCAAAGTCGATGAAGCTCCATTCGATGCCCTCCTTCTTGTACTCCTCCTGCTCCATGACGAACATGGTGTGGTTGAAGAGCTGCTGTAGTCTTTCATTGGTGTAGTTAATGCACAGCTGCTCAAAGGAGTTATCCTGTGGGACATCACAACTATGAACATAATGCACCTTTAACAAAAACCAGCGTAAGGCTTAATGGCCTCTTGTGGTTTGATGCTGCATCCTGACCTCTCCCGACTGGCACCAGGAAAGCTCTCACCTCGAAGATTTCAAAACCTGCAATGTCCAAGATTCCCAAGAAGGAGGCCCCCTGAAACTTGGTTTTGTCCAGCGTCTTGTTGACTCGAGTCAGAATCCAGAGGAACAGACGTTCGTACATCGCTTTAGCCAATGCTTCCACTGAAAAATCGGCCTGGGATAGAGACAGAGAATAACTAGTGTTTAGTACAGAAATAAGAATAACAGAAGCATGATGACTACATGTACAGCTGTGGTCAAACGTTTTCATGCACTCGTCACAAACATGCTTGTCATTGCAGTCCTGGGCTTCCAATATCTACAACTTCTTTTTCTATTATAAAACACATGATTCTAAAAAATCATAAATTTGATGCACAAGTTTCAATTTCTTGTCAGTCTTCTGAAACCAAATTATACATCAGCGTTTGATTGTATAATATTGTCCCTTAGTACGTTTCACTTCGATGAGACACTTTTGGTAGCCATCAGTAACCTTCTGGCAAAATTCTGGTTGGTATTTGACAACTTTTTCTTGGCAGAACAGTGTCTATTGCACACGTCTGAAAATGTCATTTCACGAAGGACCGTGAATCGTCTTGTACCTGTTCTTTAGTCTGGGTCTTCTGGACCAGCTCTCGGCCCACTTTGATGCGTGGGGTGAGAATAGCCCGTGTGAAATCCATCACATTGATACCCTGCAGGTGACACACCTTCTGGGCCACTGGAAGGTTCAGGATATTAATTGTAGAAAGAAGAGAACAATACGAAAGAATGGATCACCCACAAAGTCCCTCCATCGTCACCTGTATTGTCAGGCATAGCGGCCTGTTCCTGGTTCCTCTCCTTCTTGAACTCGATGTTTCCCAGCTGCAGGACGGTGGACACCACCTTCAGGATCCCTAAAGTGGGCACACAGGTGACCAACACAACTCACTAATCAGGACTGGTCCCTGAAGCTAGTCACTCCAGAGAAGAGTCATGTTTGGATCTCAGGAGAATTATTAGAAGAATCGCCTTCGTCTTGGGACATTCCACGAAGGGAGGCGATCCAAGGGATAGACAGAGGTGAGACCAAGGTAAGCTCACCTATCTTCTCCTCCTCAGTGAACCCCATGATGTCCATGGCTTCTAAAGTTTCAGTGAACAGCTCATCATCCTGCTGTCCAGGGATCTGTATGTGTCCTGCCTTCAGGAAGCGATAGTCACCAAAGTTCTCCAGCAGCATCTCCTCTGTGGGATGTCACAAAAGTCTTTCAGGGTTCACGAGCATGGATTACAGCACGGGACTGATTCCATCTTGACTTTCAGGTACAGAATGGATGATCACAGCTATACAATCAACAGGGTACCGTACGGGATTAAGAAATCTATACCTCGCATCTTATCTTTGGCCCCAGCCACTAAGTAGTAGAAGATGTGGAAGGATCTCTCAATTTCAGATTGCCGGACGCAGCGGGATTTCTCCAGGAGGTCTATAGGGGTTGAAGGGCTAAGGAAACATATGTGGAGAGTGAGGTAATCCTGATTTGTGTCCATGTTACTTCTCACGGAGACTTCTACAGTGATCAGAGGAGAAGCCTTGATTTTAATAAGAAAACGTACATCCAAAGAAGTGGGATTTTAAAGTAAGACATGATTTAGCTCAGCCGTCGGCCTCTTGCTTAACATCTGTGCAAGGATACAGGTATCAATGTTGGCTCCAACTATGTGTCCTGTCACGTCAAAGTTGATGCGAATGAATTTACCCTACCGAAGAGAGAGTAAGATAAGATGCCTCTCAAAATCATGCAGCTTCTGTACGCTGGGTTAATCTTTATTGCACATGTAAACCAGTACCTAGGGGGACCTTTGCAATGAATATACTTTCCACTGTAACATAAACGGAATTCAGACTTATACTCCATCAGTGTTTACTTACGAATCGGGAGGAATTGTCATTCTTGACAGTCTTAGCATTTCCGAAGGCCTCCAGGATGGGGTTGGCTTGCAGGAGTTGTTTCTCTAGCTCCCCCTAATGGAACCAAAATGCAAATGGTATTTAGCACCAAGGAGTGATTTCATAACAACAGTGAATATGGGGATTTATTCTCAGACAAAGCAAAAACAACCAAGGTCATGCAAAGCATAAATGAATCAATAGGGCATTTATGAAGATGCTTTTGAAACTAGCGAACCACTAAAGCCGGGCTTGAAAATGTCCGTCCATCCACCCATTCATCCATGCATGCATGCATCCATCCCTCCATTTTTACATCCCTCCTAGGGAAGGCTTTGGTTTCAGTAAAAACCCAAATGACATCACAGCTCAAAAGGACTCCACTGTGCCCAAAGTGCCCAAACCAGAGCGGCAGACCCTGAGCAGTCACCGCATGCACTGCTGGGTGAGTTCCTACCTTCAGTGAAGACGACTTTGCGTCCTGTCCCACAAAAATATCTTTTAATATTCAAAAACAGCATTCATAGCATTGTTGAAATAGCATTCAACTGAAGCGCTTTCTGTTCATCCATAGCACTGTTTTGTTGTCTTTCATTTTTGACCCATTTTGCCAAAACATTCAGAAAATAGATTTAGATTTAAGGAATCCCTGACACTATAAAGATGCAAATGAATAAACGGTTCATCCTGCCATGTGACCCTCCGTTTATAAACCCCCGGGGGGGGAGAACAGCGGACACTCACGGCCAAAGACTCCTTCCGGCCCTTGCTGGAGGAGGCCATCACCGCCAGGTACTGGATGACTTTCTTTGTG
Source organism: Petrocephalus schoutedeni (assembly GCA_026780765.1). Classification (NCBI taxonomy): domain Eukaryota; kingdom Metazoa; phylum Chordata; class Actinopteri; order Osteoglossiformes; family Mormyridae; genus Petrocephalus; species Petrocephalus schoutedeni. Next base: position 3,377,728 of record JAODKL010000045.1, on the reverse strand, counting down.
TTCTCCGTTTTCCCGGCACCAGACTCTCCTCTGTGGGTTGGTGGAGCAAATCAGTTGGGGGTTGGGTGGGGGTGTACGTATTCAGAAACCACCTCCCTGCTTAACCTGGAATATCCTGGTAGGCAGTTACATGAACAGTCCCTGAGTGCTAAATGTTATGTTTTTTAATGAGAAGTATATAAAAAAATCCATTGCTCGCCTCCAGGCACAGCTCAATTGATTTCTAGTCCTGGAAAAAAAAAATGAAATCCTCCCCCTGGGCCTCACTGCCATGTGGCTGAATCAGCCCAAGTTGCTGCTCCCTCTGTCCTGGTTCTGTGGATCAGCTGGCACACAGCGGGTCTTCATTATCAGGCCGGGTTCTGACCACTGGGGCCACTCAACACCACCGGCTACGGACTTAGATCCCCAGAACGCAAATCCACAAAAAATCCCACCTTTAAAGAAACAAAGACGGGCTCTCTCCCGTTACGTCAGGCGGGATGCCCACCACAGAGTTTGTGTTAGCCAGGTGCAGATGCAAGAGTGAACTATATAAACAATACCCTGAGCATTTACATGGAGACAAATGAAACTTCCCAGACCGTCACAAATAGGGGAATACTCTAGATTTAGATTTTTACTTCATAGAATTTAATAGTGATTAGACTCCTACACATGACCACACTTTGCAGTCCATCAGCACTGCGGGTTAGGGCTAGGGTTAGTGTGGAACGGCAGAGGTTTGCACTGGGAGTTGGTGAGAACTCAGCCAACACATGCTGGTACTGTCAGGCCGGGGCTGGCTGTTGCCTGACAAGCGAATGCCGGTGGTGGTCTGTACTCACGTGCAGAGGACTGACTGATCCTGCCGCTCTGTCGGGGATAAACACACAGATGGGCATTAATCAGACTTTATCTCCGTCTCAAGGAATGAGCTTTTGATGAGCGGGACGAGACGAAGCCTAGAGCGGACCACCGGGGGGCAGGGAAAGGGGCGCCATGTTTATCTCACTGACCAGGCAGCGCTGTCACCCCAGGGAACTTAATGCTGCTTAAAAATGCAGTTTATTCTTTCAAAGCAGCAAAGCAGAGGAGGAGACGGCTTCTGGTTCAGTGGGTTACGAGACGGAACCCGGGGACACTGTGTCCAGTCGAGGTATTTTGGGGGAGGATTATTTCGGCAGGACTAATTGTGCCTTCGGAGAACAGGATTTCACATCATTCAGAGACCAGCCATCTGCAGCGTGTAGGACCATCGAGGGGCAGAGCTCACCATTCTCATCCCAAACCTAATCAAAGATGGTTTTAGAGCCCAGTGGTGTGCTGGCAAACTGAGCCATTAAAGACACAATGCCAGCTGTTCCCAGTGCGGGACGAAAATAGCATGACTCTTCGTTTGGTTCGTGAGGGAGTGGGTGGAAATGGCACCAAAGTGCAACACAAACCTGCGATCACACATTTCTGGGGGCGGGGGGCGGATGCTGCCCGGCGTGATACTTGACACAGGAAGTACGTTTTTCATTCAAAGTGCCGGAGAGGCCTCAATGGCAAGTGTATTCAAACGATGAAAACTCATAATCCGATTACATGAATCCTCCGTGTGCCTCACAGGGTAGCTAGTGGAGAGCCATACAGTTATCCGGACGTCTATGGTGCCAATCGGACCCCACCTGACTCGGCACCCAGGCTCTGATCAGACCACCACTTTAGTCAATGTGCTGAAAACAAATGGAGTGTTTTTCTTTACCTAAAGCATAATTTTACGTCATAGTAAACTTGGCCTGTTTATATGGAAATGGTGTCCCGGGGTTGCCAGCTCTCACACATCTGGCGTGACAACCACGCTTTCAGACTCTCACGCTCAACAACAAATCTATATTAATCCATCATAAATGTAAAATTAGCTACATCAGAGAAGTTGGGGCACTTTGCAAACCCGACAGACTATTTACAAGGCAATAAATATGTAAATGCGTGTGCATGTATGCAGACTAGTCTGGGATTGAAAATCTCACTCCAGCCAGCTAGCAAGCCTGGGTCTTGGGCAATGGACAGCTTTATATTCTAAGCGCGCTCTGTGGTTTGGCCTTTCCTAATTTCGGTGTTTTCAACCAGAATCATCGGGGGAGGGGGTGTGATGGTGCTTCAGCACGGCAGTCCAGCCGGCACACTCACCCTGCATCATGTTGCGGTACGCGTTGTCAGTGACGGCGTAGATGTGAGGAGGCACCTCGTGCCGCTTCTTCCCCTTGTACGTCTCCACGATCTCCTCCGAGTAGATGGGCAGCATCTTGTAGGGATTCACCACCACGCAGAACAGGCCCGAGTACGTCTGCGGGGGAGCGGCGCGCGCCGGCGGCTCAGTGCTCACCACGCTCGTGCGCATTTCAGACACTCGTGCACATTTCAGAAGAAGCAGGGCGACTGGGGCTAACGCCACCACAGACGGGTCACGGGGAGCAGTGAGTATTTGCAAACGAGAAGCACGAAACGACCAGCCAGGGGGAAGCCGACAGCGATGACGTGTTCAGCAGCGTTTCTGATTTTGGAGATACTGAAGCAGCATGTTCTCCTAGCCAGCTAGTTATTGACGGTCTTCTGACTCGACTAACTGGTTACTTATTTCATTTCATATTTACCGCTAAGCCGAGACAGGGGCCCCAAAGTGATGTTTGTGGTGACTAATCTGAGACCATGAGCTTGGAGGATTATGCGTCTAACTGTGACAGCGGGTTCATACTCACGTAGATCAGCCCCGAGAAGTATCTCTCCCTCAGGTTGTGCAGGACCGCTGCCTCATTGAGGTACGTGAGCTCGGCCATGTCCTCCACCTTGTTGAACTTGGGCGGGTTCATCTTCTGGATGTCATCCTTGCACAGCGCCACCTGCTGTCCGCCTTCCTCCAGCTCCACCAGAACCTCGTCGCCACGCTCCTCCTTCACGCTGGCCACCTCGAACCCGAGCCGCTCCGACGGGACCCACACCAGCTTGCGGCCGGCCCAGTCGGCCTGGGCCATGGGGCTGCTCGCCGAATCTTTGCCCAGGAGAAGGAGGCTCTGGTCCTTGGCGGAGCTGCTGGACTTCTTAGCCATCCTGAGGGCTCAGAGATTAACATGCAGACATATCACATCAAACAACACGTGTATACACTACCAGTCAATTCTTTTTTAAATAACCCTAGATTGTAGCGATTTTGGTTAAACTTTGAGCAGTGTTCTCATTGTAAACATGCTGTCAGAGCTATTGAGTGCAGAAGGAAGATGGAGGAAAGATGTAACTGTTTTTTCCTTGCTACATAGCTGGTCATTTGATTAATATTCTCCCTTAATTACCATTCTGCACGTGGTGCTTAAACTGTGACAAGGTGTAAAAATTCCCTACAGATTTTCAAATTTTTCAGTCTATTGGCATAGTCAGCATTAGTGACAATATATCATTCACTTTTATTGGTGGATGTTGGGGTTGGGACCCCATAACCTCCTGGTGCTGCCATACTGAGATGACTTGGAGGGTTTATTTGTCCCTGTCATGGAGGAGTCTCCCTGCCAACGGCCTTTTAGCAAACATCCCCGCGACTTCTGATCTGTGAATTTGCATCTGCCATGTGTGCAGCGATACCCTCTACATTTACCTGACAATCTTATTTAAAACGCTCAGATAAGTGAACAAGTGCCAAGTGGATGGAGAGACACTGCTCTGTGTGTTCGGTGGCTCTCTGCCCCCCCCCCCCCCCCCCCCCCCCGGCAAGAGGGGGGGAAGGGGGGGGATTTCGCAAAGCAGCCTAGTTCTGCTGTTTGGTGCTATAAAAACCCTAGGTGTGATTAAGCTTCTCTGAAGCTTCAGAACATTCCATAACATTTTACATTTATGGCTGAACCTGTTCATCTGAACCCAATGAGCAGGGCACCTGCCTTGGGGTCCTGCTCTTTGGACAAATTCTCAATGACCTCAGTCCAACTGAACAGTCCAAAACCCTACCGACCATTTCTGATCCTCAGTCCCCAGGGCGGTAAAGCCCCTGTGTCCCAGCCATTTCCAACGGCATGCCTCTTTTAGACAGAATAAAGCTTACAGAGCTTGGCAAACATGCCCAAAGGGTTTTACTACTCCACTGCAATGATTTTATTTAAAAGCAAGCGCAACACAAATCGGTCAGTTACACCTTCAACCAGTACAACACATACCAACACCATGTGATCAAAATTAAGCATGCAAACTAAGTATGCTAAGTGTCTAAACAAGTGGATCAACAAGTGGATCGGTCTATTTTTGTAGTAGACATCAGTGATGGATCGACATCCCACCCAGAATGTCTCCCTGCCTTGGATGGATGGATGGATGATAGATGGGTGGATGCAAGACTGTAATTATAATTATAATATACCCATTTACTTTAATACTGATCTAGTGACCTGCCCCCTCCTTTTATTATTATTATTATTATTTTGTGTGTGTGTGTTTGTATTCTGCCTGAGTAGTGTGTTTGCTTTGTATCTCTTCCTTTAAAATTAATACATTAATAACCCCCTGAGTGTTGACTCCATGGTTACAGCCTTGGATGGATGGATGGATGGATACAGTTTTTCTTTTTTTAATATTATAAAAAAAGTATCAAGCTTTTGTATTAGCAGTACAAATTAACTGACTAACTGTAATAATAACTATCAACTAACTCATTCAATTATAATTATAACTCAATTATAATTATAGCAAAGTATTTATGCTGTTAAATATGTGCAATTTCCATGTATAAAAACTACCTAAACATTTAAAATCTTAAAACACAGAGGGCTTAACTAAATTATACATCATAATAAAAAAATACTACACCTAATGAATTGTATAGACTGATGTATAATCAAAGAAAATGAATGGCAGCAAAAACTGACAGAGCCTTTCCTATTTCTTCTGTATAAATACTCACAGGAGTGCTGAGCGGGTTGCCAATGAGTCGAATGCAGCTTTGCAGATTAGCAGATCTCCGCGGTCTGGCCGGCGTTTAAATACTCGCTAGCCGCGCCTCGGCCCTTCCTCTCCAGGGCGCCCCCTGCTGGTCCGCTGTAAAATGCCTTTACGCATCCTTGGCTGCACTTTACATCATCCCATCCATCCATCCATCCATTTTCCAACCCGCTTATCCTGTTCAGGGTCGCGGGGGGTCCGGAGCCTATCCCGG
>JAODKL010000045.1:3362062-3372324 GCA_026780765.1 Petrocephalus schoutedeni | reverse complement strand
GGGAAGAACATGCAAACTGGGAACTGGGCCGGATTCGAACCCTGGTCCTAGAGGTGTGGGGCGACAGTGCTACCCACTGCACCACCAAGCCGCCCCCACTTTACATCAATGACTTGAAAACGTAGGGACGCTTTCACCTCTACTGCTGGCTGCCATTTCTTAGACTATGTATTGAGTAATTAACCCATTACTGTAGCTTTGCATATTTTAATGCCTGGCCTGCATTTGAGTTGGAGTATGCATGTTTCTCTGAAAGCCCCATTTACCCCGTGGACACTGTAGGGGATGGACTGGAATAGGCGTATATCTCAAAATTTAGTAGGGCTTACTTTATAAATAGCCAGTCACATGATTATTCTTTGTGTTAATGGTAATAATGTAATAATGGTCAGTCAGGTAATGTGTTATACTGCATCAAATGAGAGCATGGAAATCTGTGGTCGATATGAAAATGTCGTTCACCCAGAATTGGGCCTGTAAAGCGGGGCAGATGAAGAGCTCGTCTGTTAGTAGTAGTGTTGGTACAATCTCGTGGCAGTAGGCTGGTTTATCTCCGCTTTTGCATTCCATTTATCTTAACAACAGACGACGTGTGAAAGTCGTGTCAGGAAGCTGTGGTGGAAACCAAGGAGCTCAAGTGCCGTCGTGTCAAATGCGTTTAATGACGGCTGCCTTTATAATCCCATCAGGTTAAACAAAAGCTTTAATGTCATTTTAGCCACAGATTAGATGGTTTTCTTGGATTATATACATGGCACCAGGAACTAGCACACTGCCTCACACCTCCGCACTGCACGTCAAGCTTACACGGCCTTCTGTGGGTACTCTGTACTCCTCTGAAGACATTGGCGTTTTTAAATAGTCCATAGTGTCATAGTGTGTGTGCCGTGAGATGAGCTGGCATCCCCGGCCTTGTGCCCTGTGCAGCCTTGCATAGGCCCAAGGCCTACAGCGACTCTGGTCTGACTATAAAATCATTTTTTTAAGTGTTTAAACATTTAGAAAATACGGGAAACAAATTGTACAACAGATTTTTAATCTTGATTAGTAGCAGGGGCGCCGGTCGGGCGTGCAGATCCTGGCAGATTCAGGGGGCGGCAATTTATAGTCGCAGAAGAATGTACAGTCATGTGGGCCGTTCTGACACCAGCAAACGAAACAAACCCCCGCGGGGCGCGGGAAGCGCATGGAGGCAGTCCGTCGCTAGGGGTCACTGTAGTGCCGAATTCCTGCTGACTAGCTGCGCTCACCGATTGCATGCTAAGGCGATTACTGATATTCAGACGGATCCTTTAAGAACCCTAATGAACTAAGAGTGACACACAGAAAACTCCTAGGTCACATGTCACGTAAACCCCACAATACTTAAAGCGGAAGTGGCGCCTTAAAACAGGGTAAGCGTTTGAGTTTCCCCACAGGAGTTATATTAACAATCGGCACCAGGGCAAATAACACTTTAACACCTGTCCCATTACAAAGATACGGGATAGGGGAGAGGTGCGGATGCGCATTGTACTTTTCGCTGATGGCATACTCATTGCACGTTCAATAAACAATTTGCAGCAATATAGTATTTCAAATAAAATAAAAGTGATTTATTTGCAATATTGAGGAAACAAAAACTATACAAAAAAATTTAGGTTCTAAGTAAAAAGTAGTAGCTGGCAGTGCAAACTGTTTGACAGCGAAAGTTCGGCGCTCAGTGGGTAGGCGAGCCGGTCTGTGCAGCAGCAGCGCCCCCTGTCTGTCACCTCCGGCTGCGCAGGCAGAAGCAGCAGTGTATAAAGCCGGGGCGGCGCGTCGCTCTAGCTGGTCCTCCGGATCTCGGCCGGAAAATAACATTTAAAAAGGGAGAAGAGGGACGCGAAGCGCCGCGGCCGATGAGTATTGACAGATTCTGCAGCCTGGACGGCTCGGACCGCTTCTGGGTGAGCTGCCTCCGCCGCGGGGATCGGCTCCCGGCTCCCGGCGCGGCGGCGCCCCGCCTTATGGCAGCGCTTTGGCCCGCCGTGTCGCCGCCGGGGGCCGGTCCGCTCCGGTTCTTTGCGGATCGGGGGGCCCTGGGTGCACCGTGAACACTCCGCTTTATGTGCTCCCGTCCCCGAGGGGGGGAGGCTCCCATAATTTATGTGGCCTCCAGCTGCCGGCTGCTGTCTGTTTTGCAAACCGAGCATTAAAATAATGCAAATGGAGAGAGCTTTACAGCAGCGGCGTGGGCGCCGCCGGATCGGCTGCTGTTTATCGTACCCTAACGTGTCTGTAATTACGGCGTTTGGCTGTAACGGGGGGGCGTTCATGCCCACCGGCGGGGCTCCGATCTGCGGCCGCGGCACCTCGCACGTCCTGCGGGCTTTGCGCGTCCTGATTTGCGGCGCTGCGTCGGGTCGCTGCACGGAGAGGGCGGAGCGGGGCCGTCCGGTCGGAGCAATGCGCCGGAACGTGTTTCTGTCGCCGGCGTGCGGCGTCCCGGGCGTCACACGCGTCTCTATGCCAGAGGACGGTATTGTAGATGGAGCCTTTGATGTTCTCGGGCAATGACTTGCTTAAATTGGAATAAGGGGAAGTAGGTGCTGAGGTTTAGGCTGATGTCACCAGTGATGGAGTCACATTGTTTGGGGCCACGTGTTTGTAGTGTGTGGTAGGAACACACACACACACACACACACACACCAGAATCGCAGGCTCAGGTCACTGAAAAAGCCTGTAACTCTCAAATAAAACTGCTTCATCACATCACTCTTGAGGAAGAAAGGTTTGGCGCTCTCATCGGCTAATTCCTGTATTTATTTAATTCTGTTTGTTCTTTTTGTTTGAAACCTGAAGAGTTCATAGTTGCTGCACTTGCCCCCCTCAACTCAACAAAGCCTCCTCCAGCTTCGGTTAGCAGTGACCCCCGCGTGTAATTGCCGTGCTTGAATTTCACTGAAATCCCCTCAGGCATGTGGGTTTGGGTGGCGCCCGAGCGGTGCGTGCCAAAGGGGGCTTTGAGGGTGCAGTTGGTGCTGTTTGATTGCGATCACGTTAAAAAATGTCACCTCACATGTCCCTCACTGTGGGCTGCAGTCTGCTGTGAGGCTTTGGGACCGGCGTGTTGCTGGTTCTTCATCGCTGGCTTGGTACTTTAACTCCCTGGTTTCCATGTTGTCATGGTGACACAAGACTGTCTCTAGGACGGGGGTCAGGAGTATCGACCCGCTGGGCTCACAGCTCTCCAGGGCTGACGGGGCTGTGGATGTCACAGTGGGTGGGGCTACCGGGCGGGATTAGACCAGTTAGGCCGGCCTGATGGATTATGGGACATCCTCGTTTCTGTGGAGCCGCGCTTCGACCGCTCACCCGCCTCGCCGGCTCTGTTTCAGGACTGGAACCGGACATGGCATTCCCACAAGCCGGACCTGACCCGGTGTTTCCAGCACACGGTGCTGATGTGGACCCCCTGCATCTACCTCTGGGTGTGCGCACCCTTCTACATGCTGTACCTGAAGTCCCAGCAGCGGGGGTACATCTGCATGTCCCACCTGAACAAAGCCAAGACAGTGAGTGGCACCGAGTCCCGCTCATGGACATGCCCCGAAACCCCGATGCCCCGCCCCCTCGCCCAGTACTGTACTTTGTTCCCCTTTAAAGCAGGAAACTGGTTCAGTAGCCAAGCACGCTTCTCACTAAACCAGTCTGCTTCCTGTGTATCAAAGACCTCCTGTGTTTGTGAAGGTGCCCCCCCTCCCTTTTCCTAGAATACAAATCACTCCTCTTGTGTTGTGGCGTTTAATTCCAGTCCATACTGGTTGTTCAAGAATTTTGTCTCCCCTCCCCCCACCTAGGTTATTGGTTTCCTGCTGTGGATTATCTGCTGGGCAGATGTTTTCTACTCTTTCTGGGAAAGAGAGCAGAAGATTTTCCGGGCCCCTGTGTACTTAGTCAGCCCGCTGATCCTGGGGGTGACCATGGTGAGAGCTCACTGTGCCTGACACCTCTCATGTGTAAACATTTAATTAGCGATTTAGGGGCCTGAGGTAACGGGTTGTGGTTTGACGTTGGAGGTAAGGGAGCTCACTCTTGTAGAACCTTGTGTGTAAAATACTAGCTTCAGCCCCTTGTTAATGACCTCATCTTCTGAAGGTGTTTAGATGGTCTCTCTTTTCGTGGAATATTTTCCAAGCCTTGTAAGAAGGTCTGGCCTGACCTGCGACCTCTGACCCCCACTCCCCATGGCAGCTCCTGGCGGCCCTGCTGACCCAGTATGAACGTATCCGGGGCGTCCAGTCCTCGGGCCTGATGCTGATTTTCTGGCTGGTGGCATTGCTTTGCGCCTCTGTCTCCTTCCGCTCTAAGGTCCTACAGGCGCTTAACGAGGTGAGGAGCGACAGAGTAAGCAGTAATCAAGCCAGTACTGAGGTTAATGTGGTGTCCGTCTGTGTGTGTCGGGGAGTTGGTGATGCTGTCTCACATTGATGACCTCATCACATCTCGCCCTCCCTCCAGCCAGACACCGTGGACGTCTTCCGCTTCACCACCTTCTACACGTACTGGGCCCTGCTGCTCGTGGAGCTCATCCTGGCGGGCTTCTCAGACCAACCGCCCCTCTTCTCCCAAAGCGTGAAGGACCCCGTAAGTTAGGCCCCGCCCACATCCACTCTGCACCAATAGGCTCTGCTTCCCGCCTTATAAATATGTTGACGTTCTCCGTGGTTATGGGAGTGCCAAGCCAAAGATGGAACGGTCCTTAGGTGATGTCATGTTAGATCATGGGGCTCTAAGCTTTGTGTCACCTCAGACATGTTTACAGAAGGGACTATGAATCATCCTCATGTTATTTTAACAGAAGGCTATTTTCTAACGGCTGCTGTCTGACAATGAACATCTGCGGAAAGCAGACTGTAATCACACGTACAGGCAGGATAACTGTGTCATCAGCATCTGTAGGTTTTGTGCTGTAGGAGCATAGACTCGGGACATTTTGTGTGTGTCTGTCTTAACCACATTACTGTTTATGGGGGGGTTGCTTGTGGAAAAGCTGTGAGCTCTGAGATTGGTCCATTTCTCCTTCAATCATAGAATCCCTGCCCGGAGAGCGGGGCTTCCTTCCTGTCTAAGATTACCTTCTGGTGGATCACCAGGTAAGAGGCTTCATTTTGGAATCCGGCGGGCTGGGTTCCTGTTCGGTGTTCTCATTAATGTAGGTTTTTCTGTGACATGTAAATATGGCGTCTCTAGTAAACCATGTCACATGACTGACCAGCTGCCGCCTCTGGTCGACAGGCTCATGGTGCAGGGCTTCAAAAGACCACTGGAGGAGAAGGACCTGTGGTCCCTGAATGCTGAGGACCGCTCCCGGTACGTGGTCCCACAGCTGATGTATCACTGGGACGGCGAGTGCAGCAGGATCACGAGGTCAGACCCGCCGCTGTTGCTTTGTTTGCTTTCTCCAGCGGGGGGCAGCGCGTCACAAATTCCTGCCCCCCCCCCCCCTTTCCAGGCCCCGGCAGAAGACCTTGTACTCCCCGAAGCGGCCGTCCAAGCCTGTGAGCGATGACCTGCCCCCGGAGGAGTCAGAGGTTCTGATCCTCAAGACGCCCCCCAAGAAGCACCAGCCGTCCCTCCTCCTCGCTCTGTGCAAGACCTTTGGGCCCTACTTCCTGGTCAGCACTCTCTACAAGATCATCCACGACATCCTCATGTTCGTCGGCCCTGAGATTCTGCGGTAAGGCTGTCAAACGCTACAGGCTCAGACGTAAAAAATCCCCGTTGGGTGGCCTGGTCCTGGAATTCTGCAGGAATTGGAAGTGCCCTGGACTTATTTTCATGTCCAGTCCATAATCCCTGACATCCACAAGTCTGTCTTCAGTTAAGGTCAAACTGAGGGCTGCGTTCTTCTCAAACAGGCTGCTGATCAAGTACGTGAATGACTCTAGCACCCCCTCCTGGCAGGGTTACTTCTACACGGCTCTGTTGTTCGTGTGCGCCTGCGTGCAGACCCTGATCCTGCAGAAGTACTTCCACGTGTGCTTTGTGACGGGCATGAGGGTCCGTACCGCCATCGTGGGCGCCGTCTACAGGAAGGTGAGGTTCCTCACATTGACTTGGCAGAAGATCTCAACACTCATGGGTTTTTTTTGCTCACTTGTTCCAAATCCTCGCGTGAGGTTTAAGGCTGGCCTTCGGCCTTGAGGGTTGTGTGTTCTCGTCCCACCTCAGCCCCGTGACTCGTGTTCCCCGCATTGCAGGCTTTGGTGATCACCAACGCGGCCCGCCGCACCTCCACCGTGGGCGAGATCGTTAACCTGATGTCGGTGGACGCGCAGCGTTTCGTGGACCTCATCACGTACATCAACATGATCTGGTCCGCCCCCCTGCAGGTGGTGCTGGCGCTGTACTTCCTGTGGCAGGTGCGTGGGGGCGGGGCGTCACGGGAAGCATTATGGGGATGCCTAGCTACGCCCAGGGTGGGACAGGTCAGCTTTCGGAGGTTAATGGCGGTATCCCTGCCACAGAACCTGGGTCCGTCCGTCTTGGCCGGGGTGGCAGTGATGATCCTGATGGTGCCGGTGAATGCGGTTATCGCCATGAAGACCAAGACGTACCAGGTAGGCCCGGCCTGTCATTTGCGTCTGCCGTCATTAAAGTCCTATATCCTTGCGGTTTCCGCGTGGTCAGTGACGCTGTCCCTGTCTGTGCACGGCGCCCCCCGCAGGTGGCCCAGATGAAGAGCAAGGACAGCCGCATCAAGCTGATGAACGAGGTGCTGAACGGCATCAAGGTGCTGAAGCTGTACGCCTGGGAGCTGGCCTTCCGGGACAAGGTGTCCGAGATCCGCGACAGCGAGCTGGCTGTGCTCAAAAAGAGTGCCTATCTCAGCGCCGTCTCCACCTTCACGTGGGTCTGCGCACCCTTCCTGGTGAGCGCTGGGGGCCTGAAGCAGCTACACTGGAATAGGGGTTCACGCCAGCCTTAATGAGGTCATCGACCTCATTAACGTTGCTGTTGTCTTTGTCTGTATAATAATACGGTCCTGGCCCTCCCGTCCTGTAGGTGGCGCTCTCCACCTTCGCAGTATATGTCTTGGTGGACAAGAACAACGTGCTGGATGCCCAGAAGGCATTCGTCTCCCTGGCGCTATTTAACATCCTGCGCTTCCCCCTCAACATGCTGCCCATGGTCATCAGCAGCATGGTGCAGGTTGGTGAGGCCACGCCCACAGGAGGGGCTTCCTGCCAAAGCTCAACCAATCTGCTCACAGTATACAGTGTATAATCTGTCTGTACCGCTGTATTTGAAACTGCTAATCTGTCATCTGTCCCAGCTGCCCATTGACCCAGTAATTCAGGAAGCATCTTGCCTTCAAGCCAGCTCTTCGTTGAAGGATATTCACTGTAGGTGTTCGGCTGAATCCTCCATTTCCTTTGCTCCCCACCCCCCATGCTGCAGGCCAGCGTGTCGTTGAAGCGTCTCCGTGTGTTCCTGTCGCACGAGGAGCTGGAGGAGGACAGCGTGGACAGGAAGGGGATAACTGGCTGTGAGTGGGCGGGGCCTTGGCTTTGTGTGGGGGCAGGGCCATGGGCTGACCCTTTAGGAGGCCTTTTGGATTCACCGCCGGAGGCATTGGGGTTCTTAAAGTTTGCTTTAAGGAACTGGATGATTGCCTCAAGCTGTCCCACCCACCCCAGGCTGGTCGTTCAGGTTTCAGAACATAGGTTTTTTTTTTTTTTTTTGTACAAATGGTTGTTCAGGTCAGGTTAGCTTTCCTGGTGACTTAAGCCTGGAGGAGGCATGAAGTGTAAGAATAATAACCAGAAGCCAGAATAATAACCGTGCCCCAGCCTGACTGTGATTAATAGTCCCGTGTCTCTGTCTCTGTATCCCCACCACCCCAGCCCCCAACAGCATCATGGTAGCCAATGGCGTCTTCAGCTGGTCCAGCAGCGACACGCCCACCCTGAAGAGGTAAGGAAATCTGCCTCCACAGCTGAATTGCAGCTTCCTAAATGGTAACGGCAGCTCCCGCGTGTGTCCCCGTTACTGCGACCTTCCATAGAACCTGCTGAGTTTTGTTTGGAGAATGTTCCAGTTGCACACTGAGCCCCCCCTCGTCTTAAGAGCTGCCTTACCCCCCTCTCCAGGATCAACATCCGCATTCCCGAGGGCGCGCTGGTCGCCGTGGTGGGTCACGTGGGCTCCGGAAAGTCCTCGCTGCTGTCCGCCCTGCTCGGGGAGATGCAGAGGCAGGAGGGCTCTGTGTCAGTCAAGGTAGGTAGGGTGCCGCCTCCTCCCCGACTCTGCAACACCCCATTGGCCCAGGGCTACATGAACCCTTTTCTTAGGTTCATGGCATACCAATGGTCTGCTCTGCCGTCTGTCACTTATAATCGCTTCCCCCCCATTGGTTCCTTCCAGGGCTCTGTGGCCTACGTGTCCCAGCAGGCCTGGATCCAGAATGCATCCCTGCGGGACAACATCACCTTTGGGCGCGAGAGGAAGGAGAGCTGGTACCAGCAGGTGGTGGAGGCCTGCGCTCTCGGACCCGACCTGGAGATCCTGCCGGCTGGAGATGCCACCGAGATTGGCGAGAAGGTTGGGCAGCCGGGTATTTCATGTAGACGTGTCAGCTGATTGACAGGCCAGCGGGCCAGTAAAGGCGGGGCTGGTGGGAGTGGCTTAGCCGGCTGACGGGGCCGCCCTGTGTCTGTCTGCCGCCGTCTCCGCAGGGCGTGAACCTCTCCGGGGGGCAGAAGCAGCGCATCAGCCTGGCGCGGGCCGTGTACTGCGACCGCTCCGTCTACCTGCTGGACGACCCGCTGTCCGCCGTGGACGCCCACGTGGGGAAGCACATCTTCGAGAAAGTCATCGGGCCCCGGGGGCTCCTGCAGGGCCGGGTAGGGGCATTTCCGCTTCCATGTAACTAATCACCTGGCTCAAGTAGTGTAGTTAGAAGTAGAAGAACAGTTAGGAGTGAGATCACTAATATTTTCCTCTAGCATAAAAGCATTTATTGATATCTAAAATTGAATTATAGAGCTCTATAACATGAATTCTTACTGGTACAAATGATCATTCTAACGAGTAAGAATTGCATTGTAGACATCTTGAATTCATTCTTACTGGTAAAAAAATAGCATTTTATATAGAATGTTATTTTTGCTAGTAAGAATTAAGTTTATGATGCGTAAGCTGTGTGTGTGTTTCTGTGTTTGCCCACACAGACGCGCATCCTGGTCACACACGGCCTGAGCTTCCTGCCGCAGGCCGACCTGATCCTGGTCATGGTGGACGGCGAGATCACAGAGACGGGCTCGTACCCGGAGCTGCTCGGCCGCCAGGGCGCCTTCGCCGAGTTCCTGAGGACGTATGCCAACACCGAACAGGAGGAGGCACCAGCGGGTAGGTGGGCTGGCCCTGGAGACACCCGCGACCTCCGTCTTTGTCCAGTCTCCCCCCCCCCCTCCTCTTCATATTGTCTTTGTCACTTTTCCTTGTGCGGTCCAGAAGGAGAGAGTGAGGACCAAGAGGAATATAAAGGGCGAGATGGAGGTGTGAGGGTGCTGCTTCCGGGGCCCTTCAGGCCAGATGCAGACCTGCACGTGCAGCATGTTCACATATGCAGTCTAAGATGTGCCATTGCTGTTTGTCAGCTCCCTAGTGGACTAATGTCCAGTAAGGGTTTTTTTTAGAGGTAGCTGTGGCCCATCTTTGTAAGACCCCCCCCCATGTGGATGTTGCTCCTATCCTTCTGTAGATCTTAAACTTTTTATAAATTCCTTGATACCCCACTGCAGTTGCGCTACCACATCCACCTGGGGGCGCTTTTATATCTTGGGGCATAATGTACTTGCAGAGCACCGCCTAGTGGGCAGAGAGGGTGATGCAGAGCGTTTTGATGCAGTGTGGCTTTGAGTTGCTTTGCAGTTTGGCTGCTGTGCTTGGGAAGGTGGGGTGTTGTGGGGTGTGAACAGTGACTGACAGTGTCTGTCCCCTGGAGTGCAGATGGGAGCCTCCCTCCGAAAGGCTTGGAAAACGGGGCTCCCGGGGGGATGCTGAGGTGAGTGTGGAGGATGGTGTGATGTAGTGCTGTCCCAAATGATTATTCTTTAAACCATTTAATCTAGCGATTTTTATTTTTTCATTTTTTATTTTTCCCCCGATTTTGATATAACGACTAATTTTTAGATTAATCTGATGATAAATTTATTGATAACAGATTTTTTTTTTTTAGTCATCTAATGCAACAATTCATTGTATGTATGTGTGTGTGTATATATATATGTGTG
>JAODKL010000045.1:3322813-3333874 GCA_026780765.1 Petrocephalus schoutedeni | reverse complement strand
CCCAATCCGCCCACACTCCCTGAAGGTCAGACGTTGAGCGGGAGCCGAGGTGGGGGCCGCTGTCAGAGGCAGGGGGCCGCACGTGCTCCCTCTTGCTGGCCTTCTCAGGGCTCTGGCCGTTTACTCGCCGAAACACTCTGCCTGGCATGGAAGGCAGAACCAGCCAGGCTTAGACCCCCTGCTGACCACATGACCCTCTTGCTGGGTTCAGGAGCAAAGCTATGATGGGCAAGCCCACAGCCCTGGAAGGGGGTGTCTGTTCTCCCTGTGTCTCCCTGTGTATTGGCAGCTTTGCACCCATCTCCCTTGCTATCCCAGCACCTGGAATGGACCCCATTATAATTCTGTGCTCTTTTCTGGCCTTACGCTCAATTACCTCCATCAGTGTGGGAACACATTCATCTAGGCCAGCCCCCCCAAGGGTGTGTACTTAACCCCGCCCCTGTGCGGCCAGGTCCCTGACCATAGCAGTGACCCACAGTGACGGGTTACAGTACAGTTAAGGGCCGTCCTTGGCCTTCTCTGATTGCGTCCGATGGCGGCGGAGAGCCTCGTCTATCTGGGCCCTCATCTCGTGGCCTGTTGTGCTCTGTAATTACACCTCTCACTCCCATGCAGAGGCTTGGGGAGAGGCTCTCGTGTGAAGGGTGGGCTCCCGTCCCACCGGTGAATCCCAGCTGATAAGGTGCGGGGGCTCTGCGTGGGGCTGGGTGCCGTCTGTGTGGTGAGGGGGGTAGATTTGCCTTTCCCGGGGTGCTTTGATATCCGATATTTGCGGAATGCTGTGCTTTCTTGAGAGAAGGGGGATATTCCTGAACCGCAGAGCAACAGAGAGGAATTCGGGCGGGAATCTCCACGCAGTGGCTTTCTTAGGCCGCCAGCTGGAATTCTACGCGTGCGGTGATAAATGCCGGTCTGCGCCCCCCCCTCACCCCACCCCATCCCACCCCAAGAAGTTGAAAGCCCTCCATTTCATTGCTCGTTTTCAAAGTCGGAGAAATTCTGAGCTGAGGCGGGGGGTGTGGGTGGGGGCTCGTATGGACTTGGCTTAAAAGCTCATTGATTGTCTCCATTGATTTATTTGATTCACTTGAAGTTGGGGGGCGATCTCCACGGCAACCAGGAAGGGCAGCGTATTCCACGTCCCACTCGCTGCTTCATTTGGCCGCTGACAGATGAATTGCGAAGCCCCCGTTTCGGGGGGGGGCTGTGTTTTCTTTATGTGGCCGCAGTTCCTGCTGCTAGCTGGCCGGGGGCCACACATCCACCGGCCTGTTTTTGTTGGATGTGGAGCAGAATCGTTTCTTTCCGTGGCCCTTGTCCTCCTGTGGGGGAATCCCCAATTAACCCCGCCCCCCCCGAGGGGGGGCCCTTCCCCGGCACCTCCCGGTGGATGGGATGCCATTCCTCTGTTGCTCCCGGAGCTCTTTCTCAGGCCCGGCTCTCTGCCTGGTCTGGGGGGGTCTGTGATTTATATAGAGCTCCTGGGGGGGAGGGGGGGGGCGTGGGGGTTTCCAGGGCCTAAATGTGGGTGTGAGCCCCAGGAGGGTAGGAGCGGTCTGGCCAAATGAGACCGAATTGGATATGAAAATAAATAACTGATAAGTGGCAAGTCACCGAGGGACAAAGGCCTCTCTGCCTGACCCCAGCGTTCCTGCACGTCAGGCGCTACCGGGGTTTGCTCCATGCTAGGCCCTCGCCCGATAAAGCGCGAGGGACCCGCCCATCCGGGGTGGGCAGCAGGGGTGACCTGGTGTGACCGCATGCAGCCCCGCGTGCAGCCAGGCGCCCTCCGGGGGACCGTCTTTACCCTGAATGTGTAGATCGAGCCAGATTGATTGGAACCATTTACCTTTAGGGCTAATTGCCAGGGCCCTTGGTGTCTCCCCGGTCCCAGCTTCACAGGAAGTGCATGACCCCGGGTGGCGTGGCCAGCCTGCAGCAACTCAGCTCTGTCAGCAGGCCTGTGCCCACACAGCTGGGTCTGGGAGAAGGCCCCTGACACTCCCCCCCACGTCACATGCTCCCTCGGTCCCCCTTTTTGACTTCAGCTTGCACCTTTGGCCTGTGCATCCCACTGGCCAGCCTGTCACTAGCATTGAGCCCCGCCAATGGAATGCCTCTGCATGCCGGTACCCAAGCCCCCGCGCGCTTTGCCGCTGTCTGCCTCTGCCTGCCTCTGCCTCTGCCTCTGCCTGCGTCTGCCTCTGCCTGCGTCTGCCTCTGCCTGCGTCTGCCTCTGCCGCTGTCTGCCTCTGCCTCTGCCGCTGTCTGCCTCTGCCTCTGCCGCTGTCTGCCTCTGCCTTTGCCGCTGTCTGCCTCTGCCTGCCTCTGCCGCTGTCTGCCTCTGCCTGCCTTTGCCGCTGTCTGCCTCTGCCTGCCTCTGCCTCTGCCGCTGTCTGCCTCTGCCTTTGCCTCTGTCTGCCTCTGCTCGTACTCGACGCGGCTGCAGCCCGCTCACGCAATCATCGCATGGAACACTGCAGCCGCTGTTTTTTTCCTTCCCTGCCCGGAGGCATGAATACTCGAATTAGCTCTAAATGGCGGTAATATTCTTCTCAAAGACACCCCTCTCCCCCAGCTGTCATGGGGGCTTTTGGGCCTGTGGGGGGGGGGCTGCAGATTGCATCACCTGTGTTTTGGCCCTGGGTGATGGTCTGAAAAGCAGAGGGAGGACAGCTCTGAGACTGCGGCTGTCCGTCTCGGCTGCTGGCGGGCAGACTGACCGGGGGGGGCGTGGGTGGGAGTGGCACTGAATGATGATTTGCTCTTTTATGGGGGTTCCAGAGATTGTATTGAATACAAATGATTGGTTTAATTTGGTCTGTCTCTGTTGGGTGACCTGCATGTAGCCACGCCCTTGTCCACCTATAGCCACACCCCTACATGCATGTAGCCACGCCCTTGTCCACCTATAGCCACACCCCTACATGCATGTAGCCACGCCCTTGTCCACCTATTGCCACACCCCTACCTGCATGTAGCCACGCCCTTGTCCACCTATTGCCACACCCCTACCTGCATGTAGCCACACCCTTGTCCACCTATAGCCACACCCCTAACTGCATGTAGCCACGCCCTTGTCCACCTATAGCCACACCCCTACCTGCATGTAGCCACACCCTTGTCCACCTATAGCCATGCCCCCAGTGCATGTCTGTATGAGTGACCGGTCTGCTGCATTCACCTCAGCACTGGAGAGGAACCTGCAATATTGCTCACATACAGCATCCAGACATTGTATTTTATCAGACCATTCCGGCCCTGGCGAGGGCTGTGGACTGTGCTCTCTATGCTGTCTGTATTGTCTGTGCCCTCTATGCTCTCTGTGCTCTGTGTTGTCTGTGCTCTCTGTGATCTAAGTGTTATCTGTGCTCTCAGTGTTGTCTGTGATCTCAGTGCTGTCTGTGCTCTCTGTGAGCTCAGTGTTGTCTGTGCTCTCAGTGTTGTCTGTGATCTCTGTGCTCTCAGTGTTGTCTGTGATCTCTGTGCTCTCAGTGTTGTCTGTGCTCTCTGTACTCTCTATGCTCTCTGTGATCTCAGTGTTGTCTGTGCTCTCAGTGCTCTCTGTGAGCTCAGTGTTGTCTGTGATCTCTGTGCTGTCTGTAATCTCTGTGCTCCTGCAATCTGCCTGTCTGGAGCCGTCATTCGTGCCCTTCACGCTGACCTCCCCCCCCAGCCTCCCTGCCCACTTAGTTAGAAACTCCCTCCAGTGTTTGCACACCTGATTTAGCAGCGCTTACCTCACACACACTGGAATGTGCGTGGTTACCATGTTATTTTGCCAAAATATTTTAAGTGTTGGTCATTTTCAGTGCCTGAAAGTCTGTCTGCCTCTTTCTCCTGTAGAGTTCAACCCTCGGTTCCCAAAAGCCAGTTATATTACAGTCCGAATGCATTTTAATTAGTACCTGACCTATACATCCCCAGGTTTGAGCAGAAATGAGCTAACCTTGGACACTACTGTTGTGTGAAGTTGGCCATGTGTATGCTGCAGTGGTTGATGGGTGAACTAGAGGCTCTAATGCCCCCCTTCCCCACAATGATACCAGGTGGCTAAGGTAGAGTACGTGCGGAGGAAGCCAAGGCTGAAGGAGGTTCTGGTGAGGTTGGAGGA
Organism: Petrocephalus schoutedeni; assembly: GCA_026780765.1. Lineage (NCBI taxonomy): Eukaryota > Metazoa > Chordata > Actinopteri > Osteoglossiformes > Mormyridae > Petrocephalus > Petrocephalus schoutedeni. The sequence goes on along the minus strand of JAODKL010000045.1, from coordinate 3,329,757 downwards.
CCATCTGGAGTGTGTGTGTACACCGCAGCACCACGTGCTGGAGCAGGAGGCGGAGCCAGGTAAGCAGCGCCTGCCGTCACGGTAAAGCGCCCAGCATGCGGCCGGTCATGAACTTGCCCCGGGTGGCCTCTCTAACCGCCACCGTGCAGCCGACGCGCCGTGGGGCTGCGTGCTGCGGCCAAGCGCCGCGTTGTTCCCTTGCATGCGCCTGCCGGTGCATTTATCTGCCTTTGTTGGGGGGAGAAACCTTGAAAAAACATCTTGTGGGTGTTTTTTGAATTTTTTGGAAGAATCTGGCAGGACCATTAAGTCTATCGACTCTGGTGTACTGCCAAGTTGTGGGATTAGAGTGTTGGGCATCGTAGGACGGTAGTCAGCATGTCCCCCTGGGGTGCTGGCAGATTTTGGGGGCCGCGCACTTTACAAGGGTCCCCCAAAAAAATTCAGGGGCCCAGTTGGAGAAGTCTATTCAATTCAATTTTATTTATTTAGTGCATTTTCACAACATTACATTGTTTCAAAGCACTTTACATTATTTCTGCCTAAAAGCCCCCAGAGAGCCAGAGTTGCCAAGTAAAAACTCTCTAGAAGGAAGAAACCTTGGGAGGAACCAGGCCCAAAGGGGGAGCCCATCCTCCAGGGGCTGGCAGAGGAGGTCCAAAATAACCCAGTCCCAGTTTATGAAGAGAATGGGGCCTAGAATGTCTGACTATGCCCCCAGTCACCTCGTGGTGATCGCTGTGGGTGTATAAATAGGTGTGCGTGGCGTACCCTGTACAAAGACTGCCTGGGCCACAAGCAGGTAGATCCTTGTAAATCCCCTGATCAAAACCTCCCCAGAAGAGATAAGGGGCCGATTGGGACAGATAAGCCATCTGAAGTATTTACTGCGTGTCAGTCTGAGCTCGCACTCGCACCCGCGGGAGGCCTTCGCCTTCTCAGAAGCCTCTCTTTAAGTAAATACCCTGCTTCTCTCTTTGGCCCCCCCCAACTTGTGTTTACAGGCCGCAGTAAGGCTACAGGTAAACAAAGGAAACGCAAAAAGTTAAAGCCAACAGGAATTTATTGGTATCATAATAAAACGCACAGTTTGCTAAAGTCCGGAGCACCTGTAAGTCAAGCAGGTAGGACTTTAGCATGACCTGCCGATAAAACACTCGCCAGCTCGCTGCCAAACAGGGCACAGAGAGGCGGATCGCAGAAATGATCTACCAGTCGAGCTCACGGAAGCAAATTCACCAATCACTCGTGGGAGTTTTACTCACACTAACATGTTCTGAGGGCAGAATGAAAAACGATTGGTTCAGAGAGATTACCAATCAGTTTGCAGAGGAGGCGGGTCCAAGCAAATAGATGAGGTGGGGCCAAGGCTTCTGATTGGTTGGTCTGACATCTGACACAGACCCTGATTGGGTATCTCTCTGAACCAATATTTTTTTCTGTCCTCAGAACATGTTTGTTTTAGTAAGACTCCCATGAGCTCACCAATCACCAGTCACCAATCACAGTAGCCGGAGAGGCTGACTTCACGCATGCACTCTGCCCCAACAGCTCAGCTTCCTCTCCCTCCTAGAAAATGTGCATGTCTCTGCTGCTCATGCTTAGACCTTGCTCTGTCCCTGCTAATTTGTCTCACCTGAAATCAAGGCCGCTGCTTCTCAATGATCGCATGTCATGCAACTGTTTTGGACGCATAAATGGATGTTGTTAAAGTCTGTCGTTAAACATCCAGACCCTGAACCTCCAGCAGATGAGATCCGAGGATGTAGCCTTTGAGGAAGCTCCAATTGGTCGGAAAATCCGTGTGACTTGTGGAATTGTCCAATGAGTGGCTGTGTCACTGACATCTCCTCTTCCTCCTGTCTAGCCGACGTGAGGTGAGACAGTGGCTCCTGGGGGCCTTCAGTGTGGGACAGGACGAAGAGAGGGGGCCATCGACGTGCTTCAGCTACTCCCCCAACCCCCCCCTACCCACCCAATCTGCCGCCATTTAAAAGACTAAAACTGAATTAAAATACCAAAGGTGCTTACTTACCTCAGCTGATGACAACTTAGTCTGGGCGCCACATACCAAATAAACGGAATGCCGATGATGGTGATGATGATGGCGAATATGTCAGCCGTGCTGAGCTGGCGACTTCCAGGACGGAGGGCGCCCGTCTGCTATCTTTCTATGCAGAAATACGTATCTTACGAAATGACTGACTCGCTGATGGATGCTGTGTTTGGGGACCAGGGGCGCCTGAATGCCAGTCACTGCTGGACTGCTGTGGCAGAGAACAGCCAGGACCAGGCTCATTCTGGAGCTTTTCCAAAGAACCTTCTGGAATCGTAGGAACGTTCTTTAACCCGGCGATGTTCAGGCGTGGGTTCTGTTTGGATGTTGTTTTTTTTTTTCCCCCCCCATAAACAAAACCTTCATATTCTATTTGCTTTTATAACCTCTTTGTTATTCATTGGATTGTATGTCAGTATGGTCTTTGCGTAAAGCGGATGAGTTCTTTACAATAATTGCTACTAATAAACTATTTATACGTTTAATGTTTTTCTGCCTGTCTCGCGCTGCAAATAAGGAGGAAGGCGTAGAGCAGTGAGGGGCCCCGCAGGCACTCATCCGCCCCGCTGAACTGTACACCTTTCCGCTGTTTATTGTTTTTTTTTACTTTATACTGGGAAAAAAGTCTCAAGCAGAGTGTAACGGCTGGAAATTTGTGCCGAGGAGAAAGTAAAGGAAAATGCTTTATTTTTGGTAAAAAAAAAAAAGAAATATATAATGCTTACTTATATTCAAACCAGGAAATATGTTTTCTTTTTTTCTTTTGTGGTGGTGAGATGATTTTAAAATGAATGAAGGGATTCTGGGCCGGGGGGCGGAGTCTGCTGAAAGGTTTTGGGGTGTGCAGGGCCATGACATCACCTGCTCTGTGACGTGGGCCCCTGCTATTACAGGTGTCATTTTAGAGACTGCTAGGTGGCCTTCAGTATAGAGATGTTGTTTACTTGGATGAGCACCCGCATCATGTTAGGCCGCCGCCCCCTGACGTCATGCCCGCTGCTGATATCGCGGTGTCAAGTCCGCCACTGCAGGCCTGTTCCCTCGGGGGGCAAAGTTCTCTGCCAGCAGGTGAATGAATGGCCTCCTTGTTGCCCAAATGGTGCTCATTGAGGAAAGCAAACATCCTCACAAATCCCTTAATCACTCCTCCCATAATGCACCTCGGCAACAAAAGGCTGAGGGGTACGAGGAGCTGCCTGGTGGATGTCACAGGTGCAGGGGGCCTGAAGTTACTGCGTCACTGATTTAGTTGTCCAAAGATATGCCTGCTGTTGTTTTTCTCGTTCAGCCAACGCAGGAAACCACGCATTCCCAGGCCGGGGTGCCAAGGGCTTTTGTCACACTGCTGTTTCTGCTGCACTAAAATGACACGCTAAGCTTCCTCTTCCTCCGGTTGGAATAGCGGTGATTACTATTTATATATTTATGGTTCAGTAATAAATATATTTCTACTCATTAATCTTTGTTTAACCCTTGATTCCAATGATTTCCTTTAGTAATAAGTTGTCAATGTGACTCATGTGATTGGCTGGGAGGGGTCTGGGAGATGGGCGGGGCCACATTTCATTTAAGTAAGTTAGTGTCCCTGAGGCAGGGAACTAAGCCACTGGTGTGTGACTAAAGGCTACAGCTTCTGACACCTCCTCTTGTTCAGGCTGACGCTCCTCAGAACATTAGCGATGTTAATCTCACCCATCCTCTGCTGATGTGCGGAGTTCCCCGCCCCCCCCAAGCACCACGCACTTGCCCCCGCTGACTCCCTGCTGCCTGTAATCTGCCTCCTGGCCATTGCGGCTCTTTCTGTTCGTCTCTCGGGTGTTTCTGCCTCTAGAGAGGGTGGCGTGCTTCCCAAGACTGGAGAGGAGGAATGAGTGAGAAGCCAATCTCAGAGGGGCACCTCGCTGTGGCGGGGGCTGTGATAAACCCCCTTTTCGGCCTCCCTAATTCTCTCAGCCCTTGCTTTCATTGACCCTCCTCCATGCATAAAAGTCCTTTTTTTATCATTATCTCCAGGCTAGATTCTCTGCATAATTATTTCTACATTGTTGGATATCTCCTCTGCGCTGTCCCACAGTCTCACACTCAACGGGCACTTTCGGGGAGGAACAGAGCCACAGGAAAATGCCAATTTCTCTATCCCTATCCCTAACAAAGTCTCACACTCAACGGGCACTTTCGGGGAGGAACAGAGCCACAGGAAAATGCCAATTTCCCGGAGGCTGTGGAGGTGAAATGTTCTCTTTTTAATCCTTTATTTTTGGGAAGAGGGAGGGATTCTCTCGCCTCCGGGCGGGTGGAGAGTTACGGCTCCCTCTGACCCTCCAGGGCTCGGAAACATGAAAGTCTGGTGTTTTATCCTGTATGCTAACCCGCGAAAATGGAAAAAAGGGACTTGAAAGGAAAACAGATATATTGTACTTCTGAGAGTCCGCCAAGGCCATCTGAGGGCAGAACAAAAAAGGCATCTCTTTCTTTTCATAAAGCCCTCATTCCTGTCCTCAGCCCCTCCTAAGGACAAAGACAGATTCGGGGGGGGGGGTCAGAAGTGAAAAGGGCCGAGGGGAGGTGTTAATGGAGAAGAGTGTTCAGGATGTTGTTAGCTATCTCAAAGATCGAGTAAGGAGACCGTGATCTGCAGGCATGTAGCGAGTAAAGGGGGGGGAGGTGTAACGCTGGGTGTCCACCGTGGCGTCCCCAAGCTGTCACATCAGCAGCCAGCGCCGCTTGGGTCAGGGCTGACGGGTCACGGGTCAGGCGGGAGGGGACGGAACTCGGAAAGAAACTGTCTCTCCCGTTGAAAATCACTCGTCAGGATTGACGTCAGAGCCGTGTTCCCATTGTCCTGTTTGGGGGAGCTCAGGGTGACAGGCAGGGGCGTCTTTATGGCTGATGCGAGGGGTTACTTAGTTATGCCGCGCTGCCACTGACTGTCCCTCCTGTTTGATTCCTGATTGGCCGCAATATTGAGCTCAAGCCCCCCCCCCCCTTCCTGATGACCTCACGCATGATGGCATGGCCACGCTCAGCCCTGCAGCTTGCTCTCCCTGTGGCCACCTTGAGGAAGCGCAGAGGTGGCCCTTTGAAGTCACCGCGCCGGTGAATGGGAGCCTTTGTCCTGCTGAGGCAGGCACTGCGCGCCCTGGGTGGGGGGGTCGGGAGGGGGTCGGGGGGGGTCGGGGGCGCCCGCAGGGACGACACGCTAATTACGCATTTACAGCTTTCCACTGCTGAGATAACAGGCCCGGACATTACGCCATCCTCTGAGAGCGGGAGCTCGTCAGCGCGCTTTGGCTGCTTAGTAGGAGGGGGGGGGGGGGGGGCTGAGGTCAGCAGGACACCCAGGAAGCTCACTTCAGGGCTCTTAAAACAGTGTGTGAAAACCAGGAAGCCCAGAGAGAACAGGGCCTCTGAGCTCCGCATCACCGGCCACCTGACAGGACATGTTCCCCAGGGGCGCCGGGCGTGAAACAAGATGCATGGGAGATTGTGTTAGATGGCGTGGCTGATAACCCTGAGTGGGACCTCCTGCCCCCCCACTCCGATGAGTGACCCCCCTCCCCACACACCATGCACTGCAACCCCCCCTCCCAATTCCCCTGCCCATCTCCCTCCTCTCCTCCCTCAGATTCCTGTGGCCGGCTCTGAGGCTCTCCCACGATCAACACACACGCCTTGCTTTTCTTTTCTTTTCCCCCCATCCGTTTCCTTTCCCTTTATCCCCCCATTCCTTCCCTTCTTTTCAGCTGGGCCTCCCCAAACCCGGCTGCCAGACCCCGGACGGGAAGAGAGCGGCTTTGTCAGGGGGCGGCAGAGCCTGCGTGCGTGACCGCTGCGCTCTGGGGTCGCCTTTGTGACGGCGGACGATGACATGGTGTGCCTGGGAATGTTCTGGAAGCGCAGCTGGTATCGTCTGGGAAGCCAGGCACTCGTGGCATCGGCCTGACCCCAGAGGACCAGTCAGGGTCCTGTGCCTTTCTCTGTGTCGCTAGTCAGGATGACCGTGAGGATGATTGTGATGCTGACCATGGCGATGACCTATGACAGTGACCATGATGATGATAGTGAGGATGACCATGATTATGGTGATGACTGTGATGATGATCGTGACAATGGTGATGACTGTGATGATGGTGATGACTGTGATGATGGTGATTACTGTGACGATGGTGATGACTGTGATGATGGTGATGACTGTGATGATGACTGTGATGGTGGTGATGACTGTGATAATGACCGTGACAATGGTAATGACTGTGACGATGGTGATAACTGTGATGATGACTGTGATGATGGTGATGACTGTGATGATGGTGATGACTGTGATGATGACTGTGATGATGGTGTTGACAGTGATGATGGTGATGACTGTGGCGATGGTGATGACTTTGATGATGACTGTGACGATGGTGATGACTGTGATGATGACCATGATTATGGTGATGACTGTGACGATGACTGCGAAGATGGTGATGACTGTGACTATGACTGTGACGATGGTAATGACAGTGAAGATGGTGATGACTGTGATGATGGCCGTGATGATGGTGATGACTGTGACAATGACTGTGATGATGGTGACTGTGAAGATGACTGTGAGGTCCAGGATGGGCCCATGGTGCTGAGCTGCAGTGATGCTCTCTGTTTATTTCCATAACAACAGTCAGATGAACTTTGGGCTGTGTTGAAGGGCTGGGGATACAGCCCATCATATAAACCAGCCCCGATTTCTAACACACACGGAATATCTCAAAGGGCTATAATTATCAGCACTGAGGGGGCTGTGTTTGCTTTGTGGGACCATGGTGGGGGGGGAGGGGTGTAAAATTAAGGCATGATAAAGCAGGGTGTGCGTGGGGGGGGGGGGGGGGGGAAGTGGCCTGTTTGCTGG
>JAODKL010000045.1:3147651-3168198 GCA_026780765.1 Petrocephalus schoutedeni | reverse complement strand
GGAGTCTAACACACATGGCAGGAATCTCGCGCATTTGCCGGGAGTCTAACACACATGGCAGGAATCTCGCGCATTTGCCGGGAGTCTAACACACATGGCAGGAATCTCGCGCATTTGCCGGGAGTCTAACACACATGGCAGGAATCTCGCGCATTTGGCGGGAGCCTCATGCATTTGCTGGGAATCTCACACACTCCTTTGTTTTCCCACACATCCACAAAAAAGCAAGTTTGCAAACAACAACAGCATACAATTATTACGTGCAACTGTGAAATGTTTTACAATTAAAAAAATAAATCAATTTATGCTTAAGAATTATACATTTTCAGTCCCTCCACTTGCCGGGTACAAAGGTCCTACCTCCAGCTGCCTCTGGACCTCCGTGCTGGACCTGTGGCTCAATGTTGCCAGGTCCAGGTTGATGCTGAGTTTCCTCAGAGAGTCAGACAAGGTTTCGGCATCTCCCTGGAACTGAGAAAACGAAGCGGCCCAAGTTATAGGGGCCTGGGGAAAGGATGGCTCTCCATCACAGTGGAACCGGCAGCCCATTAACCATTTCAGGCTTTGATGCACAAAGACAACTCTTAATGTTTGTCTGCTGTAATAAGAAAACGATAAATCTGTAGAAAGAAGTCGAGCTTTTATCGGCCACGAAAATCCACTTATATTAGCACGTATCAGGCTTCGGGCGAGCAAACATGCGAAATCCCACTGTGTGCACCAGCGTTGCCATGGCGCCGGGAGCCTTACCTTCTTGTATTCCTTCATGTCGTCGAGGTGTCTCTCCCGGCAGCCACAGAGAGAGAGGAAGCGCTGCCTCTCGCTCTGGAGGCTGTCCCAGTGAGTCTGAGATGCAGGACAGGGGCAATGGTGGGCGGGGCATAACGACCACAGACCTCACTCAGACTTTAAGGGTCAAAAAAACAAGATCAGAAAGCTAACGATGTCTTGAATTTTGATTGGTTACTTATGGTTAAGGTTTGGTCTGGGTAGGGGTAAGGGTCATGCACATGAAAATGAATGGACGTTCCCAGAAAGACGAGAATACAAACGTGCGTGTGTGTGTGTGTGTGCGTGCGTGTGCGTGCGTGTGTGTGTCTGTGTGTGTGTGTGTGTGTGCTCGTGCACACTGACCTTGATGGTCTGGCTGGCAGGATGCCCCATCTGAACGAGCCTTCTGCCTTCCTCCTGCAGGTTGTCCGCCTCACTCCCATGCGACTGCAGACTCTTGGCTTTGAAATTCTGGTGGAAGCAGAGACAGAGCCACTTTGGCTGCATTTCCCTGTCATTCTCAGTTCATTCCATATCAAGTTTTGATTAATGAACCATTCAGCCGTCACTGAGCTGTCATCTAAATAAACATTAAACCGTTAAAGTCAATCCAAAGCATAATAATGATGAATTATTATGATTATGATCATTATTATTAATTATGATTATTGTAACACTCAACAGGACTGGTATTATGAAACTCTGCTATAATTTATCTAAATCAAGTCTCCTTGTAATGTTTTTTCCAGTGATGTTGTTTTCCCAGAATCCCCTCTATTCGTATGATGGTGTTTTCCCAGAATCCCCTCTATTCATGTGATGTTGTTTTCCCAGAATCCCCTCTATTCGTATGATGGTGTTTTCCCAGAATCCCCTCTATTCGTATGATGGTGTTTTCCCAGAATCCCCTCTATTCATGCGATGTTGTTTTCCCAGAATCCCCTCTATTCATGCGATGTTGTTTTCCCAGAATCCCCTCTATTCGTATGATGGTGTTTTCCCAGAATCCCCTCAGACGAACCTCATCGAGCTGGCACACATCCAGGAAGCTGAGGTTGCGATCACTCCAGTCCTGCTTCAGCACCTTCTCCTGCTGGTTGCGCAGGTAGGCCGTCTCGCGGGTGCAGGCCAGCAGGTAGTCGTACAGGCTGGCCAGGTCGCGTGAGCGTTGCTGGCAGCTCGCCTGGTGGGGGGGGGGGGGGGGATGTGTGGCTGGGGACATTAGTGCGAACACTAACACTGTTCCGAAAAAATCAGCAGCACACAAACAGATGTGAGATATAGACGAGGGTGTGGCCAGCTGTCATCATTACAAGCACCATGTGGCGCCGTAACTGTAAAGTCCTAAAATCTCATTGGGGCAGATGCTGTACCGCGGGACCAATCGAAGGCCTTGATGAGTGACCATTACAAACACATGCAAAGTGCTAGTCAAAATACTCACCAGCAGGTCTTTATACTGCTTCTGAAGGGCAGAGAAGTCACCCTGCAAACCAGACCGTTTGCATTAGGCTTGTGGTGACTCACTGATAAGGGATTTCCCCTAAATCAAAAATCTCAGCAACACAGTCTAACACGGAATAAGGCACCACAGACCGGAGGGCTCGAGGCGGAGGACTCCACCAGGGGGCGGTATGCTTCGATCTCCTTGTGCAGGATGTTGTGGGAGGCAATTTGCTTCTCAACGTCAGGCACACCTGGTCCATATTCCCCCATGGTCACCTGCTTCTGCAAAGCAGGATTTACAGTGTGGAGTGAGCCTCCAGCCTAGCACTTGGACCCCACATTCTGCTTTGGACAGCGAGGGTCTACCTGCTTCTGATGGAGCATCACCGGCCAATCGACTTCAGACTTCATCTTCCCTTCTGTCTCGTAGACGTCGCGGTAAATGGCGCGATCTGACTCCCAGCGCTCTCTGAGGTTGCCAATGCTGTGGACGAGAAAAGGGAAGACGAGGGCAGCTCAGCTGCGCGGGGTTTCTGATTTTGAAACTTTGATTTCATACTAGAGACGCTTGGTTCTTTATTTGAGACCCTTGTGTAGCCGTTGTTATCTTAAATTTGTCACTAGTTACCCACTGGAAGCTGAGCCCAGCAGGTGGACTCCTTGACGGCTGTACGCTTACCAGGCATGATCTGCCTCACTTTGGACGAAAGCGTCCGTTAGATAAACAACTATGTATGTAAACACATGCTCAGTACCTGTGAACGTGGAGAGAGTCCCCCCCCCGCCCAGTAAACCTTATAAGTTTTTATCAACATCCATGCAAGACAGCACAAAGTCACATGGATCCACAGGATCTGTGGCTCAGAACCTGTATGCCCGCCCGCCCGCCTGACATCCAGCCAGCCCATAAGACCCGGGCACCGCACTCACTCATGCTCGATCTCGCGGGACTGGGGGTGCCCCAGTTTCACGACCTGTTCCATGTCCAGGAAGAGTTCCGTGAAGAGGCTGTCTGTCTCAGCCAGCCAGCCGTCGCACTCCTTCTGATATTTTGTGCTCAGATCGTTCCTCACATGCTCGGCATCCTGCAGATAATTACAGCTTCACAGTTCAGGCATTACGGCTGGCTGCTGGAATACTTAATATAAAATAAAATGTGTTTGTACACAAAATGGATGGTGTTTGTGTGCAGGGAACATACTTTTCTGTTTCTGTACATGTGTCAGCATGCAGACCTGTGTGTGTGTGTGCACGCAGCCGTGTGTGTGTGTGTGTGTGTGTGTGTGCACATCGTGCCTGCACTTAAACTGCCTGTTCGTGCATCGGGATGGAGTGTTTATACCAGAATCAGCCTCTCCTCAGCATGAAAGAGATTTTTCTCCACGTGGTCTGCATTCTCCTGCATGCGATTGATCAGCGTTGTCAAATCGACGTTAGACCTGTGCGGACGACACGGAGGCGGACAGGGAGAGTCAGGCTTACCGCCAGCACAGGACAGAAGCCCATTACTGAAATGCAGCCAGTAAAACACTAGCCACCCATAAGCTATGACACCATAACTGCATAATTTCCATGTCTGCTCTTGTACCACCTGCATCCAGCAGTTACTTGTGATTTATTGATTCATTATGACTCCGGAGAGCATTATGCTGGGAATGATTTCGTGTTTTTAGTTCAGTTCATTACATTTTGCAGACAAAATTAACAAAAAGCACAGAGGGGATTCTCTTTGAAAAAAACTATTATGTGTCAATTTGCTAGGCAAAATAAGTGACTACAATAAAGCTTGATTACATTTAATTGTATTATTTCAAATAGTTTTTTCTTACTTTATTTGGTCTTTGTTAAGCATTTATTAATGCTCTAGTGATATTTGTGAAAATTTGAGTTTTTGGCTTGGGAGGAAAGCACATTATAAATTTCCCCCTTCAAAATAACAAAAATGGGTTTCAGATTTTGGTTTTCAGTTTCTTTTTTTAAATTTTTTTAAATTAATTAACAGGATAAACGGGTTGGAAAATGGATGGATGGAATTAAGGGAAGGCTGTACTACAATACAGCACTAATGATAACAGATTGAAGCTTACAGGAATTAATTACCTTTTGCCAAACAAGCTGTATGACACTATATTAGTAAAGGTTTTGAACCATTAAAAATATTCAGTCAGGTTTGTGACTGAAAGGTTGCGAGTTGATGATTTCCTGTCAAAGGCTGTCAGTTGATGATTTCCTGTCAAAGGCTGTCAGTTGAGGAATGTGTTTCTCTCATTAGCACCATAGGCTGGACTGTTTCTCCTTACTATTACAAAATTAAAAGCTATTATTGCACAACCCTTCTCATCTCTAACTGGTTAGATCCATTTCTAAAGATATATTTAAAGCTTGTGTAGGTTGTAAATGTCTTAGCACTTTACCATTTCTTTGACCAATATTTTTTTCTCAAAATGTTTTTGACTGATGATTTTCAGTTTACAAAAACTTTAAAATTACCTACTGAAAGGTTTATCTGGAATCCATCTGCCATCTGACTGAGACACTTAGGTAGCTGTTTATTCAGTACATGGTTCAGCCACACCTAACATGCTTTGGATGCTTGCAGCCAGGCAGCAAAGTCTCCCTCTCATCGGTGCTTGAATGCCAAATCTCACCCTCTTGGGTTCACACACACACACACACACACACATACACGCACTCACACAGACCTATCTTAATCAGGACCATCCATTCATTTCTATGGGAAACCCCTAATTCCAATCATGACACCCTTAACCCCTACCTTAACCTTAACCAGCCCTAACCTTAACCATAAGTAACCAAGTAAAATATAAGACTTTTGGCATTTTAACTTTTTTTTTGATTACTTTCATGGTTCAATTAATAAAATTGAGTTTCCTCTTGGAGATGACTGAAAAAATGTCCCCAGAAGGTCAAAATATCAGGTCTCTATACTTTATATACTTCTATATTTGCATTTGGTCCCCACAATGTAATACATGCATGGTCACACAGACACGGACGCAGACACACATCCTCTGAGCTCCTTCAGACCACACCAAGCGCAAACAGGAGAGGAATCACTGACTGAGAACCACTACTCAGACCTGCACTGTGACCAGAAGCTCATTGATCCAAAAGCCCTGTGAGCCTCTGCATTAGTCTGACAGTCAGACCAGTTCCTTGGTAAATACCCAGCCAAGCAGGCAAGTAAAAGTACGCCTAGTTAGCCTTCAGCGTTCAGCAAAACTGGCAGGACTGGCAAGGAAGAGCGAGCAGGTGTTGGAGAAATTAGACCCGGTGCTGCCTTTGTGGCCAGCAGCAGCCAATAGCAGCTCACCTCGCGCTCCGGCTGGAGCTGGCATCATTTGCCATGAAGCCGTCCTGCTTCTTAGACATCCTGGGCTCCCTCTGTGATCCTCTCGCTCTCTTCCTCACTTCCCTCCTGCAGCTGCCCCTCCGCCAAAGGTGAGTCTCAGCAGTGCGTCTCCTGACAGCATTGTGGCGTTAAAGTAGAGTCTTGCACTGGGGCTCCGCCCTGTGCACAGCGGTGTCGTCACGGAGACAAAGACTCCCATGGAACTGGGCTGACCTGTTCTGCGTACTCTCATTACCTCCCATTATTACCCTGCCACTGCCCCCGCCCCCCGGTTATTGGTCTGTGTCTGGAATCTGGTTTACACCCCACCCCCCCAACATCCATCGCAGAATTCTCAGGTATAGCTTCCTACCGAAGTACTTACCATTCTGACCAATGTATACACACCCTAGCTCTGCAAAGACATACACTTACGTAATTAACACTTTTATCAAGACAAGTTTCATGTTTCGCAAACTTGCCTATTGCACAATATTTCTGCAATCAGACATTCTCATTAGCTTCTTTGCCATCTGTCACCTAAATAATAAAACGTCACAAAGCGTGACAGGGTGACAGTGGCTGTCACTGCTCCCCCCCACCCCCCCCCCATCCGTGTGGAGGCTGCACGTTTGCCCGATACCAGTGAGATTCCCAAACACACGCACTTATGGTGACTGGCACCTCTACCTCTGCATCACTGTAATATTCTGCCCTTCGGTACCTCCTTAAATGCCGCAGGAATGTGAGCGTAGCACTGCTTCTCAGAGCTGGACAGTGGCAGCTCTGCATTTCAGCACATCCCAGTGAAGTTTACCTCACTCTGGGATTCCAGAGGTGGGGACATAAGCCAGGCATGATTAGCTGAGTAATCTTTTATTTTGACATTGTGGGGACCATTTTTTCAGTCCCCACAAGGGAAACCTACAATTAACGAAAATCTGTGAATGCAATCAAAAAAATAAAATAGCCAAAGTCTTGTATTTTGTTTGGTTACTTTTGTATTTTTGTTTGATTTGGGATTAGGGTTATGCCCATAGAAATGAATGGACAGTCACAATACAGATATCAAAACAAACAAATAGCAGACACAGCCTCAAAAAGAAATGCAAAGAATTTGTCAAAATATAACCAAATTACTTTTGCTGGAATGATTTCAGCAAAACAATTGGCTTTGCCATTTGAGTAAATTTAAATGGCAAGCATTCTGGTTTGATGTCTTCATCATTCACATCCTGCTATGGAAGCTTCAGCTGTGACCACCACCAGCTTGCAGCATCCCCTGGAGCCGTGCGGGTGGTAACATGATAATATAACTCTGCTGACTGGAAGGTGCTCAAGGAGCATCCAGACATGGGCACTGCTGCGTATCCCATAAGGTCCTCACAGTCCCAGGCAGAGGCACGATGAGCTCACAGCTATGTACAGCTGTGTACACTTTGATCAAAAGTTACTTCTATAAATATGTAAATAACCGAATCAGCCAAAAAAGAGTCATGTCTACATTACTACAATCTGATATCTAGGCCTCACCTCCATATCAGTCCTCACCAGGGTTGGGGAGCAACGGACTACATGCACATGTGTTTGAACTACAAGATATGAGTAATTATATTCCAATTCATTTACCATGTAAACTGACGTAATCAAAATACTGTTACTTTTCAAAAACATGCAGATTACTCAAGAGAAATTACATTCAATTTCACTGTTCATTTTTTATTTTATTTTAAATTCATGGTATTTAAAATGTATCCAATAATGATCTATTTGGTAATATGGGGATATTTCCAAATAGATCATTATTGGATACATTTTAAATACCATGAATTTAAAATAAAAAAAAACTGCTAACAAAAGGGACCCAATCATGGAAGTGACCAAAATTGCACAATGCAATGCTTTTAATTCATAAAGATTCACAAATATTTCACATTCAAGCAGTGCAACGTGTTTTGTTTGCCGGTACTCAAATTTTTGTCAGAATAAATACATACATTTGTAAATAACCAGGTAACTCAATTCACCTATTTGTCTTCCATATCCACTATATTGATGTTCATGTTTGGAAGGTAATCCAAAATAATCCAAAGTAAAACCAATAACAGGGTCAAAAGAGTTCTTGTCAATGAAATGTGACCAAACTGCATATTTAAGGATTCTCAGAAGTCTAATGAACTTTCCTTGAGAGTTAATCATTCCCGCCTTATCCATTAAGGTACTAACTTTGAGTAATCTAATGGATTATGTTACAAATTACATTTTAGCGCATGAATTCAGTAATCTGTAAAGGAATACATTTTAAAAGAAACCTTCCCAACACTGATTCTCAAGTCATCAGCAGGAAATCTTTACAGTCTAGCTGTGCTGCTGCCTTCCGTTGGAACAAGACGAAATCGGCTGGTATAAAACTGGGGTGGGCTCCCCAAAAGTGATCAATCGTAGTGAATAACGAACAAGATAAAGTACTACTTAGGAAAATAACGAGCGAGGTCAACGTGGCCGCCCCCGAAACCCTTCGTTATTTCAGAAATAACAAACGATCTCTAATATATTTATATATAAAATATATAAATATATTTTGTTATAATAATGACTGCAATACTGTGCAGCAAAATACACACAAAAACAGCATTGCAACATTCAGGGTGGCATTTTAGAATTCCCAAGGACTTAAGGCACCAGAATCTTCCACATGACTCTGCAGCAGTGTGTGTTCTTTGGCGTGTGGTGTCATACCTCTCCTCAGCCACGGTTTGTCAAAATATGTCAAAATATGACTAGGGGTGAGCTTTCCATCCACTACATGTACAAGGCCAGGTATGCCTGCAATGCCATGAAAACCAAATTTAGTGTCATGCAAGGCATCCCCTCCCGCTGGACACTGTATGTAGTTGTGCACACAGTACAACAGAAATGTGATTAACTGATGCACAGATGCGGGACACAGAGGCCACGTCTCCAGACACCGTTGGCACGGCATGACCAGGATAGCAGCTACTGGGCTTCAGCGCCCCAAAGCGCAGCGTGAGCTGAAAGGCAGGCACCTGCCTGCACTCTCGGAGGTGTGGAGAGCAAAAGCAACACAGGAGAACAAACAGCTCATTTATATTTACATTTTTTCTAGCAGACACCATTGTCCAAAAATACCAAGAATGTTAGCAATGCTGAAATAGCACATTTCTTGTTTTATTGATCAAGTTTCCCCATGATTCACCAGCAGTTTCCTGTTCAAATTGATCCTTTTTAAACTTATTTGCCACGTGCCACCTAAATTCATTATGGCTACTGCTGAAGTGTAATGATAAATATTTATCAAAGCCAGCAACAAGAACTTAGACGAACGGGAAGTATTTTACTCTCCTAACAATCACACCTAAGCAACAGAGCACCCTGACCAAAACCTTCCAAAGAGTCTGCTCAGGGTTATGGATCTCCAGCTGAGCCGAATCGTGAAGCATTCCTGATCCATGTGCAAAGTGAGTAATAACTGGCTGCATTCAGTCGGCAGTGTGAACCTGCTTTTTACTAAAATGCTTCTGACATATTTCTCCTCTGCATCACCGTAATATTCTGCCCTTCAATATATCCACAAATGCTGCAGGAATGTGAGCGTAGCACAGCTTCTCAGAGCTGGACACAGTGGCAGCTCTGCATTTCAGCACATCCCAGTGACGTTTACCTCACTCTGGGATTCCAGATTAGGGAACATAAGCCAGGCATGATTAGCTCTCAAGAAAAAGTTCATTAGACTTCTGAAAATCCCTTAAATATGCAGTTCGGTCACATTTCATTGTCTGTTGACTCTGTATTATCAAATAGTTGGTCTGGGGCCAGGAACTGAGCTGACAACTGAGCTGACTCTTTCGGGGAAGCTTTAGCGGTGACTTCCAGCCCTAACTTCCACACTTTGCTTGTCGAGTCTAGGAATCGAACACGAAAAACCTGGAGGTACAGTAGGAGCCACTGTGCAACCAAACTTTCAATTACTGGCCCAAAGATCAAGCCATGTTTACATTACTGTAATCTGATCTGACAGCAGCATCTCTTAGCCTAAAGAGTACCATGTTTTACAGGCTGACCGCTGTGTTACCAATACCTGCACCATGCACATTCAATAAAAAAACAACCAAGACTGCATAATCTTACAGTTCGAACTCATTGGTTATATTTCATGTGTGTGGCATTTATTTGGCAGACACTGCATTCACCGGTCCACCTTATCTTCTCGCATCTGTGTCAGAAACAATCAAGACACTGAGCAAAACCTTCAAAATCTTCAAAAGCACCTTGATGTTAACATGCTCTTCCGCCAGTGTTCAGATAATATGAGGGTGAGCAGAGCCACTGAAGACGGCACACACCAGGCTGTACTGCAGGACCGCTCAGCGATCTAGTCCCCAAGGACTGGGCCCGACTCCTCCCTTAGGCGTGAGCAACAGTAAACAGCTACAAAGAGACTCCTGTGGGCTTTGCAATAAATGCTCCAAATCGAGATTTACGACAGCATAAACGTGGTACAAAAAAAAAACCCAGGAGGTGAAGCCAGGTAATTAATTTACGAAATAAAATATCTAACTTCCATATGCAGATGAGTTGCACGATGACATCAACACTAAAAAACAAGAGCGACAGCCTTTGGAGCAGATTGCACAAACGCATATTACAATATGACAGGCATACACCTGCCGTAACTCATTAAGGTGTGGAGAGAATTTCAAATAAAAGAGAATAGCAGACAACACCTTCGAGACAGGGGTTGACTTTGTTTTGCAAGACATGCTCTATTGTTTTTCACTGACCGGCACATTTCCATCATGTAACACGCAAAGACAGACTTACATTTATAAGCACTACATGTGGAACAGGAATTTCCCTACTACTGCATTCCTCGTTCTGCCAAACGCTTCTCTACACATGTCACACCCCCAGGGACACACCCCACCCGGTGACAGTGGCTGCCTATTAGTGGGAACTCTGCCAGATAGGCTGAGTGTAATGCGGGGGTCGTGTACGTGCCCCCTGCAGGGGGGTGAGGGCCCACGTGCGGGGGCCCACGGGCCGGGGGCCCATGTGCGGGGGCCCAGCAAGTGCGGCCGGCGCTCAGACAGGTACGCGCACGCACGCCCCGCACAGGTATGCCTCTGCACCGCCCACATACCGGGCGAAGGTGAGCGCTCCCTAACATCACTTGGCCAAGATCTACAGACAGACTGGTCGCTCTCTCATGTTTCATAACCGAGTCGTTTTGCTGTTCCGGGCTAAAGAATGCACGCATTCATGACGCTTGATCATTTCACCATTTATCAGAGTCAAAAACATTTTCAGAACAATCTAGGCAGTAAATAAACAACTGCGTCATATTCTAATTGGACCCAAGCCCTTGCCCTGGAGCAACAAGGCAGGTGGCCTGTGGTTTAACTGCAAGTGCAGGGTGATTAATCGCTTTAAAACGCGTGAAAGACGAGAAGAAAATGTCTGCATCCCATTAGCCTGGACACTTGGAGTTGTGCCGCCCAAATAATTGTAAACTAACGTGTACCACATAATTCTCCCCTGCTGCAAGTAATCGCAGTACCACATTACACTTAACACCTACATTTGTAAATAAATACCTTTAAATGCTAAAATATTCATATATTTAAATGAAAAATGTGTAATCTTGTTTCTGTTTTTGTTAACCCCAACTCAACTGCTGGTTTATCGTACTATTGGAGATCATAGTAGGAGGACTCTATTCATCTGTCTAATTGGATGCCCCCAACCAATATAAAACCTTTTGTGTATTATTAAATAGTAATAAAAACAGTACAATACAATACAAATTATTGTTACACATCATTTTGATAATTACCCGTTCAAGGACAATGTATCACTGACATTATTAACATTGGGGCCTCCTGCTCTGTGAAATTCTCATTTCAGTCGTATGTAAACATGTAAAACTGTTTTCATCGTTTATCTTCTTTCAGGCGTTATTGGTATTTTTTTCTGACACTAACAAACCTACCATTAACTAACCCTAACTTCACTGATTCAGTCGCCTAAAACCTCAAACCAGGGCCGGCGGTACAGGGGGGTCGGAGCGCCCCCTGCGTCCGCGGACGGGAGCGCAGCCGGCGGTACAGGGGGGTCGGAGCGCCCCCTGCGTCCGCGGACGGGAGCGCAGCCTCGCTTTCGCCGGAGACGCGGAACGAGGAAGCGGCGAGCCGTCGGGCGCGGCCGCGGGAGGGGAGCGGGCTGGAGAATCGTCACACCTAACGCTTCGGGTTTTCCATCACAAACAACTGGCAATTATATGAAGGGAGCCAAGAATAACATGTTAAAATATGGCGGCTGTGTGGCTGCGCCCATTCCGAGCGGCGGGAGACGAGCGCGCGGAGGCAGATACCGCGGCCTCCTATCGGCCCGCGATACGATACCGGGTCCTTCGCGGAGCCGAACCGGCACTCATCTTCGCTGTATTCTTCCCTAGCTCCGGACAAGAAATGGGCGAGACATGCTTTTAAAACCGAGTGTTGGGGGGGAGGGGAAGTTTGGGAGTTTTATTTGAGGGGAAACGGGGCGGTTGGCCGATTGGGACGCAGATCGATACTGGGCGGCGACTACAGGGTTCCCGCGTCACGTGTCTGCCGCGTCACGGGGGGGGGGTTAATGAATGAACGCATCACCGGCGGCGTTGGAGACAGTTTGATATTTGGGGGGGAATTAATGTTTTAATACAAAATGGGGGGGGGGTCATTACGTACCGCTCTAAAAGCCCCACAGAGACACGTTCAAATCCCCCGCCGTCAGCAATCATGACGTTTTAAGAAAAGTCCAACATTCCTCCAGGAACAGCATCGATACTCAATCGACGGGACTCATTTTCACTGGAGGAATTCGGACCAAAAACCTGTCAGGTTGCGGAAGAACGCCACCTGGCGTTCAAACCGGCTTCCTACTGCACCAAGGTGGAACCGGGAATCTCAGGCGATACAGCTCAGGTCAGTAGGGCCCTCACCCGAAATAAGCAAGAGAGGAATCCGTTCCGAGTCGTGTTGTTTTATTTCAAAGGCCATGCAGTGCCTTGTGTTAAGATTCAAACATGTCACTTCCAACATTACAATAAACCAAGAGGGTTTGCATTGACTAGTACAAAAAGATTGACTAAAGTTACAGCGGAATGTAACAAAATTAAATAGTAAAATGAGTGCACCGTTACTATGGCGGCACAAACACCACATGACCCTTTGTTAGAGGTGTAGAATGCTGTATCAATTCTGCTGTAAAAAACCAAGGAGAACATACAATTTTTGGGTAAAGGATATTGAACTTCAAGGATAAAGCAATAAATATCCCCTACAGTGTGCATATTTCACTGCGGGAAGGCCGGAGGCATGGGGTACGGGACCATGGGCTGGGGGGGTGGCTGCGGAGGCTGCTGGGGGACGAACGGGAACTGGGCGTGGGCCATGGCGTCGGCGGTGGCAGCCTGGGCCACAGCAAACTGCTGGTTCTGGAAGTTCTGGGCCCCAAATGCAGTGGTCTGGTTCGCAGTAAAGGCAGATTGTCCGTTACTGCCGTATGCAGCCGCGAAGCTGGCGTTGGTGGCCCCGAGCCCGCCGTCATAGACACCGGCCCCGTAGCCTCCGTTCTGCGTGCTGGTGCCGAATGCCTTTTTTGGTCCGCTGTCAAAACCCCGGTCATTGTCACGGTCTCTAAAACTGCCGAAATCCCTCCTGCCTGAAGAATACCTGTCTCGTCGGTCATCCCTATAGCCGCCACCTCTTCCCCCCCTTGAACGACCTGCGATTAAAGGGAAAAAGCCACACTTAAAATGCACCAATCAGAATAAGGATGGAGCCAGGCTTAGGGTCATACTGAAGAACCCGTGGGAAGTACCCAAGAGAAGAAGCCGGCCACCCCACCCACCCGACTCCACACAAGAAGGGAAGAAAAGTCTGTAGATGAACCACAGGTCCTGTATCTCACCAATTGAATTTACCTCCTCTGTCTTCTGCCATCTGGAGGAGCTTTGGATTGATGGCCTGGTTGGCTTCACGCAGCACAGAAACCAGATCACTGGCCTGCCTCATGTTGCCGGGGGTGAAGAAGGTGTAAGCAGTGCCCGTCTTCTGGCTACGGGCCGTGCGCCCAATGCGGTGGATGTAGTCCTCAGAGGAGTTTGGGTAGTCGTAATTGATAACGAACTTCACATCTTCCACATCTGCACATTGTGGCAAGAGAGGCCCAATGGGGATTCGCACATAGAAGGCGGAAAAACAACAACCCAGTCAGCGGAGTGTGGGCATGAGAAACCGGACAAATTAAACAAAACTTAAAAAAAAGTTCTACTCCAGTGGGAATACTAATGTGGGGAGACAATGCACACTCCATTTTGGTCCCGAAACACCAACCCCCCCCCACCCCCCAAAAAAGGAAAATTAAAAATAAAATAAAAATCCAGGGTTAGTCCCCCTCCCTTACAAAGAAATGGATGTGTCTTACCATTAAGGAGTATGCATTCACTAGTCCATTCCCAATGCAGAGAACTCCCCACAAATTGTCAAGTGACTTCCGGATGCTTCTACGCAGTAGGGCCACTATGAGCACTGTTGCCTTCTTGTGTGCAAACCGGACCTTTCAGATGGTAAGTCTTTGAAGGTCCTTCCCACTTACACATTGGTAAGCTTTCTATACAAGGCCACACTGCATGTCTTGCCAAGATTAGGTACAAAGTCTGAGGGGGGGCCCCAAAAAAATAAAAAAAGGAGGTAATCCTCCCTGTGAGCCATTTTTTTTAAAAAATTAAAAAGCAGCATCCCTCAGTCTCATCTAGGCAAGATCGTCCAAGAAGCCAGAGTTCACTTGAGAAAAAAAAATAAAAAAAATTCACGTTGGCAGGTCTCGACATGACAAACGCAGGCGAGGGAGGAAATTGAGTGCTCATAATCCGTATTCTTGGGATGTCCCAGTGTCACTATGGGTGCCAGGTGTCAATTTTACTAGAGGTATGCAATTAACGCAAAACTCCAGGGATACAGGCACAAGAAACCGTAGGCTAGCCATTCAAAATAGGAAAAAACAAAAAGCTGTCCAACTTCTGGCCTCGTGATGCTTTAGGCACAAGGTTTTGAAGTTTGAGCTGAACAGACCTGGGTGAACAGTTTGACCACAGCCGTGGTCAGAGCACCATGACTACGGCCAGCACGGCTCTGCACTTGACCCTTGACCCCTGTACACGACTGGATGGCACCAGTCAACAGGACATCTCGGATAGAGCTCCGTTCCCCTCGCGTGGCCGGGGAGCGTCATGCCTAGGCCCTGCCACAAAGACTGCACCTTCAGGTGAGGGAACTCAGAAAATGCAGAGAGCGTTAAGGAGGAACCTTCTTTAAAAGGCATCGTGCTTCGACCATACTTTCGGTGGACACTAACCTAGACCCCTTGATGCAACGTCGGTGGCAATAAGGATGGGCGCCTTCCCAAATTTAAACTCTACAAAAAGAAAAAAAAAAAAAAAAGACCATTAGCCCGAGCCAAGTCACCAATTATGTGAATATTGACTATGCAAGTCGGGCACAGACATACCATTGAGAACCCAGTCCCTCTCCTGCTGACTCTTATCACCATGGATGCCCATAGCTGGCCAGCTGAAAGACAGATTATTCATTTGAAAAACCTGCAGCTTGAAAGAAATCGTGCCACATTTTTAGATCAAAAGTGAGCAAAACAGATCCTCACCCATCCCTCCTCATGCGCCTTGTGAGGTCATCACAGCGCCGCTTAGTCTCCACAAAGATGATGGTTTTGTTCTCCTTCTCACTCATGATCTCTTCCAGCAGACGAAGAAGTCTGAGGGAGAGAGGAACCGATGGCACAAGTAGACCCAGAAGTTACTACAGGGTACTAAAGATGGAAACTTACTGAAGTTTAATCTGAAAGACTGAGTCCATATTTAACCCCTGCGCAGTGATTGGGGTCAATCTGATCCCAGAGCATCATTAAACGGTAGGCAAATCTCACATGGGGATATTAACACTGCGCAGTGGTTAAAGATGGCCCCAAATTTAGACAATCATATAGAGAAAGCAAAGTGGAGAAAGGGTGGGAAAACTCACTTGTCATCCTTCTCTCCATCATTGCAGACATCGACAATTTGCAGGATGTTGTGGTTGGCGCTCAGCTGCAGAGCACCCACATTGATCTGCACATACTCCTTCAGGAAGTCCTCGGCCAGCTGCCGTACTTCCTTGGGCCAGGTGGCACTCCACATGAGCGTCTGCCTGTCCGGCTGTAGGTGGGAGACCATGCAGGTTAAATTGCAGACAGTGGTGGGGCAAGCTCAGGATAGCTGAATGGTGCAGTGCTTACCCTGATTTGGTCCACAATTTTCCGGATCTGTGGCTCAAACCCCATGTCCAGCATCCGGTCAGCCTCATCCAGAACCAGGTAAGTGCAACGACGAAGGTTAGTCTTTCCAGCCTCCAGAAAGTCGATAAGACGTCCTGGGGTTGCAATGCAGATCTCCACTCCTAGAGAAAGCAGACATTAGCACGTTTAACTTGGCAAAGCTTAGCTGGCATCATCTCACTAGGGTTCTTGGCAATCTGACAATACCTCGCTCCAAGTCGCGGATCTGTGGTCCTTTGGGGGCACCGCCATAAATACAGGTGGATTTCAGCCGGGAAGCCCTCCCATATTCAGCGGCAACCTGCTGAACTTGCTGGGCCAACTCCCGAGTTGGGGCCAGAACCAGACACTGTGGGGAGAAACGCCGTTAGGGGCATGGCTCCTTCTCTCGAAAGATAAAAAGAATCTATGGTCTTCACTTACAATTGGGCCGTCCCCATGCTCCAGAAAAGGCTGGTGGTTAATATGGACAATGGCTGGCAGCAAGTACTGTGGAATTAAAACAAAAATGCTTATTACATGTGACATACAATGAAAGTATAAAACAAACAGAATATGCAAAGCTATCAAATGGCTTGGAAGTAGGACAAGTTTAACAAAATATTAGAATATTTATCCAAAAATTCAAAGCTTACACCTTCTATAAATCAGTAATTGCACCATTTAGAATATTTAGAAGCTGCACAACACCTCTTCACCCCAGAACACAAGGAACCAAGGGGCTGCTCACCGAAAGAGTCTTGCCAGATCCAGTCTGCGCAATCCCCACCATATCTTTGCCGCTCAAAGCCAAAGGCCAGCCCTGAGCCTGGATTGGCGTCGGGTCGGTGAAGTTTTGCTTGGTGATCACATCCATCACGTAATCTGAAAAGACACTGACCGTCAGTTCCTGAAAAGCCTGTGTGCAGTATATTACTCAGCAGAAACTACGGGATTTACTTACTTGGAAAAGCAGCTTCATGGAACTTCATTGTAGGGTTTGGGCACTCCCTACCCTTCACCGTGATCTCTTTACTTCTCCTGTACTCGTCAACCTCTTGCTGCATGGGGGGGGCAAAAATGTTACAGAACATTAAAATCTTACAAAATTTAAAAGATCCCCCTGCATGACACAGGGCAGCCACCCATACAGTGGTAGGAGCACACCCCCGGGAAATGGCGGCAAGCTTACAGATGAGCGCCGGGTCACGTCGGGATGCTCCTGGTAGAAGTTCTTCTCGAACTTGGGGAGCTCGTCAAGGTTCCAGTGTTTCTTGCGCAGCCTCTCGCCCGGATTGCCATACTTTCCGGAGGAGCCCCCACTACGGCTGCCCCCGAAACGAGGCGGTCCACCGCCATACCTTAGCAAAAAAAGACAAAGAAATTACAAACGGATTATTCCCGGTTTCGGTAAATAGTCAGTATATCGAAACAATGGTATCGAGATAGAGCTGATATACGGAGAGCATATGCCGAAGGGGGGGAGGAACAGCCACTGCAGAGGCGGTTAATGGAGCCTCACGACGCCGACCAGGAAATAAAATTTAAAAAAAATTTACGAAAATGCAGATATTCAACAAGCGATGGTCCGAATTGCAGGGAAATGCAGGCAGCGGGACGGGAACATCGCTCCTGCGTCACGTTTTTAAGCGCTGCCATTTTCTCTCTGCCCGGCAGAGGAACAAAGGAAACCGGCCGGCATTTTGAGATCCTTTCCTGCCACATGGCGAAGGCGCCGAGGCGGGGGCCTCGCCATTTCGCCGGCGGCCGCCCGCACCTTATGTAACGCATCGGAACACGCGATACGGCCACATGTCGTGATAGCGGACGTCCCGCCACGCTATTAGAGGCGGCTGGCTTGTCCTTTACACGATATTAAAGATAACGACCGAAACCCAAAGACGGAAGCTACCATTAGAACATCATTTGTACCAAACCGAGTATCCATAATGAATCATTACAAACAATAGACGACAAGAATAATACAACCGAAATCTTGTAGCTAAGACTGTTCCTTTAAAATACGCCAATTATGTGAAATGCCACGAGGCTGAAATACATTGAACGCATTTGTTAAGAAAGAAGATTTTTTTTTTACCCTCTGTCTCTCCCACGATCTCTGTCCGAATAGCCAGGCATAGTGTAAACAAAAAGTATAAAATAAAAATACCTTAACTAATGGTTAAAACAAAAGTACCTAAGTGGACCCGGCTAGCGGCGGTGATGCTTAAAAATGCCGGTGTCGTTCCTATAACAGCCGGCTTATATCGCGACAGGAAGTCGAGCCGCACTTCAGCCGGCAGGCAACGTATTCATCCGCCTGAAGAATGGAACTATTCCGTCCAACGGCTTGCCACAGCAATGCTCTTTTTCTTTGAGATCTGCCCACGTATTACATTAGAACTTTTATATTTTACACACTATAGATTTATCTTGTTTTGTAAAATGTTTTCGAATTACGAATGTCTGCGTTGTAGGAAATCTTTAATGTAAGAATAAAATACGTCTAAAATGTGCGCCATCATTAATCTGTAGTTGATTATATTCGTTCTCGGGGTAAATTTAAGGCATATCCTTTGTTCTCGTGGTAAGAGGTCGCATATTTTAGGGGTAATTTTCATGACGTTTTCCCTGAGGAGCTTATCTCCTAACAAATGCACGTTTAAAATGCTGTTAGCCGGGTTGCAATTCTCACGCATCTGGCGTGACACTCACGCTTTCTGACTCTTACCATTGTAATCCTGAAATTAGTTTAATCAAACGCATTGGGGCAGTTTGCAATGCCTGCAGTCTATTTACAAGCTAATAAAACGTGTTACATCCATGTAAATATGTGCAGACGTGTCTCGAGTTGGAATAATACAGATTTGCCGTAAGATTTCACGCCAGATGCGTGAGAGTGGGCAGCCACCCAGACACATCATTAGCCATGCATGCATAGAGATGCTGCCAACAAGTTGGGTAGGTAGTGCATATTTTATTAATAAAATGATACTTTGATACAAATAGTTTGCGTGTAACAGCGTGTGCACTTCCCCGCCGTTTTCGGCGGCCTATCCTAACAATATGCCGGCAGACACGCCACCGCGGACCTCAATGGAAGCAAATTAGCGGCAGTACAATGGCCGCATCACCGAGGCAGCCACCGGCGAATCATGCCGCGGGCGTTTCCGTTTACAGTAAGTGACGTCAGCAGACAGGCCGGGCTGCCGGGCCTCGTGAAACGAGCCCTAAGACACACGTGTTAAGAATATACAGTTACATTTTATAGTAATAATACGCACAGTGTCTTTTCTGGGTATTGAATACCCAGGTCGGAACAAGAGCTGTAAAGATATATTGATTTTGATGTATATTGATTTTAGAACAAAATGTTCTTGTAACGGGTCATAAAAAAAAAAAAATCGGAAATTATTACAGGTTGCCGCGTCACCCTGCGAAGTGCGTTCAGCTTCCTGGAAGCAAGCAAGTTCGTACGAGCCACTAATTTGAATATAAATACCACTAAGGCCTTAATGAGTTTAGTTATTAAATATTGAATATGGATTAAAAAAAAACCTGATTATAACACAATTACACAGTAATTAAAGTTGTGAGCGTCGCAATAATGAATTTATGAGCTTTATATAAACACCAGAATGATCAGTATTACCTGTAATTTACTGAAATCCTTTCCAATTCTTTCTTTAAAAATGTCTGACTGTTATTAGATAAAGTAATTAGCTACATAATAACCCCCGATTCGCTATGACACATAAGACATAGCGCCTAATAAATGCAGGTATAAAAGAAAATATATTAATTTACACCTGTTTTTTTACGTGTCAAAAATATTTCGGAATAATAATTTCCTTCAGCTCGAGCTAGTGTTGTTACTCTTGTTTTAGGGTAATTTTAGGATTCTGCTCCTGCAAGAATGGCGACGCTTACGTTAGGTTCACGCGGTAGGCCTGCATGATGTATTAATACAATTTACAACTTTGGTAATTCGCTTCCACTTACCTTTATAATCAGTTTCACTTGTTTTTTAATGTCAAAGAATACCGTTGATAATTATGAATTTTTAAATAGGCAAAAAATAGTAAATATTAAAGAAAACAAATCTAAAGGAATGTGTCCATTTTTGTAACCACTTCTGTATATGATCTCACTATCATTTAAGTTATTGACTGATGTACATTAACCAGGGACAGATACCGAGATGTGGCTATATTTAACTCATAATTGGTCCTAAAGGAACATCTGAAGAACAGAAACATTAAAATCATCAGTGTGTAAAATGCTTCCTGATGTTACCAGCATGGTGGGTTATAGGGGCAGCACTAGATGGTGAACAGGGTTGGACTTCCCATCTGGCATACTAGGCCAAATTCATTGTCGGGGCCGGACCCCAAGGTCCCGAGCAGATTTTTAATCTCAATCAAGTGCTGATGGTGAAGTCAAGCCAAAGGGCAATCCAGTCTGCACCCTTTGGTATGTGATGGTGAAGTCAAGCCAGAGGGCAATCCAGTCTGCGCTCTTTGCTACGTGATGGTGAAGTCAAGCCAGAGGGCAATCCAGTCTGCGCTCTTTGCTACGTGATGGTGAAGTCAAGCCAGAGGGCA
>JAODKL010000045.1:3126153-3143015 GCA_026780765.1 Petrocephalus schoutedeni | reverse complement strand
ATACATACTCATGCAGACATACTTACTCACATACATACTTATGCATATATACTTACATACATACATACTCATGCAGACATACTTACTCACATACATACTTATGCATATATACTTACATACATACATACTCATGCAGATATACTTACATACATACATACTCATGCAGATATACTTACTCACTCATTCACATACACACTTATGCATATACACTTACTCACATATATACTGATGCATACATACTCAATGACATACATACTTATTCATATATACTTACTCACACACTACTTTCTGGAACTGAAATTTGCATCTGACTGACTGACTTGACACACACACACACACACAATTTGGGATCAAATGCATCCCATGGCATGTTATAGATTTCCAGTACCCCATGTAGAATTATGGTTTAATAAAATCAGTGAATGCTGCGTGAAATAATGTTTAGATGCCCACCCATTAAGTTGCAATGGGGGGGGGGGGTCATTCTTTGCAAGTCAGTTTTCAAAACAACATTGTAAATAAACTGAAAGCATGTTAGTGATTATGGGCAAGACGGAATGACTGTGGAAGGATAGTGACGATACCCATTTAATGTAACATCGACAGGGCAGAGACTGGAAGAGACTTGAAGCCACAACAACCACAGAACTTTGGAAAATCAAACACATGCAAACAGCAGAAAGGATGCTTTTGTGTTTGATGGTTTGAGAAAATAAGCTTTTGTTATAGTCAATCTGACACTACTGACATCACAGGGACAATGAAGGCCACGATCCCCGATGGGTGAAGAGAGTACCGCTGCTCTGCTGATACACCGAGGCTAATCGTTTGCTCTGTGTGGTTTAATTAAACTGCCATCTGTGTGTTTCTGAGGACCCTTCTCTGTACCATGCCAGGTCAGCAGTGCTCTCCCGATATACACGGGGACGCCATGTGACTGAGCAGCTTAGTAATTTCAAGCGATTACTGGTTTGAACCCCAGGGCCGGCAAAATGATTTTGCTGTTGGCCACTTATGCTCCAGGAAACGTGACCCTACATGACCCCTTACTGTATGCCGGATAAATATACTCTAGTCTGTCACCATACAGCTTCCTAGTAGCCCCATATTTGTGTACTTGACGATACCCAGAAGTGCGTCTCCCGCTTGAGAGTTTGAGCGAATGAGCGCTCTGGCTTCCCAAACTGCGGGTGCATGCATCACCGCACGGCTCTCCTCACGTACAGGATCCACACCAGGCTGTTGTGCAGGTCAGGGTCCACCGACTCCATGTCGTCCAGGGTGATGGGCTTGCCCAGGAGCTGCTTGTAGAAGGGCAGCGTGAAGCCGCCATCGATGTAGTGGCCGTGAAACACGGCTACACCCATGATCCTCCCCACAAAGTGGAAGTAGGACAGATGCTCCTGCAGAAGGTACCATTACTACAAGTTAGGCCCATAATGCCGTTATGAAAGTGCCCAACCACAACGTCTATGGCGCAGTCATTATAATGCTCCACAGAAGAAGCTCCAGAATGGCATATGGGAACAGTACTGTGCAAGACTCTCGGGCCACGGAAGAAAATGGTTTCAAGCTATTTATCTGGCTGATGTGCGCATTTTCTTTGCACAAACAACTAACACAACTAGGTCTCCCTCAGACTTGTATAACTTGCTTTGGGAGACTGCTGTATACTTTTTTCCAAACAGTCTTGGGGTAAATTGCTGCAGCTTCCTTGAGGGGCTGGGCGTAAGTCTCCCCAGGACTTTGGCTGCTTTCCGTCTCTCTCGCTGTCCAAACGATCCCACACAGCGTCGGTTCTGTAGGTCTTAACTGTCTGCAGAGTATTTGTGGTCATCACAATAGAAAGATGAAGTTTTTGCCAAAATTTCCCCAAATTTACGGCATGATTAATTCATCCATCAGTTCTATATCGGTCTCTCATGTCACCCAAGTTTTTTTTTGTAATTGCTACCACATTTTGTTTGGATAATCAATAATGAAGTCAATTAAGTCAATTAAGCGAGCTGGTGGTGAAATTTAAGAAATAAATTGAATGGCTGAGATTCCCCAAGAAGAGATTTGGGAACCAAAGCTGTGTTCATACAGGCACCCAACAAGATATCAGTAACTCTTTGGAGAAGAACCGAAATCCCTGTTATTTTGTAACTGTATAATAATTTATTTGTTACTTTGTAACCATTACTGTTTACTTGTATACATTCCAATGTTAGTGCTTTGTTGAGCAAATACACACTGCAAGAGTAAATAGCTTTGAATTGTTTTCTTTGGTGGCCTTAGACTTGTGCACAAAAGCACACATGGGTTATCTGAGAACGCGGCGGTGTGGACGGGCCCCTCACCGGGTTGACAGCCGAGTCAGGGTTGATCTGTAGTGTGTAGATGTCATCTCGTGAATACTGGAACAGCCCATAGTAAGGATTTAGCATCTCATGGGACAGCAGGTACAGCCACTCCCTGCATGGGAAACAGAAAGCTCAGCTATTGATCACCCTCGCTCAGAGAATCCCTGACCTGCGTGCATCTTAAACACAATTTCACTTCTGATCTGGAGTATTTCTGCAGAAAACATTGTTTTTCCACTAGGTTCATATAGAAAGCACTGAAACATGCAATATTCAACTTTGAGTAACACTGTGTAGGGCTGTAACCAGCAGAAATACTGCAGAAACAGCCTCTGCAAGTTAGTCTCCCTGTCGCATTAAAGGTGCTTTTTCCAGGAAATTTAATTTAGTTTTAATAATTTCAAAAGAAAATCTGTTTTTCCTGTTGCACCAAAATTGCACAAAACGATGAATCCAACACAACGGTTTGTATCGACCCGTGAACTTTGTTTATCGTTACATTGTCCCTCCAAAAAAAGAAGCCAACCCAAATGATAGATATCAGATAATTAGTTATAATTAGAAGCAGCTGCATACCGAGCCACTCCTCCGTAGTCTAAGCCCTCCTCTCCTCTGAACTTCACCATCAGCCTCTTCCACAAGTCCTTCGGTCTCATCTTCATCACCTGACGGTACGACTCCTGAAACAGGGAGAGAAACTCCATTTCCCAGGATTCCCCCTTCAAGCCATTGCAGCTCCATTGTCATGGGCACAGTTCTTTACCCCGTGTTACACTAAAACCTTAAAATCTTAAGTGATACTGTAGGGGAGACTGGGGACGAGTATTAAATTCTCTCATTTGTATAAAATGTAGAAAGAAAGAAATCCCTTCAAAGTAAATTGTACTAATCTGCTAAACATCAGTGGCGTTTGGGGGGAAATCCAGTTCATGCAGGAAGATTTCTGAATCCCTTTGAACGACTGACCCCATTCGACAGCTGTCCTCCGTCTCTCCTACAAGCACGTGTGAGTTTCACAGGCAGAAATCCCACATAAGACCACACAGAGGTCTTCAAGCATCACAGCCCAGCCTACCTTAAACGGCCTACAGTGCAAAGTCATTAACATAAAGCCTATAGTATAATAGTGTTGAATATCTCGTGTAATTTATTGAATAAATATACGATGAGAATACCTGTCGTAAAGCTGAATTATTGTAACAGACCAGCATAACCCGGGGAGTGGCTGCGATTTAAAAGTGATTGCAAAGAAATAGCATCCCAATCCAACTGAGCTCCTGCGGTCCCTCCGTGACGACGTTTCCCAACCCGGTCCCTCTGGAACCCCAGCCGGGAACCCCAACATTTTTGCTCCCACTCCCCACCCCCACCCAGCTCTCAGCGAGAACACTGACTGTCTGGGAGTCCCTGAGGACTGGGTTAAGGAACACTGATCTCCCCCCTCTTCTTGTTGAAATCACCTGACAAAAATGTCTCCCCTCAGCCGGGTAGACACAAAGAGTGCCCCTTCCCACCCTGTCACATTTCGCTGCCCATCAGAGCCCTGGCTGACATTCTCATACCCAAAAGGCCCTCAGAATGCTTGTGAACAGCCCCCAATCGCCACTTTGTTCTCCTCAAATGGGCCCCTTTGTTGCTCCCTGATGAAGCACGTCATTTGAAACCACGCATGGCGCGACGTCATGCGCCCCCCCCCCCCACCTCGCGGAAATGTCTGGCGCCTCCTGGACCCCACCTCAAAGATCTCCTCGCGGGACACCTCGATGCGGCAGTGTCCCGCCTGAGGCTGCTGCTGTGCCAGCTCCTGCCGCAGGCCCTTCAGCTTCTGCACCAGGTCCCGCTTGTACCGCGGCACCGGCAGGCACTCCGCCTCCTCCAGGCCCAGCGGCGGAAGCGGCGGCTCCAGGTGCTGGCTGTAGCGGCTGCCGCGGAGGGGGTTAAACGGCAGAGTTGTCTTCAGGCGAGCGGGAAAAGCAGCACGTGCATGAGGGCCGACGCAATACCTGAGGTTGCTGTTCTGGGTCTCGACGGCCCCCCGGGAGCTGGTGGGACTCGGGCTGCGTGGGATGAGAGGGCAGAATCGGAATGACCAGGGGGCGCTTACCCAGCCTTCACGATAAAGTCATATTTTTGCTATACATTGAGGTCTATATCAGAGGTTATTGTTAAAAAAATAAATAAATAAAATGAGAGAAATGCTGATCTGTATTGTTCCGGATCTATGACTGATGAGGACCTTTGACCAAAAAGTGTGAGGGGCCCAGTTTCGAGTCCCCCCACGCCACCCCTGCCACACTCACCTGAGCACCCTGTGCAGGTTGGCCGAGAGCCGGGGGTCCGTGAACTGCGTGGTGCGGTTGTTGTGGTCCACAAAATAGACGCGGCCGGTGGCGGTGTTGCGGATCTCCCAGCCCGGCGGCAGTGGGCCCAGCTCCTCGCAGTTCACATTGCTGAGGTCCCTTTAAGAGAGTCGCCATGGTGACAGTCACCGATGAGACCCTGGGGACCCCTATGCCGGGTCATGCGACTGTCTCAGGGAGCCAGGATGAGTTAACAGGGGCAGGTCCGGCCATACCTGGGCACGCGGGGGTCATGCCACGTGCTGACGCCCGTCTGGGTGTGCAGGAAGTAGACTTGGCCTTGCTGCGTGGTCCTCTGCTCTGTACGGACACAGTCACACGTCACGCACTCAACTGCGTCCAAAAACGCAGCTGCAGGAACACGCCTCTAGTGCCACAGCCAGAATGGGAATTTGAGGGGGGGGGGTCCAGCAAATCCATAGCATAACATCCTGGCCACATGCCTAGTCCAGACGCGCCCTGAAGAGGGCGCCAGCAGCACGTGCGGCCGGGCCTGGCTCTCCCTCTCCGCGCGCCCCGCGTCTGGGTGCTGTGACTCACCGTAGCCCTCGGGAAGCTCCGGGTGCGTGTGCAGGTGTGTGCGGCTCATGTAATTCCTGTGCCGCTGGGACCGCACGCGCCTCTCCTGCGCCCGTGGGTCGCCCGCTGGACTGCAGGCGGCGCTGTCGGCCTCCAGCACCGGCACGTTCTCCTCCAGCAGGCAGCTGAGGGGCCTCACGGGGCTGGAATACTCCGAGGCCGGCCTGCGTGCGAGGCCGAGGCACCCGTCAGCTCCCCGACACAATGTCTGCTTATTCCGTTACCACGGCGATGCTCACGTGACCACACGGACCGACCTGGTGGGCCGTTCCCACTGCGTGCTGCGCGTGATGTGGTTCAGATACTGCATTCTGCCACTGGCTGTCCTCCGCTCCTCCCAGCTATAGAACAACATACACAATTACCGTTCGCATTTCAGTACGTAAATGGCATGGCCCTTAAGGCCAGCATTTCCCACCCCGGTCCGTGGGGACCCACAGACCCTCCAAGCTCCCTACAGGAGAATGCAGACTGTCTGACAGGGAGCTGGGAGGAAGCACAAAACATGGACCGTCTGCAGGTCCCCGAGGTCCAGACTGGGAAGCACTTCTACAGGCGGAAGACAGCAGGCTAGCAGCTCACCCGTCAGGTAGATCGTTGTCGAACAAGCGGCTGCAGTCCACCACGGACCCCCCTGAGCCGATACGGTCCCGAGACTGCAGGCTCACTGGAAGGAGGAGAGAGTGAGGATATGGCCCGCCCCCCTGCCATAACCTTTGACCCCCCATCCCACCAGGTAAGGCGTGCTGCTCACCCACAATCTGGCCCCTCACTGTGTCGCTGTCGTTGGGTCCCAGCTTGCTGAGGTCCAATCTCTGGTCTGTAAATGGGGAGGAGAAACTTCATTTATTGATAAAATCGCTCGGCAAAGCTACACTGGAGCCTCGCCACCATCCAGGGGGGTCTGAGGGTGTCAGCACTGGGCATTGCCACTGCTCCGGGGGCTCGGAGGGTGTTATGTGTGCCCTTCTGCATCTTTTGTCCCAAGTGACTGGGGTACGAGGGGAATAATTAGCCACTTCCTGTCGAGTGTGACCATGACACCCACAGAGCTGATCTGGGGCCAGTGTCGTCAAAATGATAAAAATCCGCTAACTGAAAAGGGCCAGTCAGCCTGTGGCAGCTTAGAGAGCTTAGGACCAGACCCAACACACACACACGCACACACACACACACACACACACACGCGCACACACACACACACACACACACACACACACACAGAATGTTATTTATGCCCTGTACACAGAGCGCCAACCACAGAGTACTGGGAAGCACAGGCCTGAGAAAGACAGCTGTGGCGTACCGCGCTTCCTGGAAAATGGGGGGGAAAACCCTCCCTGGGGAATTCTGGATAATGGGAGAGGGGCCACCCATCACCACAGCCCAGCAGAGTGACCCGGAATGGCTGCATCATTTAGAAACTCATCCAGGGCACCGGGCGACGCTCCCCCCCCCCAGCCCGGGCGGCAGCAGCCCCGAAGGGACGCAGTAAGGAGAGAGAGCGTCAGCACCACGCAGATATAGGCCACAGCGCTTAAGGCACAGAGCGCGCCAGGTAGCAGAGCAGACCGCCTTCGCTCCGTGCCCCTCCGCGGCACCCTGACGCCCACCCAGGCGCAGAGGGGCCACCTACAGCCAGTGTCTTTCAGCCGGCTGATGGCGTTGGACAGGAGCCGGACGCAGCCCAAGAAGCCGGCGCCCTGCTTCTTGTGAATCTTCTTGTGGTTCCACACGCTGATGGTGATGGAGTCGGACTTGCCGATGTACCTGGTCGGGGACAGAGGAGAAATGGCGTTTAAAGAAAGAGAAAGCGCAGACCACAGGACGGCGCGGCGGCCCGCATGCAACGGAGACAGAATGACGGCTATTTGGCTGAGGGCCGATCCCGCCACAGAATGAGCAGGATGTGCCATCCCATAATCACCACTGGGATGTGTGTGATGGCGCGGATCAGAGGATGTTCCCTCAGCTCGCTCAGTAAGGGTGCACCCCCCAAATACTATGCTCCCTTTACTGACAGGCTTCTCAGCAGAAACACCCCCCCCGCCCACACACTGGGGGGAAGCTTCTCATACTGCTATCGTTAAAATCTCCCGATGCGCCAGTCCCTGTCTGAAGCGCCACCCAGGCTCCCTGCGTCATCAGACAGCTCAGATCTCTCTCTCTCTCTCTCTCACACACACACACACACACACACACACACACACACACACACACAGGCTGTTAGTGAGGCCCACCAGGACACACGTACAGGTCATAGTGCTGGTTCCACTTCGGGTCGAGGGTGTTCCTCACAGTGTCAGTAGAGTGGCACTGACCCGATCCGTCCACCACCACCTTGGCAAAAGGGTCTGGGAGACCTGGGACAGAAGCAAAATCGCACATGCCAGCCAGAGGTCAGAAGTAAATTCAACTCAATTTCATATATTTTTAAATATCACACTGTAGATTAGGGTCTCCCGTGCCCCTGTGGGGCTTTGGGAAAGCAAGAATGCAGAGATACAACCATCCCATCTCGAGCGGAGCCTTTTATGGATCAAACCGCCCATCGAGTGTGCCGACTAAGAAATGTAATCGATGCAATTAAGTGTGCTGACAGTTATGACTTTTCATGCTGGAAGAAAGAGAGAGGTGTTCCTTTCAAGCTGTTAATTAGCCACAAATCAGCACTGGAAAGCCAAAAAATGTCCTACGTATTCATGACTAATTTCAGTTGTATTAGGTTTCAACTCTAAACAACACCTATGCAAAAAAGACTAAGCAACTGTTATATAAAACGGCCTTTAGATACAGCTTTTTAACTGAACCTACACAAGTGTGATCTCTTCCCTGTGGACAAGATTAAGTGTGCAGTGTGCCAGCCAATCAGAAAGGGGAGATATCATGTGACCCACATGCCTGCTTACACAACAGCTGAGCGAGTGTTAACTGATGGCTGCTCCAAACCAGCCGAGTCACACATATCCATAGGGCATCTCTGCAAAACCGTACACACAGACGCACATGCGGGTGCGGACATTCCCTATCGGGGTGGTGGCCGAAATGCCCATGCTGGAATGGGGAAGAAACACTCCCAGCATGCATCACGGGCACGGGTCAATCAGAGGGAGAGCAAACTGCGCTATTCCGGGCCAGTACGTTTCCACTAAGGTTTTGTTCGGCCCAATACAGCTCTTAAATAACATGGCTTGACTGGGCTGTTGATTAATTTATGCCTGTGATGCACTTCATTTTGTCACCTCTGACCCCGTTGTGGCAGGCCGCACAAGACTTAAACACATGCCCTTTAAATGAACAACAAATATATTAAGTTACAATTTAAGCAATTTCACAGAGGATCTCCATTTTAACTGTCCTCTCTCTGGCTGAGTCTGGACACCCCGCACTGGATCTAGCCATATACTGCTCAGCATGGCTTTACAAACTGTAAAATGACCCAAAATTTGTATTTCTCCCGAGACACACTCCTCTGACGGGCATCAAAGCGAACAACTCTTGACCAAAAAAAAAAGAAAGAAAAAAAAGATAATTTGCATGGTGCTATGAGACAGAAATAGACCTTTTTAAATGGGTTACTTACGAAAAAAGTCTTTCTTCACCAGGTTTTTCGCACAAAGGACTGTGAAAGAAGAAAAGAAAAACACGTTACCTTTCCTGAAGGCTCACTTACGGTTTCCCTGAGTGTATGCTTACATTTGCAGATCACTTCCAAAAGCAAAATTCCAGGATCTAGACAGACAGCAAGCACTGCGAGTGAAATAACATGTGAACGAAAACATCAGTTTTTAATCCATAAACTGATAAATGTTCTGTATGTAGTATAATCAGAAACTGAATTAAGTGAGAGAGTGAATGGGGACACCCTGGAAGAATCCCTTCTCACATTCCTCCTGCCAGTGACTCCCGTCTGGCGCGAAGTGTTCGAGCCGCAATAACGAGGGGCAGCCAAGTAGTCAAATTCCCACCCCCCACAGGACTCCAACTGTCCAGGGATGCCGTCGCTGCGGCAACAGCCAGCTTTCAAAACAACGGGAACGGGACCATTTCTGGAACACTAACAAAACGCACATATCCAACTGAAGACGTCCCGAGAATGCCCCAGGAAGCCACCAGCCCACTGCCGACGAGACAGCAGTGGTACGATCGCCTCCAACCTGGAAACACAGCTCCACCTGCGATGTGAAGTCACTCCTGTGCCACCTGACATCAGTTAAGGCTTCTGGCGGCCCTTAATGGCTAACCCGGTTTAACACCACCACACAGCAGGTCAAAGCTTCTCAGAATACCATAAGGCAAGTTCACCCACAAGCCCACAATTCCTGAACCCCAGTCACTAGTCCTTACACCAGACCTTCAAGGCTTCTCTGCAGGGAAGACACAGCTTCAAAGGGTGGGGACCTCGTCCTTTAATTACCCTCGGTGCGTCCGTTATGCGATATGCCCTTAAATGTCATGCTGAGTAACGGCTTCCGGAAATGGCCCAAGTAAAGGGTCGCGCCAAGTTAAGCAGCGAAATACTTTCCAGCAGCTCGACTCCATTCATTCATGCCGTTCAGAGTTAATTTCCAGCCCGACTCTACCTACATTCCAGCGATACTGGAGCGATGTCCAGCGGAGATAGGAAGGGAGACCCATGCATTTTTAACTAGACCTAGATAGTGCACAAGTCATATTGCAGCACAATGACGCAAGCAGCCTGGAGGAACCTCAGCAGGAGACGAGACGGCTGATGAAGGGCCACCCTGAAGGTGCTGAGACGCGTCCCCATTGAGTCCACAGTCCCCCAAAGAGCACAAATTGGCCTTAGGCTTCACTCCATCACCAGGTGGCGTCTCAAAACATTAAGGAACGACAGTTGTGTTTTGAGGGTTCAGATCCCATGAGGAAAGAGACACACACACCCTGTTCCAGTCAGATGCCTCACTCCCTTAAAAAAATTACCAACACTGGTGTCTTAGGGCAAAGGCCCACAATCGACCAGCAAATGCAGCGAGCGCAAATTTTTCATCAGTTACTGACGTCGATTCTAAAGCGGCTCCCTGGTCCTCCCTTCGCCGCTCCACATAAAGTCTGTTCACAGGAGCACTAACCTAAATACACCCGATACGGCCTGGAACGCAGAGCTTTCTAGAGCCCTGACCTCCCTGAGAGGAAGCCAGAAGCATCATCCCGTTTCTTGACAATCTCGGCAGAAACGGTGGATTTTGCTGATCTATGGAGAAAGCTAAGCCGAGAGGCAAATGAACTGCAGAGGGGGTCTGTCCGTTTACTCTAATAGGGGATCCATCCATTATATTGATGGGCATGGCTGCCCCAGTATTAATCCAACACTTTCTATTGGCTCTCTCACAACTGTGGCCAATAAGGTGGTCTGTCTTTTAGGGAGGAGGTTAAACAGCACCTGAAGATGTGCACAAGCCCAACAGTAAACAATTACAGCCTTGTTTGTTGAAAGCCTAACCCTGACTAAAGTAGGCAAAACCCCGGCCGACAATGAGCGTGTCCCAATACACAAGCACGGGAAGGGAAGCTTGCAAATGTTAGCCATTTTCCGGTTGACCTATTACGCCACAGACCAAAAACAACTGGCAATTTACAGGGCCCGCAAAACTGGCAGCCCGACGTCCCGGGGCTATTCACTTTTCCCATTGGGCTACCAAAACATAACACGGCCCTGCCCCACAGGCTACCTGAAATTACACTCCAAGTGAAATCAAATTCCCTCCTTTATACGCTCTGTCAGCTTTCATGACCTGCTATGAGAATAAAAAACAAAACCATCACGGAACAAACAGGTTTTTAATGATGATTTGTCCACAGAGATGTGTACGCCTGTGCATGTGCTGCGTGTGTAATGGTCTTACTTCTCACTTTTCTATTGCATATCATGTGCGGCAAACACTACATAAAGTACCAAAAATATGGTACCTGGCACATTGGTAAAGTGCAACGGCACGGAAGCAGAGCCCGAGGAGTGGATGCCGCTTCTGAATGGATGCTCAAAATTACTGAGCCACCAAGATGAGCAGGATAAGCCAAAATACACCCACGGAGTAGGCACTACCAACATCGGCACTCTGAACTTGGGAGAACATCCCAAGTGGTCCTTGTTGATGGCCAAGGAGAGTCCTTAAAGATCATCAGGCCTCAAACACCAAGCTTTCAAGACTTGGAAGAAAGATGTTCTTCTGCTTCACCCTGCTTCACTCTGCTTCACTCTGCTTCACTCTGCTTCACTCTGCTTCACTTCCTGTCACTGGCAAAAGCTCAGAGAAGCTTGCAGAAGTAAAAAGGCACCAAAAAATTAGTGTAATAGACAACATTTGGTAAATTGTTTTTTTCCTGTGGGGCATTCTTCCCAGCACACATGCCCTGGGAACATCCCATCACACACCATTGTTGCCGGACTGCGTCACCATGGCAACGGGAACATCAAGTCAAAGGCAGGCAGAGGATCCTCCACTGGCGCTTATTTCCGATTCCTCTGGCGCGCTTCCTCGAGCACACGGCCCGCCAAGACTCATTTACAGGGCAGAGACCCCGCGCCCAGCGAATTCCGCTGCGGCGGGCTGAAATATACACCAAGCATCAAGACGCATTTCCCCTCCTCAGAGCGAACGGAGCAGATTAGAGAAAAGTAGGCAATCAGCTGTAAAGCTCTGAGGACGAAGGCACACAGAGTGATCAAAAGGCACAGGATCTCCCCCCGTATCTGACGGGGCTGGCGGTCTGCCAGGCTTTAAATTAGCACTGCCGGAACGGCGGCCCCGTCTAACAAGGGGCGCTCAGTGTGCCGTTAAAAGCGAAATGAAGGAAGTGCGGCGGAATTAGAGAAGAGTCGCGCTGCCGTTTTAGGGCGAGCCCAAAGACATGCCTCTGGGGGTCAGAACTCCCATCAAGAGCGAAGGCTGGGAGTTCAACTAAAGGAAAAAACTAATATAATTTAAAAAAAAAAGCTTAGACTGACAGTGGAGCTCCCCTCCCTCTACACAGCAGATCTGATCACACCCAGCCCGGCCTAGGCGTCTTTACATAATTTATTCTGCCTCTGCATCAGTCTACTGTCACAATTGACATGATATGTGACAGTTTCCTGCAATAAGCAATTTTCTTGTGAATGAACCAGGCATGTGTGTGTTCAGGGTGTCACTCACTCTGTGCCTCCCCAGGTCCTAGTGCCCCTCAGATCCCCTACCCAGCTCCAGGCAGCGCTGCTCTGGCTGGGGCATGACGGCGTAGTTTCACCGCAAACAGAAGCAGGCCTGACTGCCCAGTTATAATCCAGAACGTTTTCAAAAACCCTGTAACAGGTCACAGTTGGACTGATACCAGCTCTGGTGCCTTGGTATCAATTGCAGATTGAAACAGCTTTCAAAGACAGGGCTGTCCATAAATGAAACCAACAGTAATAGCTTGTAATATTTGTACTAGTTCCGTCCCTCAATGATCCTAGGAATGCATGGCACATTTTCATCAAATACCAAAATTTGCAATATGACAAATGTACTATTCTAAATTTTTGGCACCACAATGCGGTACTGATACATTGGACAGCATTATAACAGGGGTAAGTCATAAGAGCAGAGCACGGTGCTGGCTGGCCACCGGTGGGTCCCCAGGGTTACACAAAATGTAGCAATTTACACCTGCAGCTGAACGATTACATCAAAAGTGGGCGGGCAGGCAGCCAGCCAGCCAGCCAGCAGAGTTTGAGGAGTCACAGCCGAGAGTGCAGGAAATGGGTGGAAAGGCAGCGTGTCCACAGAGGGGACGCCCTTACCTCGCAAGAGAACAGGACAGTGCGAGCCCAGGCCACCAGGCACCTGAGGTTTCAGGCCAACGGCGGCGCAGACATTCCATTCATGCCATCTTCATGAGCTTGCTTAGCCGCGACTTTTCACTGCTTTGCGCGCGTGACCAATGGCACGGTGCACACGTCCCGCAAAGACCGCCTGCTAATAATTGACTTTTGCAGTGAGTTTGCGCTTAAAACTGCACAAATTGCCAAATACTGAGGAAGCGTTTCAGCACGAGTGGCTGCACCTGACATGTAAGTGAAGCACTTTTTAAGACAGCGAGGAAGAAGAAGGACCTGAAAGCCCTAACAGACAATATATACAAAAAGCGAAACCCTAAAGCAAAACAGAAATGCATGGAATGCGTGCAGACAATACACCCACATGTCACAACACAGTGTGTGCTGAAGAACACTCTAAACCAAAGGGTGCGTCAAAAAGGCGTGACAACAGGTGACCGTCTGGGTAAAAGTTGGCTTGTCCTCTTTGCAAGACAAACCCGCAGGTAAAAGTCACGTTAGAGATACTAAGGATGACTGCCCCCACTCTTACGGTTAGTTACGGTGATTCTTACCAGCACACCAGCAACTCAGGCTATATAATGTGAGAATTTATAGGTAATAAATTAGACTGAATAATCAAAAGCTTCATAAGTAAATCAACTATAAAATGTTAAACATTTTAATAAGATGCATAAGATTAGCTTTTGGTAAAAATCTAAAAAGGCCACCATCTTGACATTACCAAAAACCTTTTTCAGAGTCAGTAAAATGCTGACTCCACCTAAAGGGTTTAAAAGGACAATATAACAAAGCATGTTTAACAGTTAAAGGAGTTTACTCCACTCTTACACATTGCCTTTATTTACAGCCTGGGTGAATGCAACACAAACTGATGGTCCATCTCAAGCTTACTTCACAGGCTAAGTTTCGTCTACATAGAGATTGTGTTACAGCTCCTATTGTCATGGCAGCATTTATGCATGGAACTGAGAAAAAAAGTAGCCGGTCAAGTTGGAAATATCCTAACAAACACAGTCGGAGGGCAGGGAACGGCGACTCGCAGTCACGCCCCTCGATATCGCTTCCCTCTTCCGTTATGCGGCGAATTCCGAGAGACGGCCAGTGTTGTGCCAACAGGACTGATTTAAAAAAATAAAAAATTAAAAAAAGCTTTTCGACAAGCGGGCCATTAGGGCACAGGGTTGTCAAGAAAGATCTTATGAATGAACGAAGGGCACAAATTAGCTCTGCAGTTTCAGGAGTTTGCGATTCAGCCAGTAGGCGCTACTCTCCCACACTTTATTGGGTCACGGGCTGGTGACGGGGGTGTGGGCAGTCGGTACTACCTGTCTGCTGTTGCGTATTACAATCTGTGGAGCCACCCTCACCTTGACCATCATGTCACCCACTTTTACTCTCCTAAAAATCACCATCTACTCACTGTTCTGGTGCTTTCCGGCAAAGAGCACTCCTGTTCCTGGCAGCAGGTCAGGGATCAAGACAAGTGCAAACAGACCGAGAAGATAAACGTGGGACTTTCCAGGCAGAGCGCGAGATCGGCGATCGCGACAGCACAGGTAGCCACGGTCTAGTTTTGACTGACTGGAGAGGACCGTGTGAAAGCAAAATAGGTCAGTGGCATACCCGCAAACGGCAGGTCAATCGGCACTCTGGGGCGGCAGCGTCAGCGCGGCAGGGACCCTGCCGGCACGCTGACCCTGTATCTCTGCCCATCTTTGCGGTTCCGAATAGCAAACTTGCACCCTGTGCAGGAACCTTCAAATGGAACGCGCTGACGTGGGCCGTTTTGAGCAGCTTTCCAATTCTGAGAGCGACGCAGCTGCCCGGGGAGCCGGGGGGGGGGGTCGTCATCTGCTATCATTCAAGGGTTCGACAGCAGCGCCCTCCAGTGGTGGAGCGTGGGACCTTCAAGCCGAGGAGCTGTCAGGTAGAGAGGAGCTGGGGAGGCGGGGAATCTCAGCCCCTCATCCAGCATGAGCCACTTCCTGATGGAGGAGATGATGTCACTTCCGGGAAAAGGGGGGGGCATTTGCCCTCGGAACTCAGATTCCGAGTCGGATTGCGAGTTTTGAAGCCGGAAGTGCCGTCATGTGCCCTCGCGTTTCTCAGAAACCAGAGAGATTACACATTATGTGTCGTTTATCGACTGGCAATGCTAAAGATGCGTCTGGGTTTGCCTAGAAGCTAGACCTCGGATTCAGGTTAAAGGCTCTGTGCAAATCTGGCAACCTGAATCCGAGTTCTCGTTTCTGTGGCAAATGGAACGAATCCCCGAGTTTTTGGATCCCAAGACAAAAGGAACGCAGCATTGTCACGGCTGTCGAGCGGTGATCTCATATTGGTGTAAGATGTCTGACCAATCAGGGACAGGTACAGGGTCAGCCTGTCCCTGGAGCGACTGGAGGATGGAGGCCTTGCTCAGAGGCCCAAAGGTGAAATCGCTCAACCATGGGATATGAACCAACAACCTTCCAATCACAGGACAGTGTCCTAACATCCTGAGCCACAGGGATAAAAACCTGACCAATCAGGGACCAGATCTCATACCGGTATGAAGTGTCTGACCAATCTCAGACCCTGTCTTACACCAGTATAAGGCATCTGGCCTCAGTTAAGCATTCTTTAGCCTAAATAGAGTGACCTGTGTAACGCGGCCCTCCCAAGGCTGTGACCGTCCAGCGCAGATCAGGATGTGTCTGCTGGCCCACTGAGCGGCCGGCGGATCCAAAGTGCTTCCGATTCCCTCAGCTTCAGAACAGAAAGAGCCTCAGCGGCGAGGTCAGACTTGTTCCAGGAGCTCGCCTTCCCGGGAACGCCCAGGCTCGCCGTTAGCTGCTGATTAGGTTTCCCCCGTTATTCCTGAGCAACGGACGGGCGCGTGACGGGGCGTGAGGAAGAGGAGGACGTCGCCATCGCCACGCGGCGATCCTCGCGTGGGCGGCGAGATGACAGCCGGACTGCCGACAGAGGTTTTTCCGGTTGCCATGGCAACAGCTGGAACAGCTGAGTGATTGCAGAAGCAGAATGTGAATTAATTAGTGTCTGAATGGGGTGGGAGGCTGATGGAGTCTGTCCGTGTCAGGAGCAGGGCATGCTGGGACGTGCCGGTGGGGGTCGGGGGTTCGGAACACTGTGGCGATGGCTTGGAGTGGGACTCACAAAGAGCCAGTGACACACGGGGCCTGTAACCCTGACGACATGAGGCACGTCTAAAGTGTGTGACTTGCGATCAGATGGCTTCCAGTTACAAGCTCCAATCATGCCGTCCCATCTTCATATAAGCATATACCAGTATCCGCACAAGTATGGTGGTATAGGTCAAGGTGCCCCCATAATGCCGAGGGGGTCCTCGTCTCTGAGACCCTAAACTCTCCCGTCCCCCAACAGGTCTCTTTCCGTTGGTCTTCTGTGGCTGGTCTTGTCCTTGGTAATACTGCGTGTTAACACCCCCCGGTGGTTCAGATGGCTACTGCTACACCACACACTGACATACTAACACATACACACACACACACACACAGACAAGTACACACACACACATAGACACACACACACACACATAGACATACAGACACACAAACAACGACATACAGGAACACACACACACACAGACACAGACAGACACACACACACAGACACACACAGACACACACACACACACACACACACACACACACAGACACACACACAGACACACACACACACACACACACACACACAGACACACACACACACACACACACACACACACACACA
>JAODKL010000045.1:3097531-3120425 GCA_026780765.1 Petrocephalus schoutedeni | reverse complement strand
GGTTAGGGTTAGGGTTAGGGGGGGGGGGGGGCACAGCTTTTTTTTGTTGCCTCCCAATTCCGCCAGGGCGTACCCCTGTGTCACATGGCTTTCCTCTGGTTTCCTCTTGCACTTCACAAATGCATGTTTCAGCATCACTAAATTGCCTAAGATGTTAAAATTGTGTGGGTATGTGCCTTGTAATGGACGGGTACCCCATCCATGGTGTAGCCCTGCCTTGTCCTGCCGGGGAGAGGCTCCAGGCCCCCTGTACCCCTGTCTAGGATAAGTAAAGGACTCACGGTGAACTCCGATAGATCGGGGACAGCCAGCAGGGACAGGAGAGCAGCCACGGCGCCATGCTTGATGACCTTGTCCCTGTAGGTCGAGCCGTCACCTGAAAGGATGCATCGCCCAAAGCGCTGTATGAAGACCCATCACAACTTCCACTCTCTCAATACAACGAAAAAATTCTCATAAATAA
Organism: Petrocephalus schoutedeni; assembly: GCA_026780765.1. Lineage (NCBI taxonomy): Eukaryota > Metazoa > Chordata > Actinopteri > Osteoglossiformes > Mormyridae > Petrocephalus > Petrocephalus schoutedeni. Next base: position 3,119,962 of record JAODKL010000045.1, on the reverse strand, counting down.
AAAAAACGTTCGAAACAGAACCAAAGAAGATTAAGGTTCAGCATGGGGAAAACCTTATTACTAAGGAGCACTCACTCACCAGCAATGTTACCCAAAGCCCAGACAGCCTGCTCGCTGATATGGGCATGCGGAGACCGTATGAGGTTAACAAAGGCCGGAACCGCGCCCCCTCCCACCACCGCGCTGGTCTGCTCCGATGTCCCGGAAGCGATGTTGGTGAGAGCCCAGGCGGCCTCGAACTGGATCTGGGGGCAGCCTGCCACGGCCAGGAAGCCGACAAGCTTGGGGATGAGCCCGGCGCTGATGATGTAGTCGATCGGGGGGTGCCTCTCCCGAGACAGCAGCTTCCTGCAGCCGCAGGTGGCGAAACGCGGTGTGAAAACGCAGCGTACAGAATAATGTAAGCCCCGGATGAGGAATGCCAAGGGGGATCTTACCGGGCCGCCTGGGTGGCCTGCAGCTGGTGATCCAGGTTGTTGCTGTTAACTCCGGCTACAATCTCATCCACGGTCCAGTGCTGGGCGGCCTGTGATTAAATACGCGCATTGGAGTCGAGGGCCACATTTAACGGTCCGTTTGCAGGGGCCCGCAGCGCCGATCAGTCCCACCTGCTTGTTCTGGCTCTGCTCCTGCAGCGGGGAAGTCGCCTCGTCCGGGAAGCTGCTGACATTCCGCCGCTTGAGGATCTGCTCGTCCTTCTTCGCCTTGCGGAGCTCCACGTTGACTTCGATGCGCCTGCGCCGCAGCTCCTGCCGGGGGGAGGGAAAGCGGGGGCCCGTGAGCGCCGCGGCGTCTCGGCGCCGGGAGCCGGCACAGCGGGAGCCCGGCACAGCGGGAGCCGGCACAGCGGCCGCCGTGCATGCGCGCCGGGAGACTCACGTTCGCGTCCTTCCCCTTATTCTTAAACCTGTTCAGGCGGACGGCGTTTTCGTTTCCAGCAGACATGCTTCAGATCGAGCGGCTCGATGCGGAATAATCGGAGGAGTATTTTAGGGTTATACCTAAAGCGGATACAGAATAGCCATACTTAGAAAGCATATTCACACTTTTTTTTGTCTTGTACTGTAAGTGGAAATACTAGATCGTCCAGGAGATGGGAATTAGTTATACTATACAACGATTAAAATTAGTACTATTACATTAATACTAATACAATACAATACAATAAATACAAAGATACTAAACATAGTATCTAGTTATTTACATTATCATGCAAGTTACATTAAACCTCAAATGACTTCCAGAAACATGACGACTTACCAGTTAGACAGTTCTGGCCCCAAGTTCAGAAAGTGTGACTGGCGAAAAGGAAAAAGGGATTTTTAAATTGCCGGCAACAGCTACTCCTGATTGGTCAGTTCGGGCGGAGACGTATCCCCATTGGCCGCTTTTGAAAAATCACATCACGCTCCGGAAACGTTGTCAAGGGAGACGGTTCTACTATCGCGAGACTGCATCATTCGAAAAATACGTCATCTAAATTTATAAGCCATCCCATTTTCCTCATTCAGACTGAAGTCATACAGATACCTACTTCACTAATAGTTCAAAATTACTGGCACAGTACGATAAAAGCGTATTCATTGTTAAAACATAATTCAAATTGCGATTGTTAAAGCCTATTGTTAAGTGAAGCCGTTATTAAAAAGACATTCCTTTAATTCCTGCACCGTAGCGACCCAGTGGCCTAATGGATAAGGCATCAGCCTCCGGAGCTGGGGATTGTGGGTTCGAGTCCCATCTGGGTCGGGCAAGAAATCATTTATTTAATAGCAAAAATGAAGTTTACAAACGCGCAGTATTGTTCTACGGTTTCGCTGTAATAAAAGTTACAAAGAAGGAGTGAACAATACTGCTGTTGTACATTTTTGCCAGTAAATTACAGCAAGACACAGCAAGTTACAGTTCATTCTTAACATGGTGAGATGTGGTTCTAACAGGCGATTGAGCTTCAAACATAGGCAAGAACTTAAGTTTTAAAGCATAATGCAGCCCAAACCCAAATGTCACAGAAGTGGCTGAAGAGTAATAAATGATGATTAATCAAAGACAATCTTTATGTTAAGTATACTGAGATACTCTTGGATAAGCTTTTGACCGAAAAAAGGCAGCATAACTTAAAACAGTTAATACACTGGCATACACATAACTGAGACTTTGAATAGCATCGTTAAAAAAATCAATGCATTAGTTTAAAAATTCTTTCTCAAAGACCCTCAAAGTTCCATAATTCATTACGGTGAACTGCAATACCACTACTGCTTTCCTTTTTAATTCTTCTTTAGTGATTTCGGAAAAGGGCACAAATGACAAATTTCTTAAAAATGCAGACATCGCATTGTGGGTGGAGCTCTGCCTTCCATTTTATTAGGTTCTTTAATTAGTACATTATTTCTTGAGTTGTAATATAAAAAATAAAAAGCACAAAATTCAATATCTGACAGGTTGTACAAACAGAATGCCTTCAAATACACACCGCTTTGGGCTTTTCTCAGTCCGTCTGTACAGTACAGGGATTTAAGTGTCCTCCTCTTCTTAGCGTCCGGCTTGGTGTTATGCAGGAGCCGCAAGTGCGGGGTGTGTGTGTGTGAGTGTGTGTGCGCGCGCACGCGCTGGGGGGTCACCGCTTTAACGAAAGCAACCCTGTGCGAAATAAATGGAAATTTTATTTCACTAAACAAAAATTAGACGACAAATTGGGGGGAGGAAAAAGGAAATGAGAAAGGCTGCTACATCGTAAATGTAGTCCTCAGAATGTAGGCTTTCCATTCTTCCGTGAGGTACAAAAAGGGCTGCGCCTGGCACCATGTCCTCCCTTTTCCAGTCCCAAAAATATATATATATATATGAAATAAAAAAAAAAAAAAAAAAGCACCTGACCCCACCCGATGAGAACTTCCATGAATGTCTGTACTTTTGGGGTTGGGGGAGATACTCCACAACAAAGCCACTTTTGTTCCATTTGTCCCGCCATGAAGCTGACACCCGCCTATGGCATTATGATGCCCCCCCAACAAAGCACATCCTGGAGGCAGCAGGCCACAGGACCGTATGTGGCACCAGGGCTTCCTTTTGGGGTAAGGAGGCGCAGCCAGAGGGAGGGGCTGCCGGGCTGGAGGCCGCATCCAGACACCGGTTTTAAACGTGCAGACACCCCCCCAGGTCTTGCGGTGGTTTATTTAGAGCAAAGAAACACCCTGTTCTAAGAAGCCGGAGACTGCAGTTTGTTGTTATGAGACCTATAGAATATAGAAAAGGGGGGGAAAAGTTGAGGAGCCTTTAATATTTTATTGAACTTTTCACATTGGCAAAAAAAAAAAAACAAAACATTAATGACAGGATGCAGGGGGGCCAAGCTTATAGGCGACAGCACGGCAGTCAGGCTTCTGAAAAAGATCAACACTTCATGCACCTTTAGCAAACAAGAACACTGCTTGGTACTGGAAAGCTGGAAGCAGACTCATGAAGTGCCACTCGTATTATTTAAATCAGCGTTTCCTCTGATCCTCGGGGACCCACAGCTGCTCCGTCTTCTTGCTCCCTCCTGATATGGAGCAAACACGCAGACTATCTGTGGGTCCCCTAGACCCAGGTGCGGGGAAACAGATTCAAAGCGTTTATTTTCCTTTAGCCATAAAACAATCCTTCACAAAAGGATTTAAGAGAATATGCCTTCTCGCTATATGCGAAAACTGGCCAAAAGTTTCTCACCAGAAGGAACAGGTCACAATTTAAAACGTCCGAATCGGGACAAATGTAACGCATTTAGGAGAAGATTGCCATCAAATCGAGAAACGTCTAGGGAATGAGTAGCAGACTCAGCTTTAGGGCTGAGAAAACAGTGCCACGGGACAGGGCAGGCAAACCTGAAACTTAATTTACACATCTCTCTCAATAAAATCTTTTTAAATAGTTATATTATATATTTAAACAAATGTGAATACAAATGGACCCTCAAATAAAAACCAAAAATGCTTCAAAGCAGCATTTTGATCTCAGTGCTTAAATGTTACATATTACATGTACGTCTAAGCATTTACATCATATTTAGAGGTGACCTTTGTCACTGGTAGTAAAATAGTGTAAAAAAAAAAAAAAAATCACTGATTCCTCACTTTTTTAGGAATATGGCTGCCAAAACCACAACACTCTAGGCCTCTCAGGCATTTGGCTTATTGCAAAACGACAGGATGTTTCATTTAAACGCACTGGCTTTTTCCACGCCACAGAAGGCAAACCCTATAGAATTTACGCTGTCCACAGAACAGCAGATTCCATCACTTAAACGTTACAATGACCCCCAGCATCCAGGTTAGATCCCAGCTATGACGTCACTTACGACGTCAATCTGCAAAAGAGAGAGAATGGATGGCGTGAATAAATGCATGCAGCACACACACATGGAGACACAATGCAGGTGTTAGAGGAAGCCACTTGGAGGAACGCGGGAGGTAAGGAAATGTAACGTGCTCTCGATGCCATGCCAGGGGGGTGGGGCGCAGGCTGGAAGATGGACGAGACACGGAGGAAGAACTGAGGCCCGCGAAAGGAACAAGAAGCCTTTGCTCACCTGCTGGCTTTGAAAGCTTTGAGCTTCTGTACAAAAGCGGACTCCAGGACCTCGGCGCACTGGTAGAAGGGTGAGTCACTGGGGTTGTAGTAGCGGCAGTTGTCGAAGATTTTGGTCATATCCGCCACAAACTCCGTGAGCTTGCTGTAATACCGTTTCTGCACTCTCTCCTCCATCGTAGCCAGGTCTGCAAGAAGAAAAGGTAGCATGCAGTTTTAATGCGAGTGCAATTGGGTGCGTGCTTCTTTATTCCTGGATTTGAGGGAAAAATATCCTTAAGGCGGTGGCAGTGAGTGGCTGGACCTCGCCAAACGACACTGTAGACCGGTCTTGCACGTACCCATTGGTTCCTTAATGACACCATAGTAATCTGGGGCGTCGTTAGGATCCACCGGCTCCAGGAACGGCCACGCCATTTTGTGAGCCTGGAGAGAGAAATGATGAGGATGCACACTGAGCACGTGCAACCCAAGGCGGGGTCAAAGTTCAGCTGGTCATGTGACTCACGTGACAGCCAACGATATCGCTCATTCAAAACTGGGCCTATTAATGGGTCTGAGTGTGTGTTAGACTGGCAGCCATGATTAATGCTGGCATATTAGTGCAAACATAAGGGCTGCATTACATACCGCTTGGGGGATAAAGGAGGCCGACATTCGCTTGTCCTTCATTTTTATTTGAGATTTGAGTCTATATAATAGCTTGCAGTGTTCCGTAGAAATAAAACCTACTTGTCTCTGTTTCTCTGCATTTATCATTTTTGTTAAATCAATAAGCTCAGAAGCAAAATGAACTGAATATATTAATTTGAACAGATTGGTACATAAATTATATAAGTACGTTTATTTTGGTTTCAGTATTCAGACGAAAATAAAATAATAACATTTCAGTTTCAGTAAAAAAAAATGATTTCGGTGCACCACTAATCAATACAATAACATTTTATTTGCTAAAGGCACTTTTATACATCATAGCTTTACAGTAACACAGGAGTCTCCTGAACATAACGTCTAGCCTAAGGACCCTAAACACTGTTTTGTTTTACCCGGCGGGAGCCAAAACATGGACTGCGGGGGGTCCCAGGCATTCCCTGATGGCTACCAGAGACATTCCACCACTGGCACCTAAGAGCTGAAGCCCCTAGGCGGGCAGGCATGGCACGGCACGGGTCCCCAGCTGTGACGGCGGCTCCCCAGCTGTGACGGCGTACCTGCAGAGAGCGCAGGATCCGCCTCAGGCCCTCGTAGTCCTTGTCGGTGAGCGGGGAGAGCACGGTCATGGTGTCCTCTGTGGACTGGCACTGCGGGCACACATACTCGTCGATGTGCGTCGCCTCGCTCTGCAGGATGCCCACGCAGCGGCCGTGGTACCAGTTCTGGCAGCGGTCGCAGCCGATGTAGAATCTGGGAAGGGGAAGGGTGACGGGTTAGAGGGTTAGCGGCCAGCGGGGAGGGCAGGCTGCCCGCTCTTCCTTAGACAAGGTCCAGACCTGAATTTCTATGCTTCCATTTTAAGCCTAATTTCATGTCCAATAAATTGTTAAGGGTCTAGTAATAGAAAGAAACACTGTACCTACTGGGCCCTCAGACACATAACCGAGACCCAAGACTACTCATCACTAATAAAACTGATCAAATACCAGCACAACTGGAAAACAAATACTAATTCATTATATAGATTATACAGCAAAAATGCTATTAATTACAGTACTGTTATAACAGGTTATAACACACATTAGCAGCAATGACAGGGGAGAGTGAAGGCAGAATGCGAGGCGGTGTGCTTACTGCGACTCGTCGTATGGCGTCTGGCAGATGCAGTAGAGCTCCTCCGTGGGGCCCTCCTGCGCCCGCCGGCACTCCCTGCACACGTAGTCGTCCATCTTCTTGGCCTCCTTCTCCGTGACCCCCACGCACTCGCCGTGGAACCAGTTGGAGCAGAGGTCACAGCCGATGTAGAACCTGCAAGGGGGTGCCGGCAGGAGGCGGTGTTACCCGCGAGGCTGCGTGTCACATGTCCCCGAGGGACCCCACTGGCGAGGCTGCCGCCTTACTTGGACTCGTCGTAGGGCGTCCTGCAGACGCAGTACAGCTTGCTGTCCTTCCTGGCATCTCTTGAGGTAGCGGAGAGCATCTTCCTCTTCTTGGCCTTGGCGTGGTCCCGCTCGTCGTCGCGCTTGCGCTTCTGAGAGGAGGGGGGCGACGAGGCGGGGCTGGGGGAGAGCTCAGGGGGCCCGGGGGCCACGCCAGCCGGTGCTTTGTCCTTCTCTTTCCGTAGCTTGGTGAGATCCTTCCTCAGCTCCTCCTAGGAGGCAGAGAAACAGCGCCCCCTAGCTGCGGTCGTGCATCACAGGCACGCTCATCCAGAGTGTCCTCCAGGCCGTCGTCATGGAAGCCAAGCTTTTTAAATCTAAAACAAGCTCTGCCTTCTCACCCTTCTTCTGATATTGCATCTTACCCAAAATGGCCGTCTGCAGCACCACAGTCAAGGACAGACTTATTACTAGGGCTGCTATTTTCCTATCGATTAATCTGTCGATTATTTTACTGACGGGTCGATTAATCTACGATTAATCGAATTTTCCCCCGGACGATCAAACAGTTTCTCTCTCACTTACTCTTCAGGCCAATCTAGGCACGGCCAGGACACACGGTGTCATGCATCGTTAGAAGCTGGTCCAGCGGCAGTCTGCACTGCTCCGAGCTGCTCACCTGGACCTCCAGCTGCAGACCCTTGTCCAGCAGCGCCCTCTTCTGGAGGATCTCGGCCTTCAGCAGCTCTTTGTGCCTGAAGAGCAGCGCCGACAGCCGGCTGGAGCTCTGCTTGGCGCGCCTCGGCTCGCCGGCCTCGTCCCGCCTCCGCTTGCGAGCCGCCTGCTTCTCGTCCTTCTCGATCTTGTCCAGGATGAACTTCATCACCTGGCTGCACACGTTCATTCTGTGGGGTGGGGGGGAACATGTCAACAGAATCGCACTGCATGGCACTGCGCATAGCATCTTGGGAAAGGAAGGACTTTCTGTGATAATGCTGGCTACTGAGCTACTGACGCATTCCCAACATCGATCACCAAACTAGACAGACTAGACCTGCACTGTCTCTGTGGACATGTGCTATCTAGGTCTTAAGTCGTCAGTTAGACCAGTACATCTCAGTCTGATCCTCGGGGACCCCCAGACACTTCCCAGTACCCAGTAGGAGTAGAAACATGGTCTGTCCGGGGGGTCCCCAAGGACCGGACTGGGATACACTGTATTAGACAACTAGTAGTTTGTTGCAGATGTACTGACATTTAACATGTTGGATATGAATAAAATGTCATGTGAACAGATGTTGGGCTGCCAACATACTGCACGCTAACTCCATGCAGAGACACCCCAGAAAAGCACGTGCTAACTGTAACAACACAGGGACACCCAATGCTGCCTGCTGGCCCACACATGCTCATACCTCTGAGCCTCCTCCTGATTTGCTAAACACGTGGCCTTCTGCTTTGAGTGCTCGGCCACGCGCTCCGCCTTCACCTGTAGCAGAGGGCAGGACACATCACACATCGACAGCACAGAATTGGCATCCAATCAAATGATGACAGTAAATCTATACTGTCTATATATGGTCATGACATCAGAGGCGTGATGGGCAAATTGATGCGGTTGCCATGGTAATCCCCACAGCCCATACCTGTGGCTTGATGCTGCCTCCTCGTTCCTGCCTCACTTCTGGCTGCTTCGGGCTGCCGGCCGCCTTGACAGCCCCCGCACCGGGTCCTGGCTGGATCAGGACGGGTTGCTTTGGCCGGATCTGCTGGGGCTGGACCCGGAGGCTCAGGTGCTGGGGGGTCTGGGGGAGAGCCTGCCGCATAACGACCAGGCCGGGCTGGCCTGGGGAGGCTTGTGCTGGGATGGGGGTGGTCAGGACCCCCTTCACCTGAATCTGAGCAGAAGGAAGCTGGACTGCTGCAGTGGTGGGAGGAGGCAGAGGGGGAGGGGCCAGTGGGGGAGCCGGGCTTGGGGCGAGCGCTTGCACGGGGGCAGCAAGGGAGTCTGTCTGGGGGGAAGGAGCGGCCGGCTGTGAGGCCTGGGGGGCAGGCGGCGTCTGCGGTAAGGGCGGCCTCTGTGCAGGCAGCTGCGGCTGCACGGGCTTCTGCTCCGGCTGCGGGGGCTTCTGCTCCAGCTGCACGGGCTTCTGCTCCGGCTGCACGGGCTTCTGCTCCGGCTGCGGGGGCTTCTGCTCCGGCTGCACGGGCTTCTGCTCCAGCTGCACGGGCTTCTGCTCCAGCTGCACGGGCTTCTGCTCCGGCTGCACGGGCTTCTGCTCCGGCTGCACTGCTACAGAGCAAAATAGACAGCTGTGTCACATGCCAACACATTAAGCTAACGTAGAATTAATGCTCATTCGGACGAGTATGACGCATTCAAAATCAAACTGCAGCTGTATCTCCAAGCGACACAGTTACACTGAAGAACCATTTTGCCCATTTTGATAACGCAGTCCTTTTTTGCTCCCTCGTTACTCTTGACACAGCTGAAGCAGGTATGTAGTGTTTTTGATTGGCTGGAAGTAGGGCTGCACGATGTCACATCACAATGTGCTTGTGATTATTTGGCACATGCACAGTAATCACCAGGGCTTTAGATTACGCGCGAAAAGTTTGGCCGGCCGCCCACTTTTCAGTACTATACGGGCGATTAATTACGCCCACAATTTGGTAAGCAGATTAATAGTATGCCTAAAATATTAGCAATCCGTATTAAACAAGGATATGCCAAATTCTGAAACGTGTGGGACTTTAAACTGCAAACAGTACCGCCACAAACAAGGCAGAAAGACGAGGGTGTTATCTACAATCTCATTGTTTCTTCACCACCACTTCAGTGCTTATCGTTTCCATGATTTACGAAAATGATAAGTAGCGGGCTCCACTAAACAAATTCAATAAACAAGGACGTGCCGAATTTATATAGATTACTAACTTTTGGGTGTCAATACGCATCTCATTAATATGTTCACTACTAATCTGCTTACCAAACTGTTGGCCCAATTAAATGCCCATATAGTACCAAAAAGCTGGCGGCCGGCCAAATGTTTAGCGTGTCATCTAAAGCCCTGGTGATTACTGTGCATGTGCCAAATAATCACAAGCACATCGCGATGTGACATCGTGCAGCCCTAGTTGGAAGCTGGAAGGGAGCAAAAACGTGGACTGTCTGAGGGACCCCGAGGACCGGCTGAAAAACACTAATCTAAGCTATAAATATGGGGGAAGGACTACAGGAACGAGCCGATGTGTCTTGGCGATGACTGTACAGTGATAAGAGGCGTCACCTGGAGTTGAAGGCGTGGCGGCAGAAGGGGGTGTGGCTGTTGTAGTGGCAGCAGGCGTGGCTATTGAGGTGGGTGTGGCCACTGAGGTGGGCGTGGCTGGGGGTGCAGGAGTGAACAGGAAACGCTGGACCTGGCCGTTGGGCATGGCGGCCTGCATGAGCTGCTGGCCAGGTCCCGGGATGACTGTGACCCCATGAGGGATGAGCTGTAGCTGGCCGGTGGTCTGACCCTGCCCCTGGATCACCACCGTCAGGCCCTGGCCACCTCCCTGTCAGACGCCGACAAAACCTCAGTGAATTTAAAGGCATTATTATTATAGGGAACTCTTCCCACTGCACCAGGCATCATACTTTTGGTGCTTCAGGAATGTTGATATTCCATTGGCATAAAAATTGATACCTGTCATAGGAAACAAAACTTTTAATGATTGTTACTTTTCCAGTATATAAAAAATCTGTATAAAATTTCTTCTGCTGCTTTTGCATGGGCACTGCATGTGTTCTTCGAGAGAATTATAATCCTTACTGTTTAAATCAGTTCTAGACCGGTTTGTGACAAATATATTTCAAACTCCTTTTTAGGGATATTTGAAAATTTGTAGCCCAATTTATTTATTTATCATAAATAATTTTTCTTCCCTGTCATGCCATCCTGATCTTGTTGTATCTATTCTCCCAACCAGATTGCAATTAAAGCTTGGATCTTTACATTTGTCCAAGCATCATTATTATTATTATTTTTTTTTTTACTTGGTTTTGTTATCGTTTTCTGAGTTTGTAACTTTTTCAATATGGTGATTTGATTGTGTTTCTGAGGCAAGCTATTTGCACAACCAATAGACAGAAAAAGTGTTTGCAAGTCCCACCCCAAAGTGCCAAAGTACCAAAAAAGTACCCCAGCTGGTTTGGCACTTTAGATTCTGTAACTTTTGGTAGTGGTACTGGACCAGAAGTCAATGGAAAATGGAAAGTACCAAAAGTACCTGGTGCAGTGGAAAATCGTGCATATCAAAAAGCAAATACATCCCTACAGGTCACCAAAAAGGTTAGTTTTGACACAGAGAGACTCACCCCCCGCCCTCCTCACCTGTGCTCCTTGGGTGAGCTGGGAAAGCTGGGCCAGGGTGAGCCTGACTTGCCCCTGCTGGGGCCGAGGCGTCTGGGGTGCAGGGGCAGAGCCTGGGGACGAGGAGGCTGCAGACGTCACGCCAGGGGGCCGTAGGGGCGTGCTGGGAGCTCCCCGGACAAGCTGAGTCACCATCGGCGACGTCTGGCCTGGTGTGCAGTGACGCGTCAATAGTGCGGCCAGCCAAACCATGCAATCTGAGACCCCAGCCACACTGATACTGGACTTACCAGCAGGAAGGAGGCCGGGCTGAACCACCAGGGGGGTGGAGATGATGGTCTTGTTAAGACCAGGACTCTGCTGTAGGGGGCTGCGGATCACCGTCATGCCAGGCCGGATCTGAGCACCACCCGGGATTACCTGGGGGTGGGGTCAAGGCCCACAGTCAACCACTCCTGCTGGCACTGGCCAAAAAGCAGCCTCAAAATGAATGATCAGGCCTCGAGCCTGCCGTGCGGGCACTGCCCCGGGCCGGAGACTCACAGTGGCGCTTCGTGGCTGGATGGAGGTGAAGCCTTGTGTGCCGCCGGCCGTGCTGGATGGGATGATGCCCAGGACCTTCTGCTGCACCACACCTGGTGACAACCAGTCATGTTACTTTCACTTTGATATATTACATTACTACACCAGTTATACAGGCATATCGTTTACTAGTCACTTCGACATCTTCAAAGGCACTACACTGAATTCCCGAGTGGGATGCAAACTGGCAACAGTCTGGATTCAAATGCTAGCTCTCCTCTCTTTAGTTCCATAGAAACACAGGGTGTTTCTCAATATGCATACTCGACCAAACTAAGATAGACTAAGCTCATTCTTGAAGGCAAGTTAGCAAGAGCGGTCTCGCCAAGACCACAAGTACGATCTTTGCGTTCTTGGTATTGAGAAACACCATTTGTTTCCCCATCTCTCCTGTACAATCTGTGGGTGGACCAGTGAAGGGTCAAAGGTCACATCTCTAAGGACCTTACCTCCTTGTGCACTGGGTACATTGACAGTCACGATCTTGCTGTTGGCTGGTAAGGAAAGAACCTTTCCAGCCACTGATACAGACGTGCCCGACACCTGCAAAGTCTGTCCGGAGATGGTCGAGCTGGTGGATGCTGTGGAAATGGTGGTGGCACTGGCTGTAGGAGATAGACGGAAACTCTGCGGTCACTCGATTTGTCAAAAATAACAGTTGTGTCATTACATTATAATTACAGTTATGAACGTCTTCTTAATACTAAACAGACATAAGAAGTCAGCTAGCTGCATTACCTTGCAATAAACCATTTCTGCAGTCCAAGCACACACATACGCGCGCGCGCACGCACACACACACTCACCTGGGCTGTTCTGACCTTGCTTGACCCAGGAAGCGAATGTCTGCTGGAAGTTCTTGCCCTGCTGGAAGGTGACGGCGGGGGAGCCCACCTTTGAGGTCAGGACCAGCTTGGAGCCGGGGGTGACGGAACCCGCCAAGGAGCCCACCAGCACCTTCTGTGGGGTAGAGGCTGGTGTGGCACTACCAGAGGTAGGTTTCAGTAATTCCAGGCGTTTCTGAAACACAAGGGTCCGAACGTTTGGGTGCTGAGAATAAATAAATTGATGGCACTTTGAGACATCCCCTCAAAAAAACCATTCACAAATAAGTAAGTAAAGGACATCAATAAAAATGTTGACAGGGATGGAGTGTGGCTCTGTGGGTTTAGCCACAGTGCTGATGATTGGAAGGTTGTTGGTTCGAGTCCCAGCTCTGGCAGAATAATCACATCTCTGTTAGGAGCAAGGCCTATAAGCATCCTCCCCGAAATCCTCGAGGGTCACTGGATAAATGGCCTGATCCTGCACTCAGACTCCAGGCTTTGCCCACATAAGTGTATATAGCATGTATGTGTCTCGCAAGACAGGATATGCGCAAAGAAACCTTTCAATGTATCCGTCTTCATTCTACGACAGATTTCTAAGGACAACTAAAGGGCAAACACAAAGGGGTAATAAACACAGAGCTAGGCGATATCGCCGAAAACGTTATCGCGATAAAAATTCATATCTGTCAATAGCAATAATTCTCAGCCACAACGATAACCAAGTACCGTGATGAACGCTGTAAATCAACTCAAACAAGAACACCGACCTCATCACAAATCTATTGTAAAACACTAAAAGCAAATAGTGTACATCATATAATGCTTTTTTTCTTAAGTACACAGTCTGGTAGCCAACTGCAATAACCCATATAACATTATTGGTCTAAAAGAATAACATACAAATAGTATCCATGCATCCATTCCTCTACCCACCCTGGGTCCATCTATCAGGTCTGCTTACCTATCATTTCCTAGCAAGCAGCCCCAGCTATATTGCCAAGCACCACATGATCATAAGGGAGCCTCCCAGCCTCAATGTTTCATTGCTAGCTTAGGTCCACGATGCTACGCGGGCTGATCCAGGAGGCTATGCCGCTAAGATGCTAGGTCGCTACGAGGCACACAGTGTGTGTCTGGCCTTCCCACCTGCTGAGCAGCCAATCTCTGCTGCTTAAGCTGAGCCTCCAAGTTGGCCTTGCACTCCTCGGCCTTCTTCTGCACACTAACCTTTGCCTGGTCCGCCGCAGAAGCCTTCTCCCTGTCCACCCTGCGACGGGAAGGACAAGACGGCTGTCACAGTATGGCTCCGGACACAAGGAATTGAGACGAGAACAAAGTAGCAGAACAGACAATCCCCAAAAAGGGACCGTCCTTTCTGAAGTTATGTATAAGGTTTTCGGGTTTCCGCTCCAATATAAAACCTGCATACTGTGCGATTTAGAACCCCCTACCTTTCAGCAAAGGCTCTGATCTCCCACAGCTCCAGCTCTTCCTCCACGACCCATTTCTCGATCACCACCGGGCCCGTCTGCCTCGGCGAATCCATCTTTTTGGGTCTCAGGGCACTGGACCGAAGGCCCTTCCTCTGAGGAGTGTGAGCTTCTTTGGGGTTGCAAAGGCGGGAAAGGAGACGTCAGATACACTGAGGAATCTCTGATGGTTTCTCTTTGTATTTCCACTTCAGCAACTTGGGCAACATTTAAAATCTCAGACCGACTGGGGCACATGGATCAAAAGCTAAGGGGCTTGAAGAAAGGCAAGATGAACATCCAGAAGAATGGCCCACCCTTAGGGGACGCAGCCACGCCTATGGGGCGGATGACTTTCCGGACGAGGTACTCCGACCGTATCCCGTAAGGCCCCACATCCCGGCGTTTGATAACCTCAGTGGTGGTGATCTCGGTCTCGGATGTTTCTGTGGTGAGGAGAGGGGACAGTCTGGGTGTGAGTCTGTGTTCTCCAGAAACCACAGACGGAGCCGTGAAGAACAGGAGGAACGAAAACACCCACCCGAGCGAGCCACAGCGTGCATCGGGGCCCTCACGGCCATGTCGTCCCACCTCAGGCAGGCCCAGAGCAGCCGAAGCATCAGGCTTACCCCTGCCAGAGAGCGGACCGTCTGGAGCCGGTACCTGCATGGGGCACCAGGGCCACGCATCAGCTAATGGTCAGGAGTAAGATAAAGTGATCCATGTGGATCCAATATGAAGCTCATGAAGTGCACAGCTCTAATAGAATCAACCAAAATTCTACTGAGACCACTGTAGCGGGGCTAGAAGGCAAGGTGAAAGTTTTTTTGATCTGTAGATCAGTCGGTATTCTTTAGCTCATAACATGTGCGAGGAAGAATTCAACCTTTATCGTCAATGTTTTATAGCACAAGTGATTAATGGGACCTGATGGTTAGAAACCATGAACGGGTAGTCTTTCCGTTTAACAATAATTTAAAACTCAAACCAGTGATAGACTTGGAATCTACCCAACAATGGCATTTTGAATCAAAAAGTCAAGAGACAGTCTGCAGGTCTAAAAGGTGCCTCTGGTCTTAAAGTTAAGTACAGATACAACCTTGCTGACGAGTTGATTTTCTAAGAACTTCTTTCCTAGCCATAGTGGACTGAACTTTGTCACTCATTTAAAGTTGGATGTAAAGACAACTAAAGGGCAAAGGTAATAAACACACAGAGCTGGGCGATATGGCCAAAAACATTATCACGATAAAAATGTTCATATCTGTCAATAGCGATAATTGTCACACAATTCATTATTTCTTTCCCCTTTAAAGGCTGATTTCTACTGCAAAGTTAAAATTGTAGGAACCAAATGGAGTTCTCAGTTAAAAAAAGGCCTCAAAAGCATCCCAAAAAGGAAACCAAAAGCGTTATTTGGGCTCAAAGTATACCGCAAATGGTTCATGAGGTGGCCATCACTACCAAACAGCATTTTGGCATCACTGAAAAAACACCACAGCTGGTGGTGCTTGTGGTCCATTGCCAGGGCCAACAAGCAGTCACAGAGAAGGTGACGTCATCTCATATCGAACCTCCATCGAGCATTCATCATCGATACTGGAGAAAATTATATTGTGATTATTATATCGCCCAGGCCCACACACACGCACAAATCTGAAAACCAACACACACAAGATGCCAACCTCCAGGTGGTGTTAAACGTCGGTCGCGGAGAGGGATAGGGCCAAATGTCCAGGGCAGGTTTGGCATTGTAGTTGAAGATGGGCACCTCCCGGATGCCGCCTTGCCTGGCCAGCCTCCTGAGTTCATCGTTGGGTAAGACAAAGATGCTCTTCTTACTGCTCTTGGTGACAAACTTGCGATAGGAGGGCAAGGCCGTGCCTGAGCGGGTCTTCTTGGAGCGCGAGAACCTGAGCAGTCGGACACGGTCCCTTGTGGAGTACTCCCGGCTCACGGTCATGGTGCTCATTACTCCTCCAGCCACCGTAGTGGTGACAGTGGTGCTGGTGGAACTGAGGGTAGAGACAGCCTTGTTCTCTGATACGGAGACCACAGCGGCCATGCCACCGGAATCCGTAGTTACTGCAACCGTCTTGGACTCAGCGGAGATGGTGGTGATGGTTGTCGTTGTTGTGGTAACGTGTGTGATGGTCGTCTTTGTTGCCTCGTCGTTATTGGTCACTGATGTGGGCTCATTGCTGTGATTGCTAAGAGACACACTGCTGCTGAGGCTGGTCTGTCCTACAGGTGGCACTGTTGAGGCCAGCTTCAGTGCCACTGATTCTTCCCCCTTCCCCACATGATCTTCCTTGGTGTCGTCACGCTCCTCTGAAGTACTACTAATTACTGCTGAGACATCAGAATTCAGCAAGGTGCCAGAGGCAGAGGCTGGCTCTTTGACACTGTTCTCCAGACGGGGCACCTTTTGAGCAGGTGTATACTCTGTGTCAGACAGTGCTGTGTTACTCTCTTTATCAACAACTGAGTGAGAGGATGCCTGGTGTGAGAGCAGGTCCCCGTTCATTAGTGGCTTAACAGTATCATGACCTGGAAGAACTTTTATCTCATTTCCTGAATTCTTGTTAGCTCCCTTTTCGTCAATGTCTTTGTCAAAGTCTAGCTTTGAGGAAGCTTGTAGAGGTAATGTACAGTCTGACAGAGCCGTACTCTGAAGAGAATCATCCCCATTTACCTGAACTCCGAGTGGCGGCTGGGATTTTACACCCAATTCGTCATCTCCGCTTTTGTTAACATCCATACTTTCATCCTGTAAACACCCATTTTCTTCACCATTCTGCCCAGTGCAAACGGGCCCTGATTTCCTGTCTGCAGGACAATGTACCTTCTCTGTTCCTGCAGGTTTAGGGTACTTGGAGGACGCCAGGGTCTCCTCGGTCAGTTCCGATTTGCTTTCAGAGTTCAGCCCAGGTAAAACCACTGTCCCTTTCCAGGACCCTCCACTAAGTTCCGTACACGGTGTCGACGTGGTCGAAGGCAAGTCCGCATTCCCACCATTTCTCTCATTGACAGACTCACGTCCAGGCACACAACGATCCTCGAACACATACTGATCATTACAGGCCGAATTCTGACTGCCAGTCACTTGAGAGTCTTGGGATGTGCCAACTTCCTGCTTAGACTGGCAATTAAGTTCCTTCACCAGTGATCCAGGACCAGGAGGCTCCTTGGACCGTCTTTCCCCCTCCTGGCTCACTCGGTTTTCCGTACCAGCTGCTGATGTAGTTCCTGAGTTCACAGCTGAGGGAACAGCCAGGCTCCCCGCCTTCACTGAGGTGACTCCAACCTGTCCGTCACCCGATACCGAGCCGCGCTGGTCTGGGCTCCCAGCTCCCGGTCCCACATGCACAGCAGTTTGGCCCCTGAGTCGCTCGTAGCGCTGCTTCTCCTCCAGGGTGAACTGGTGGATGCGTCGTTCCAGCAGGCCATCAAGCTTGGAGGCTTTTACCTTCCTCTTGTAGGCAGTGCGCAGCTGAAAGCCCTCACTCACGTTCACCACGTCAGCACAGAAGAACTTCTCTACCAGGTCTCCTTTGTCCCCCTCCTTCTTCAAATCAGTGTCCAATGTAGACATGCTGGAGGTCTCACTTTTTCCTGGAGAGGGAAAGAGAGAGTCAATAGGTATCAAAAATATTGTCATGATGACCAAAACATTTAACAACCATCTGCAAAGAGGTACCATTTTCTTCAGTGCATTTGGAGTTGGAGATGCCAGCCTCCATTCCTTCAGCGGCCGGCCCATCTGCTTGCCCCTCGGCCATCTCCCCAGCCTGCCCCTCTGCCTTGACATCCATCTCGTCTTGGGCCTCATCTCTTGGCAGTCCAGCTGCATCCAATACGCCCGCTTCCTTCTCGACAGAGAGGGGACTCGCAGGAGACTTCCAGTCCTCCTTTTCAGATACCTCTGCTGCAGAGTCTTTGATGGGACTAGCCCTCCGGTCCACGCTCATGTCCGTGCTGGGCGTGGTGTCCAAATCAGACTCTGCGTTCTGCTTAATCTTGGCAGCTGGAATAGGAATCGGAGAGGCCGGCAAACCCGACATAAGAATGCGCAAACCAGAAAGAAACGTAACTGTTCTGACGTTCAACAAAGAACTGCCAACACGGCCAAAGCAGTAGGACGAGACTGACCCTCCAGAGCTTTGCGGTAGTTGACGTTGGTGTTGCCTGGCAGCCGGGGGATGAAGCGGGGTACGTGGGTCTTACTGACCCAGCTCCAGCCTCCATACCCCGTCACCCTGTACTCCTCTCCCTTCTGCTTCCAAACCTTCACATGCAAACAGACAGGAGGGTCATTTATACATAATAATTGTAATCTTGTTAAGAGCTAAGATGTAGTCTCCATGGTGCTGGATCCAGGGACTAGGTAAGCGGTTAGGAGATGGACGTTAAAATGGATGGAGAACAGCGGCTTGCAAAATAATGAGTAACGATTCTACACATTGCAAAGTGACTCGGCTGAAATCAGACGTCTGTCTACAGGTGGCTGAAAGCACATCATACCTGGTGCTTGATGGGAAAGGTATATTTCACCCAGGTGGCCTGCTGCATAGTCTCTTCATCTTCTAGCTTTTTCTCTCTCTTCTTCATCTTCTCCTTCTCTTCCCGCTCGATGGAGGTCATCCGGTTTAGCCTGCAGCAAGAAAAGGCCAAAACGACAGGTTGGCTCACAGTGGTACGCAAAAGCCATTCAACACAGGATATTTGCTGCAAAAAGAAGAACGCGTGCTTTAGTGCAACTCGTTTTTGCACCCTCTCAGCTCCCAGTCCAGATTTGTGCTCCCTCCTGGTAGGGAGCTTGGAGGGAGCAAAAACATGGACCATCCGTGGGTCCCCAAGGAGCAGACTGGGGAAACACTGATTTAGCGGAGAGAGAAATCTGGTGAGTAGAGCCATCAGCGTTGTATCAGCTCATCACCCAGATGAATACAGACTCCTTGCCTGGTGTGTCCCAGAGCATCCTTCCAAACAGGCAGCATGACCACCGGCTTGATGGCGCACTCCAGGATGGACAGGGCCAGAGCGAATTCCCGAGCTCTGCTACACATCTGCACCGCCTTAATCCAGTTTGACCTGCCAGTCAATCGGAAGGAAGATTTGACTGGACCGGCTGATACCCGATTAGTCAATGAACAGTCTTTAGGCAAGATGCTGGATGTGAGCATAAGGTTCCCCGGTGTACCTGTGAGAGGCCCAGTTGGGGTGCATGAAGGGGGCGGGAATGTTGTTCTCCAGCTGGACGATGGTCAGCCTCAGCGTGGAGACGGTGAGCACCTTGGAGCCATGCACCGAGCCATTCCACTTGAACTCGCCTGCTTGACTCACGCAAAACTTGTGGGCCAGGTGCCGCCTCTTGTCATGGTCCTCGCGGTGCTGGTGCTTGTTTAGGGCCAGTGTGTTACTGCTGTACTGGTTCTGATAGACCCGGTACTTGCCCTCCTGGCCCAACTTGAAACCGGCGCTTTCCTTCACTGCCAGGTCTTTCCTGGAACCACTGGTGTCGGCAGGATCTCCCGGGGAAGCGAGAACGGATCCCTAGAGAAATGGAAAAACTGCTGGTTTTTCTCCAACTGGCAAGGAGATACGAGGCCATACCGGGCTTGGGCGGTATCTCATTTTTTTATTCTGGAGATCCATCCAGACATTGTAGAGCAGTATACATTATTTTGTCTTTATTTTCAAAATCAAAATTACGCCGATGTTTTGGTAACCCCATGATAAATTTCACTGAGCAAAAATTCTGCAGTATACCCAAATTACTGTGGTATGCCATACTATCAGCCAGTCATACATGGTTTACCATATTACCATAATGCCACGCAATTCTCCATTAGTCCTAGACACATAAAAACAAAACTCCTGGCAATCAGATTGAAAAGGTATTAAACCGAATTTATAAAATAACCACAACCTATAATAAGCTGAACAGAAACACAATTGATGGCAGTTAATGTCAAAGATAGTATACATATTTACATTTTTATAAATTAATGCAGGTCCAGCACATTAAAACTAAACATAAGAACGGTGAGGCGGCCCACCTCCTTGGGAGTCCTGCCGTTATCCTGAGATGCTGCCCCCTGCTGGCCTCTCTGCTGGCTCAGCTTGCTATCCGGGTTACGGAGACGTGTCACCATGCGTGTGGATGCTGGCGTGGCCCACTGGGAGGCCTGGCCCACACCCACCCCGTCAGCCACCCCGTTTGCATCATCCTGGCCCTCATCTGCCACAAAGACATGAAAACTCTGAGGCATTTGGCTACAGAGGTTAAAAGTGTTGGCCAGGTTATGGATTCAAATACTGCAGTCAGAAGAATTGTGATGCTAGCACTGGGCCCTTGAACAAGGCCCTTAACCCCAAAATAACAGGTGACCCTGTAGGGTGACCCCCAGATGTGATGTGTAGAAACCGAAGAATTCCTATTTACTTGTCCAAACGACAAATCCATCTCTTATCATAACCTCAGACTAATCAAGGACAAAAATAAAAGAAAAAATATATATTCCTTAGGTGAGTCCATCTGTTAGTAGAAAGTTAACACTAGCCCCAATCTTTGGTCATATCTACTGTGTCAGCTCATTTATGCTTATTTAAATAATAAGGTAATATGCTTGAGTTTTCTTGTTCCCCTGGTGATATGGCAGGTCACCTGGTAAAGTTCTTCTTGACCTGTGTACGGGTCTGAGCTGAACAATGTTAGAAATGCCACAGTAGGCTCCAAAGGACGTCAGTGTACCTGAATCATCCTGGCCAATGGCGGGCTTTTCCTCACGGCTCTGTCCAGTGACACTGCCCGCTGACGCCTGGCTGTCACAGGTACTCTCATCTGCGGTCTGAGGACCATGCAGGGCGCGTGAGGAGGTGGCGGCCTCAGCAGCAGAAAGGTCTGACTCCAGGGCCCTCTCTGGGGATGCAGGGCCGGGAAACAGAACGGGGTGGCGGGGTTTAACACGCTAAACGGGGTTTAACACGTTTAACACGTAACACGCTTACATTTACAGCATTTGGCAGACGCCCTTAGCCAGAGAGACCTACATAAGTGCCTTAAGACTCAATCACTGAATATTTTCTGATTCCGGTTCAATAAAACCCAGGCTATGAATAACATCCGTCTAAGACTCTGTTGGGGAAATACAGATTTTGTACGGAGTACAATACCGGAAGAGCAATTCCAGGTATTCCTGAAAGAGGTAGGTTTTTAGTCGTCGTACGAAGACAGCCAGTGAGTCAGCTGTCCGGACATCTAGGGGGAGTTCATTCCACCAACTCGGTGCCAGAACAGAGACGAGCCTAGACACATGTCTTCCTGGTGCCTAGTGGGTCTAGGGTCTTGTTTTTAACCTAGAAAAACTTTTAATAACATTTCTTTTGCCGTAGCATGGAAGTTCTAACCTTCTGTACAGCTTATCACACACAATCTGAGTGCATGATTTAGGAAAAACACTCCCAAGACATGCATTTGCCTCTCTGTCTGTAAAAACATGATCATATCACTGCATTCTGTACTGATTGCTGCATCAACAGAGGGTTTAGTTTTGGTGAACTTTTATTCTAGAAATGTCTCATGCCTGATTGGGTAGTGTGCACATTTTTGGTAGATTTTTGACATTATCTTGTCCCTACATGGGTGCATGCATATGCATTCCTTATCCATCCGCCGACATTTCAATATCGATGAGACACGAGCGAGGCGGTGACCTTTCATCAAGGTCACACCGCCTTACATCACGATCGGCCTTGAAAATCAGACTATTGGCCAATATCCGATGTTGCCTCCATCTTCTTTATAAACCATTTTGATCACAGGTCGATCAGTTCCATTGATGCAGCCTCAAGGAGCATTAATCGCCAAAATTCTACAATTCCACTCTTCCCAGTAGGGCTGCACGATCTCACGTCGGGATATAATTGAGATTACACGGCGTATGCACAATAATCACCAGGGCTTTCCAAAAGATACCGTGCCGGCTGGGCTGTTCCTTTCCTCAATGCCACTTCAGTGCTTATCACCTCCAAAAAAGTATGTGGCAAGCTCCACTAACCCAATTTAATAAACGTAAGGATCCTTATGGACGCATCCTTTTGGGCATCACAATACGCCTCATTAATATTTGAGACATACTTCTAATTTGCTTACCAAATTGTGAGCGTAACTAGATGTACACATAGTGCTGAAAAGCCGGCGTCCGGGCAAATGTTTACACCAGTCATCTAAAGCCCTGGTGATTATTGGGCATGGGCCATATAATCGCGAGTACATCACGATGTGAGATGAATGTTCCACCTGGGAACAAGGCTGGGGTAGGGCAGGGTTAGGGCTAGGCTCTTGCAGACAGCTGTCATTACCGGGGTAGGGCAGGGTTAGGGTTAGGCTCTTGCAGACAGCTGTCATTACCGGGGTAGAGCAGGGAACAGCCGGTTTCTTTGTACCTGCAGACTCCCGCTTGCTCCCGGTGCTGGCTACCGCCCCATCTGCATCTTCCCCAGCTGCCACAGCAGGTGCACCAGGTTTTGACCCATCTGAGCTTCCACTGCTCTCTTCTCCACAAGCGAGTGCATCTGTCCAAATTGA
>JAODKL010000045.1:3083613-3094121 GCA_026780765.1 Petrocephalus schoutedeni | reverse complement strand
GCGGCTCCGAAATCCCGCCTTTACCCCCCTAGAAACGCGGCAGCTACCCGGGCGCCGCAGGTACAGAGATCCTGATACAATCCGGCGCCGGCGCGGCGTCCGCGGAGCCGCACGCAGAACCTGACAGCCGGCTTCGCCCACCGCTGCCGGGCTTCGCCCCCCACAGGCTCACGCTTGCCGGCCCATGCGTGCCCGGCCACCCGGGCAAAACCGCACGTCCTGCGGGTCATTTCACCGGCTCCGGCCCGGCGATCGCGCATCCGCCAGCGACCCAGCCGTGCTGCCGCATTTTACCGCGAACGCGACGGGCGCGTCGCCCCCCGACCCAGCCGAACAGGACGGGGGGCTTAAGGCGGTTAAAAGGCGCCGGCGGCTCCCGGAGGGCCGGCCGGGGCAGCGCGGCGCCGAGCCCCTCTCCCGGCCGGGGCCTGCGGCCCGCACGGCGCGGTCTCCATTTTGCACAAAGCCGCTTCCTGCGAGGCCGCGGCCCGGCCTCCGCCGACGGCCCGCCGCTTACCCGGCGTGCTCCCGTACGTGCTCTGGCTCCGCACGCTGCTGTCCGTGCAGTAGCTGCCGCCGTCGCCGTCGTCGTCGTCGGCGTAGTCCTCATCCTCGTCCCCCGGCAGCTCCTCCAGGTAATCGGACTCCTGCTCCAGGGCCTCCAGCTCCTCGTCCGTCGTCAGCTCCGCGACGAAGTCGTCGTCGTCCTCCTCCTCCTCCTCCGAGCGCAGGCTGGCCGCGTCCTCCTCGTCGTCGCTTTCGTGGTCGTCGTAGACCACCTTGCTGAAAGGGCGCGGCGCCCTGCCTCCGGCTCCCCGGGCCCCGCGACCCCGTCCCCGGCCACGTCCCCGTCCGCGTCCCCGGCCCCGTCCCCTGCCCCGGGACGCCGGGGCCGAAACCACTTTTTTCCGGCCGCGCGATGAATGGTAGCTTCCCCTCCTGGGGGTGACGAAATCGCCGTCGTCGAGGGCCCTGGGCCTGGCCCGCAGCCCCCGCCGGGGTCTGAGGCCGCGCACCGGCCCGGAGGAGGGCTCCTGCATCGCCGCCTGTTTCGGCGGCCTGCCGCGTCTCCCCCTCATCGCACACACGCAAATCTATTACCCCCCGCTCCGAGCGCTACGCGCCGGCGAAACGGGCGCCCGCTGACGGCGGCGCCTCGGCAGACGTGCAAGCAGCGGTTCCCGCCGAGCCGCGGACGCACTGGGCATGGGAAGGCTCAGCGCGAACAGGCGGCGTCCCGCTCCGGAGCGCCCACGGCCGCCATGTTTGCTCCTCTCCCCGGTTACTGAAGCGGACGGGAGGCCCCGTGCGCGCGTCACGTGACCGCCGCCCCGAGCCGCCGGCGGCTGCGTGCCGCGGAGCGCGAGCGCCCGGCCGAGTTCGCGGCCCCGGAAAGCGGCGCAGAGACGCTGGGCTGGTTATTACGAGCTGGGTATCATTGTAACGATAATCCTAAACGGATTAAGGATATCCAACAAGGAGGACTATTCAATATGTCCTGTACTCTGCATTAAAGCGAAGGAGTTTCGAAATACAAGTTATGTGCCTTATCACTGTCAATCATTCTAATGGATTTAAATAACTCTGCTCTTGTCCAGTAAACAATCAATAAGTAAAATCTCTGTATATAGTTGGGTCGGGCACTTGCTTCGTTGTAGTCGTGGCCGAGTGGTTAAGGCGATGGACTAGAAATCCATTGGGGTCTCCCCGCGCAGGTTCGAATCCTGCCGACTACGATACGTTTTCTTTTGCTAAAACAGTTCACTTAAACGTTATGCAAATATTACTACCATTTTTTCCTAATTTGTTGCTAATGCCGAGCAAAAATATTAGTATTTATGTTGACTGTGTAGATCCCCTCTACATCCGCATTTTGTGACTTAAAGAATGTAGGATTTTGAAATGCATATCTGTTGTTCTTAGTAATTTGATGTTTTATATATACAAAAGTCCTACTATATTCTGAAACATTAGGTGTCACACTAAATAAATTTTAATTATTTTTAAGTTGTAAAAAATATAAGCATTGTGGTTTTAGAATAAGCAACGTACGAAGTGGTGTGTTCACATTTGAACCAGTATAATTTTTTTTTTTTTAAAACAAAGCCTGTACATTTTGCCACAATATGGCTGATGCTATTTTAAAAGGGTCAGTGAAGCTTAGGGAAAATAATTTTTTAATAGAAACAAAAATCTATAATTGTAGTTTTCACTCTATGACACAAGGTGGCAGTATGTGCAAAAGGAAAAATATTTCCTTATATGTTTAATTAAAACTGCTTTCTGTCAGGGAGGGTGCCTGTCTAGCCCTGTCCCGTGTGCATCCCCCCAGTCTTCATCTCGTTTGCCATTGCCCTTGTGTGTTTCCCTGATACCTAGGCCACCACGAGGCTCTATGGGCTGAGCGTATGGCTTAGAGGCAGACATCCCACACATTACTTCTTGTCAGAGGTGGGGACCCAAGTAACTGACTCAGAACTTGACTCAGACTCAAGTTGCAAATTTGAGTCTGCAAAACAGATGGAAAGACTTGGACTTGACTTGGGGGCAGATGACCCGAGACTTGGACCGGATTTAGAGCCTTTGACTCGAGAAGACTTGAGGTTATAGTCGCCCCTCTGGATACCATAACATTAATTTTGTCATTTCAGTGTAAATTATCTGTCTGCATTTTCATTTGACTGAATGAACGGTCTCCTGAGATAGCTTGTAGGAAAGATGCATCACTCCCTGCATATTTCATGAACATTATGAAATTAAGTCATGTTTTGGAGGCAAAAAAGTCAATTTTAGCCACCACTGTAGGTAGAGAATCAAGTGACATGATCTACAGTTTGACTTGGACTCGAGTCACGCATTTGATGGCTTGTAACCAAGCAGCAAAGATGATGGAAAGGCTCTTGATGAATTAAGAATCAGTCAATGAAAAATGAACTAGACAAAACAGCACCATCCCATAAATAGAAACCTGGCGTAATGAAGGCCATCTTGACTTTCTCGGTGCAATCCAAACTCCTTTGATGGGTAAGGACGAAAATGTTGAAAATTTCTCATTCAATCTGATTTCATAATATACACTCCATATCAGTTTTCCATCAAAAGTAGCCCACACCAAAATGACACAGCTGTGCTTTGAGAAGCCCCTCTAACATCTTGAGTCTCAGTTGTCCACTTTCTGAAAGGTTTCAAGTTTATCATTTAATTACATTACATGCAAGCAAAAAACACAATACTACAATATAAACTGCATCATTGGTTTGGTTTTATTCTCTTTATTGATTGAATTAAAAAATCACACAACATCGAAGTAAATGAAATCACAGTGATTCTAATTGTAAAACACCAAACGAAAACAAAAAATGTCAACATTAGGAATAAAAAATAAGGCTCGTATTGTGCTGAGTGGCATTGGGGCTTGTCACTGTTCATGGTTTGAAGATGACTGATTACATTTTTAGGTCTGTTTTTAAACTACACGTAATTTTGTTGGGAATAAAATTTCAAGTCATAATTAAAAATAGTGGTTAGATTGTGTTTCTTTTCAAGTCAGTCCTCTAGAGGGAGTATCAAAATTATTTGTTATTAAATACTGTAAAAGTAGTTCAATAGATTGAAGAATCATTGCGCAGCGCGAATCACATTTCTAGAAGAAAATAAACTAATGAAAACTACCCTTTTTTCCCGGCAGAATATGTACGAGTCGCAATATGTTTTTAAATCCGGCTCTATGCTAAGGTTTACCATTATGGAGAATTGATTTCTTGTTTTATTACTAGCAGATGGTAACGGCGCCGTGAGATTGAGCACAGGTAGTCCCCGACTTACAATGGAGATGCCTTCCGATAGCCCCATCATAACTTGAAAATATCGTATAAGTCGAGACAGGCTTTGAAACACCAAAAACACAGGAAGAAATACGCGCCCTAACACCGAGACAACGGAACCCTGTCAATCGCTGGCGAGAGTGAGGCGTACATCCCAGCAGCGTCCCGGTATATCGCACCGTATTGTTGCGATTTTGTTGTATTATTATCATCATTGTAAGATCGAAAAATCGTAAGTCGAACCATCGTAATTCGGGGACCACCTGTATTTATCTTCCTTTGAACAGAAGCGTTAAAGACCGAGCTCTACGAATGACAGTTTTATGAGTTTTAAAAAAGAACAGTCCTTTAGGGAAAATTGAAACCGGAGCCTCGTCACAGTCCTTGCCAATAAAAACACATTTAAAATATAGTATTGTAAAAATTGAAAACATTTTTAGCAATTTCAAAATACAACAATAACCAAAATTTCAAGAACATATTCTGAATCAGAAACACATTACTCACGAAAACAAAACCATACCACCTAAAACATAAACATCCTCAAAGAAGTTGTCAGAATCTGCAACCTCCTTTTGCAACTCTCCTTTAGTATTTTGTTTTACATATTTTTTTC
This sequence comes from Petrocephalus schoutedeni, assembly GCA_026780765.1. Classification (NCBI taxonomy): domain Eukaryota; kingdom Metazoa; phylum Chordata; class Actinopteri; order Osteoglossiformes; family Mormyridae; genus Petrocephalus; species Petrocephalus schoutedeni. The sequence continues at coordinate 3,089,681 of JAODKL010000045.1, read as the reverse complement.
CAACCGAGTCATAATCAAATTGAAGACAACTGGGGCCCGTATCACAAAGCGGGATTTTCTTAGCCAGATAACTTGCTGGATTTAAGGTGCCCCAGTTATCTCCGTTCACTTACATTTAGCCCAGATTACCTTAAATCCGACAAGCTATCTGGCTAAGCAAGAAATCTTACTTTGTGATACAGCCCCCTGATGGAAAAGCTAGAGTTTACTGTGAATGAAATCCAAGATTCAGATGTTTGTCTCCTTTAATCCAGTTTGAACAAGAAATCCCTGATTTTAAATTCAAAGCCACAGTCTGAGAAATCTTCTCTCTACTGAAATCTGATCCTCAGATGGTGGAACTTTACGGAAATGTAAAACTAATTATAGCCGTAAATGCTGAGGGGGGAAAAATAATTAAATTTAAAGCACAAAAGGTGGATGTGTGGAAGTCAGGTTTCACTATTTAATCGATCAGTGAAAACACTGAAAGCTGACGTCCGTTCACCGGACACTTTCAAAGGTGCCCGAACCATTCGTAATAAGTACTGCCTTGCACATTATTGGCTGGGTTAGTTCCCGGTGAGAAATCCAGATATTTACTGATCAATTTCAGTGCTTGCAGTTAATGACGGCTATCATAACATGAGACGAGTTGGGCACAGACTCATTTTGAGTCTGAAGTTGAAGGTTGAATGAACCTTTGTTCACTTACCTTTAGCCCAGACTACCTTAAATGCAACAAGCTATCCGGCAAGGTAAGAAATCCTGCCTTGTGATACAGGCCGCCGATCTGCACGACAAGCATCAAGCCAGAGAAATCCCATGCAGAGGCACCGATGGGAATATTAGGCTGCCCAGCACACAGACTCTCATCACAGCCAAATAAATGGCTTTTTCCACTTACGGTTTTAGGTGTCTTTTTTTACATATATACAATATGAATGAAATGTCTTTTACTCAGTCGGGACAGCAGACAAACTGGCATTATGTGGGTTTACTTGAGGCAAATGAAACACACAGACAGGCACCTTCAATCTAACCCTAACCCATCACACCATGAGGCCGATTCCCATTTGCACTGCTCACAATGTGCAAACATGCCAGATGAGCGGACTGACACAGAACTCTCAGTGACACATAACAGGAAAGGTACTCAGCGAGCAGGTGGATCACCCAGGGGCAGAACCAGGCCAACAGCCATGCTGTATTAAATGTGAAAGTTTTGGGCCCATGGAGCTATATAACAGCTTTCCATAAACATTTACTTTTTTGGTATAGTGAGATTTATTAAGCACTAATTACTATATTAACATGTTTATCTCGCATTATAACAAATTTTCGACTAGGAGCGCAATTCAAAGTCGGTCAGCAGGTGGCATGGTGATTTAGGAGCCTTGGAGTAAGGGAACATGTGACCAGACCATTTTAGGTTCTACACCCAGAAGGGACCCTGATTTTTCACTGGCTAGCAGGGTATTTAACCTGCACTGTTTCACTAACAGCTGATTGGTTAGGTGGCTAAATGTAAAGATCTTTAATTGGTCTTTGGGGGTTTGGCGGTGGGCTTTGGGGGGCTGGGGGTGCACAGTGGCCCTGTCACTCAGGCTGTGCAGGGGGTGGGGCATGCCAGGGGAAGAAGCTGGGCAGCCGGTAGCCCGATCCTCGGCGCTCGGGGAGCGTAAGCGTGAGTGTCTCTGGTGCCGACTTCTTGCGCGGCCGGTCGCGGGGCACGGACAGCAACTCGGGTGCCTCAGTGGACAGCGGCGTCGAAGGGGCGCTGGAGGGCCCCCCCCGGCAGGGAGACGCCATCTCCATCTCACTGATGGAGATCGCCGGCGGGAAGGAGCCCAGCTTCTGGTTGGTGGCCTCCTGGGTGGCACGCTCATACTCTCTCACTTCCTCCATCGTCATGTCTTCAGAGAGACGCAAGCAGGGAGAGATGGGCCTGTTAGTGCAGCTCACTGATTGGCTAAAGCCCTGGACATGTGACCACATGATGACATTTGAGAGACTTATGAAGACGTATGAAGATGGGAAACATCCGCACTGAGTAAGCCGGGGGGGGGGGGGGCAGTTGCTATTAAAGGGGGACGTTCATGGAATTAACAGGGGGAAGGATAGCAAAGCTCAGAATTTAGCCATTGGAGGAGGTTTGTAAAGAGAAATATAGACTTCAGGCCAAGGTATAGAGGTGGCTACAATGTTTCACCACTAGGGGGCAAGTGTGTGCATAAGGAATAGAGAGGTTTGGGAGATTCCAGTGCCTTTTCTGGACAGGACTGGCAAGCCGCCGTTCTGGATTGCTGTGTCCTCCTTGATGTGGCACAGAGGGCATAAGAGGTGAGGGTGCAGGCACATGTCCCTTAAGGGACTAATCAGCAGCTCCAGCAGACGGGCCTATTCGCCCAGACAGGGAGGTGCTTCGGTGCGGATGGGACCTGTCGCGAGGGCCTATTCACACAGACACAGCTGGCCCTGCCCTGATCCCACACTGGGCAAGACAGTCCCACCCCCTAGCTGGGGCAGTTAGCAGCCACCCGCCCCATTGTCGGCCCTCCTTCTGGGCGAGCGTGAGGAAACCATGGTGACCAGCAGCTTACGCGGCGCTGACCGCCCCCTGCTGGTGTGAGGCGGATTCCCAGTGCTCCATCACATAATACACATTGTATTTTTTCCCTGCCTTTACACTGTGTCTCTGCTGTGTTTATCGTAGACAGACGCTGGATTGTTTCAAGATAAATAATGTAAAGACGGTAGATGGTCTAGTTTTTGATGCCAAATTTGCTGCCACTAGGCCATTAATTCCGTATTTTTTCCATCTGATTGACCATGTATTAAGGAAATGAAATCTCTGAGGAAACTGTTTGTCTAATATTCAGTATCTTTCACCTTTTATAAACTGATCTCACCCAATTCGCCCCTTTGCCTTTTGCAGCACCGCCATGTCTGAATATCTGACGATCCTGGGTTCATGCCAACTGGACCCGCTTGTATGCGGTTGAGGGCCCCTTGGCTTGTGCTGTTCTTGGCTAAGCATTCTCACAGGCCGCTCACTGCTGGGCCTTAGGAGACTTTAGAAATGATTATCCAGAGGCAGCACTAGAGATCACAGTCCTGGAAACCTGATGCACAAAGAGGCAGGTTTTTGGTTGGAATACCTGGTGGACCAACTAATTTGATCTGAAATGCTTTAGTAAATCCACCTGTATAAACAGCAGTGTTCTGAGAGGCACTTCGGATGAAGGCATCTGCTATGCAAATGAATAAAAAATAATTTTGTGAATGGAGATTTGTCATAAGGGGTCATATTGACTTTGTTCTGGACATTGTCACTCATCTCCATACGTGGCACCATAATTAATCATTGGCTACTGCAGGCTGATAGTCAGAAATGCATTTTATGGGATGTTTGATAATCCTACCAATAGGTCACCCTCGCTGGATTTTGCCTGGGGGGGTCAAACCTGTAATTTTATTATTTTTTTACTACTGTTAGGAAAGATAAACAAAGTAGGCTACTGTGAGAGAATCAAGACTTGTGAGTTTCTAATATAAAACCCACCTCCCTTCAGGGGCTAAAGTTTTGATTCATTTTATAGATAGTACTGTGATGAAGGCTTCTGGGGATCGAAAGACACATTGATCATTCAATGTAGGCAAGATTCCAAGAAAAACAAACTAGACTTTAAACTAGCGATAAACACATTCTTCAAGGTCGCCCGAGCCAATATCACGAACCTCACTTTCCATTTCCTTCGATGTTCACAGCCTCAAAATGCACATGCTTCTTTCAGTCGAAATCCAAAGATGGGTTTTTGCTGTTTATGCTAATTTCTCCATGCATACATTCTACAGGAGGAAAGCCAGGCTCACTGAGACACCGTGCCGCCATACGCTGATTCTTGCTAATGCTAATTCGATCCTCTTAACCCAGGAGGTTTGGCAAAACGCATGCCGAAAGCTTTCATGGTGTGTGACAGCTCCCTCTTCGAGAGACTGCATCGGGCTCTTTGATTCACGACAAACGACATTATACTTGACCTCTCTTGATCAGCTGTTGCACATTAACGGGCAGCGTAATCGGTCCAGTCCTTGAAGCTTACACTGCCATATCAATGACGAAAGTGGCGGAGCCCAGTAAATGGCAAGAACTGTGGCTTGGGAAGGGGGTCCGACGTGCTGGTACACCGAGGATGTAACAGCAGCCACCCTACCCCAGTCCCTCCATGGCCGCACCGCCAGCCGTGTATGTGTGTGAGGTGCGAGTGATGTCAGACAGGGGTAGCGCAAACGAGCTTCCCATACTGCGAAAGAAGCTTACCGATCCACTCATCCACCCAGGCGAAGGCCTGCCTGTGTCCCAGCAAGAGGACGTCCCGCACCACCTGTAGGGGGAAGCAGGCGTCAAGGGCTGAGGGAGGTGGGGGCGTGGCCTGTGGCAGGCTCAGGAAGGACCGTCCAATGCCGTGGCTGTTCATACTAATTAGCTCCACCCTTCCCCTCTTCTGCACAATATGTATAAATTGCAGTGCTCTGTTTTGTATTGACCAAAGTAACCTAGATACCTGTTGACACCAATCCCTAGACCCGTAATCACCTCTCCCACAATCATTTCCTTTGTTCAGCCCCAATACCCCGGTGAAGCAGCTGATCATTTATCCCTCTTCTAATCCATGATTCTCAGTTCCATTTGTGCCGCATCAGCGCTGCCCCACTGCGTGCCCGTCCCTCCCGGAGAAGGGGAGTCCTTCACAGGCCACGGCCCAGGTTCTGTGCCTCCGTTAGCTGTTCCACCCAGAGACTTTCTGGATTTTATCCAATATTGGATCAGTGGCTGCGTGGGTGTAGGAACGATTTCAAAAGTGGGGGCGGGGGTTATTAGAGTATATAACAATAGCATACTAGTATTGTTAGTCCTGGCCCGGGGTTCAGTTCTGCCCCAATATGGTTGCAACGTTCTACCCAAAGAAATTCAGGCTACCGATTTTCAGGCAGGCTGAGACTAACACTTGGTTGCCTACCCCCCAAGAAGGACCTTGAATGCCCTATGCATACATACATGAATATAAAGCCCTGTGTCCATTGCCTCCAGCCCTCCTGTTTTGCACTGTTCAGTGTATTTGCACGCTAAGTCCTGTGAAAATGCCAGTGCTGATTATATGTCCTGGGATGTTTATTTCATGCCGGTGTATTCCTGCATATGCAGGAACTGACCCCAAAGCCCACATGACCTGACATGACCTGACTTCACATCTCCGCTGAGCCCTGCTGGAGCCCCGGGGGATTGAAGGCCAGCTTACGCTGTGCTCCCCCAGCAGGTAAACGGGCGAGACAGCCGCTCTGCTCTCCGGACCCCCGGTGGCCCTACCTTGTGCACAAACTGCTCCACACGGCTCTGGAGGCCCCACACCTCGAACTTGACAGCCACCAGCTTGTAGGAGCACATGATGGGACAGTGGGTGTCCCGCCAGCCCTCCACCAGCGGGCCCCGCAACGTCTTCTCCGAGCGGAAGCAGCGTAGGTCCTGGGGGGAGGGGGGGAGGGCTCCGGCAGTGAACACCCCCGCAGTCCCTGGGGGTCTGAGCATCGTTCCTCTTCTTTATGTTTAAATAATGTGCTATTTCCGCAGTCTACCAGTGTTTTCTAAGTAATTTACACTCATTTACATACTTTATTTTAGACTACTAACATACACTTTATTCAGTGATTTAATTTCAAACACAACATTTTAGTCGAGCTGGTTTTCTGGATCTGCTTTTAGTTTCTATTAGTTAGTAAGCGGTCGTTAGCACTGGTTTCCTTTCCTTTAGCAGTCACAGTCTCAGACAGGAGGCTGTAAACCAGACAATGGCTGCCTTCTCATTCAGGTCTCATTCTGGCTGGGTATGACTACAGAGGAGATGCGTAGGTAATGGGGCTCACCTCTGACTTCTTGTAGTATCTCTCGGGCACGTCGTCACAGGCGATGTCAATGAAGCACACCTCTGTGTCTTCATCTTTGGGCTCGCTGTCGAAAATCTGGAGAGTAGCCAGCCAATCGTATACACGCGCAGGACACAGGCGACACAGGACACACGCGCAGACAC
>JAODKL010000045.1:3072636-3083513 GCA_026780765.1 Petrocephalus schoutedeni | reverse complement strand
GTCGAAAATCTGGAGAGTAGCCAGCCAATCGTATACACGCGCAGGACACAGGCGACACAGGACACACGCGCAGACACGGGGACACACACACGCAGGTACACACAGGGACATGCACACGCGCAGACACAGGGACACACACACGCAGGGACACACAGGGACATGCACACACACACACAGGGACACACACACGCAGGGACACACAGGGACATGCAAACACACACACAGGGACACACACGCAGGGACACACATGCACACATAGGGACACGCGCGCACACAAAGGAACACGCACACACACAAGGACACACACACACACACACACACACACACACGAGGACATTAAAGGCAAGCAGAGTGGGTGCCAGGAGTGCAGTTCCTATGGAGGCCATTAGCAGTGGGCCCCAATGCCTCTGAGGTGTGCTTCATATAACACTTTGGCACACTGAACACAGCTCGGCTTCCTGTACACAGATTCATGTCAATTTTGAGATACTGTTATTTTTATCAAGGCAGCACAAACTAGCAGAACGAACAGCACCCCTCACTATTTTCACAGTCAATCCCCGCTATGGCCACCAGATGGCGATCTGATTCTCTAATTACTTGCAGACGGCCCTTAAAGGCCTGAACTGTGATACCCTGTGTAGTATTCTCTGCTTATCACACAGAGCACAGACAGGGTGACGTTTTCACAAGTACACACAAGGCCTCAAACCACACTTACGTGGTCGTTGCTTCCTTTGTTGTCTTCGTATTTTGTTTCTATGTGGATTGAAAACTTTGGCAAAAATGAACACTGCAAAAAAGCAAAATTAAAAAGGGAAAGACTTGACAAAAAGCATTTATTTCCATAATACTGTTTTGAACAGTGACCACCTGACCAGGAACCATTCACCAATCACCCAGAAGTTCCAGGTGGACATAACTGAATGGCCAGTCCATGCCAAAGAGTCACATTCATGGAGCCACTAGATTTTGCAATCAGAAAAGGGCACAAAGCATGTCACAAACTTAACCAAGAGCACCATCTAGTGGGGTAAAAAATTACAGCAAATGGTTCATGAAGCGTTATCTCGTCCATCCCAATCAACTGCTCATTTGTTATGCAGCTTGAATGGGAGCAAGGCAGAGTTCAGATCCAGAGAGTGAAAGTCCAGACAACGATTTTGTTTCAACCGGTTAGTTGAGTACTCTGTGACTGTGACTCTTTCTACTCAGCTGGGGTGCGTTTCCCAAAAGCATAGCTGCTAAATACATTAGCAGCTTACATAGTTAGAGCCATGCAACTGAATGAGTGTAACTATGTTAGCTGCTAACAGGAGCTTTTGGGAAACACACCCTGGTTGATTGAAACAAAATCTTGGTCTGGACTTTTACTCTCTGGACCTCAGTTACCCGCCTCTGGTGCAGGGTGGGTCCCAGTGATGAAGGCCCCCGGTGGCTGCACATGCCGGCGTCCTACGCTGACACGTGTGCGTGGGCGTGTGTGTGCGTGTTTTAGACGCATGCATGAGTGTGAGTATGACTATGAAAGGGGATCTCTCTACAGATGAGTGCCTGGCACTACAGAAATCTTCTGCTCATCTACCATGGCTGGGATTTGGAAGCCCATCATCGTTGATCGTACCCAGAAAAAGTTTTCCTTTAAGAGGAAAAATATGTAGTGTGTATCTTCTGTATTCATACTTCATACAATATCTACATTTTCTATCATTATCTAAGTTATACATAGAGCCTGATGTCATGGGGTTTGGCACCACATCAAGTCAAGTTTAACAGCCATAGATTGTATGCAAAAGAATCAAAGCTCATCTTCTACGTAAGTTTGGCCCAGAAAAAAAACATCATTTTAATTGTTTTTATTAATCGACTTTGCCTTACATCAGAGTAAATAAATGTTAAGATGCTAGCTTATTCCCACAAATTGATGATAAAATATAGTGTCCATGTACCTGGGAACACTGGCATCCTGGTACATAGGGTTACTGTGACTTTAAAAGCAAATAATCACTAAAACAATGATGAGATTTCAATTCCACATGGATCTCTTTAACCCTGGGCAAGGTGATCAACACAGTTAAGTAACAGTGCTTTTTTTCTGAGCTCAAGATTCACTAATCAGTTAATCAGCTGTCCTCTCCTTACCTGCTGGGCTTCTGAGTCCATGAGTAATTGTTATAAATATAAGCCACATTGAGCTATATTTACACTGGGACCAGAAGGTGTGACATAACATTGCTACTTGTTTGTTGCAGGAATGATACATTTTAATTGCCAGTACATTTTGAACTAAGAGCAGAAGGAGGTGAGTTCTTATGAAACATTAATTAGTTCCTGAATCTATTCGAGGTCCCAATGGTGACAACAGTCTAGCAGCTCTGAGATTTGAACCGGTGACCTTCTGCGCACAGGCCTGACCTTCTGAGCCACACACTGCCCCCCTATCCAGCCATGAAGTGAGCACTGTAAGCCTGCTCACCATTTACGGCAGCGCTCAGAAAATCGAAAGACATTGCTGCCGGTGACCTGTGTCCCGCCATTCACAGCCAACGAACGGCCACGCCCTTCATTTCTGTGTACAGCAGGTGGCGCTCTGCAGTTCCAGTGGAAGGCATGCGACTTTATCCAATACCCAAACTCCAGCCAAAAGTGCGTTACCTGGCCCAGCCGACACGCACCGTAAGAGGCTGCCTGCCAAACTGAGTGCGTAATGAATAAACGGGCGCGTAACTGAGCAACACCTCTGCCTAACATCTGTGGTCATACTCGCGGGGCGTCGGACGCGGACTCACCGTGTATTCTGAGCGGCGCCGGCCCAGGTCCCCACATCGATGCAGGGGGAAGAGAGAACAGACAGTTGAGTTAGACCTTCATGCACGCCCAGAGTCCCTCGGTAATTAAAGGGATGGGGGACTGAGGGTGACCACTGTCCATCGGAAGACTGCCTCCTGGCTTCCTGGTTTAATTTCCAGATAAGAAAACTAGTACAATCCAGCAAACGCTGCTCTTCTAAGGGGTATCAGTGTCAAGGCAACGCCTTCCCCCCTTAACGGCACATTGGGGCACTACAGTCGACAGCAGTCTGCCTGGGGCTTTTTGGCAGTATTCCAAAGAGGTGCCATGTGAGTGAGCACAGGACATGGTGGAGGACAAGGATCAGAGCCAAAGTCCTTAGGGCGCGTGAGCCTAGCGTGCGCCGGTCTGCTGTCCAATCGCAGACCCCGGCTGGGACTTACCTGTGATGGTGTAGGGATAGTAATTCCAGGCCTTCTCTGTCACATAGAAGATCTTGGGGACCACAGCTCTCGCCCAACTAGGCAACTTGCTGAGGATGGAGAGAGAAAATGGCTAATAAGAAGGGATAAAGCCAGACGGAAGGAAACAAGGACTGAACGAGGCTTAAACTGTCTGCTGGGGGGTGATGCTTTTCTCCCCAGACACATGGCAGAGACGCCTTTTAATCAGTCTTCAGTAGCACGCGGCTGCAGGCCGGACCCACCCTAATGGAAACGCTGTCACGAGGCCGCCTTCCAAGGCCGCCTTCCAAGGCCGCCTTCCAAGGCCGTCTCCAGTCCTGGAACATGTCGTACTTAGTTACCAGCACCAGATTATTTAGGAAAGAGGTGCCATGACTATAAGGTCTCGTCACCGCTCACTGAGCTCTCTATTCAGACCCAATACCAGGGGCTCTGCCCTGCTGTCCTTGTCTGACAGCAGAACATAAAGCAGGTAGCAAAGGACTTCTTCCTTGGTTTCATATTACAAAACAAATCAGCACCTGTCTGGCCTTGATCATTGCCTGTGGATATTCTTACCACCCCAGGGACCTGGCTTGTTACCAATACAAAGACAGTTGTGACAGCGTGCAAAAGTCTCAGTGCTGTAGGATCAGCAAGAGTACGGAGCCATGTCAGGATGCTGCAGAGGAAGAGGCTGTATACACTGCTGTTCACAATCAAGTCACACGGCCTGAGTCACATGACATAAAACTGCCAGCACCTCATTTTGGGCAGTGTTCTGGAATCTCATAGAACTGGGATCCCTCATTTAACAAACTGCAAAGATGGGAAACGGGCGTGCCTAGAGGGAGACGTTTTTTGCACAGCCCACGCACCCGGAGTCGTGGACATGCCCTGATAATGGGTCAGTGCATAGTGGCTTCGTATGCATTAGGCTGGGTGATTAGTGTTTCTCAGTGCAGCCCACAAGGACCCCCAGACAGTCCACGTTTTTGCTCCCACCCTGCACATGGTTGAATTGAGGCCTTGAGGGGCTCCACTGTTGAGCAGTCCAATCAAAAGCCTCTGAACTCCACAGTCAAAAGGAGAACCTCAACTCAACAGATGGACCGCCATGACACCTTATTTAGGCCCCACTCCGGCCACCCTAACCGCCTCTCCCAGCCGACCTACTTCCCATCCCTGATACGCATCGTGTATAAACTCCAGCTCATCCCCCTGCCCGTCCCAGGACTGGGAAGCAGGAATGCCCGGGGAAAGCCCAGGCTGGCATAATGACTCACCACATCCTACAGTAATGCTTTCACTGAGCCTTTCCACAGGGTGTTGAAACCCTGTCAGCAGAGCTCTTCCCCTCCTGGACATCACTGGCACCAATCAGAATAAACACACCGGGGACCCAACATGTGCACTGCCAGGGTTGCTTGGAAAATCTGTCACGGGCAGGTGTCCAGTGGGCAGAAAGGCAGGTGTGTGTCCCTCTGGTAAGGCTATTAGTTATACCTCCATTATACAACAACACTCCATGGTTCTACGTGTCCAAAGAGTGTCAGCGACACGTAACATGATGGTCTTCATGCCTCCGCCCCTCTCCCCGTTCTCCATCTAAACTGTGTCACTTACAAATGAGCCAGTCTTCCTTGGAAAAAATGTACGCACAGGTCTGCAAAACATTAAGGGACCGCTCTACATTTTTTTTTAATCTGCATTTTTAAATCCTGGTTTAAGGAGGCCACACTGAGCAGCAGGCTGCTTCCAGGCTGAAAGTTCCGAAGGCAGCAGTACTCAAGAACAAGGTGAAGCAGGAGACAGGGGAACGGCCAGAAACCAGCCAGGCAGAGGGGGGAAGTGGCTTTCTAATGCCGGAGATGACCGTCACCTCATTCAAGAGTGCCTCATGAATTGGAGGATGACCTCAAGTGACCTTCAAAGGGAGCAGGATTACATTAAGGAGTAAGAAGTATCAGGCTCCTAGAAGCAGGACTGAAGTCCCATAAAGCAGGGAGAAGCCCTTCATCAGGGAGAAGCAGGGAAGAGGCTGGAGTTTGCAAATATATATTTGATCCAGACACATACTGATAAATTAAGAAACAAGTGAAACTGAAGATGTAGCTGTATCTAATAGTCAGACATTGAAGGCTGAAGCTGAAGGAGAATAAAGGTCACTGAATAATTCTAGTAGCAGAATAAGCAGAGGAATCGTGTGCCTGCCTCCGGGTCCCCAGCCGGTGTGCACTTACTGAACCTAAGCAGGGCTGCATGGTCAGTCAGAGACGGGCTCTCACTGATCAGGGGATCCATGCAAAATCTCCAGAAATAACACAGATTATACTCACTTTGAGTATTCAGAAGATTCTGTTGTTTGATTTTCATCCATTTTCTCAAACTGCTCACCCTTCCAGCCCACACTCACACCTAAGGGCAATTTAGTAACTCCAATTAGCCTCAGTATGTTTGTAGACTGTGGGGGGCCGGAGTACCCGTAAGAAACCCCACGGCGACACGGGGAGGACATGCAAACTCCACACACATCAACCCTGGTCCCAGAGGTGTGCAGCCACAGTGCTAACCACTGCCCCCCCATGCCGCCCTAACTTATCACTGTGACGTAATCATGTTCACAGTATGGGACAGGGTTAGTGCGGCTCGCCCAAAAGGCATCCCGGGATCCCATTGGCTAATGGCCAGGCCTCTTCACCCCTGCCGTTCCTGCATGCTAAAAGAGGGGCTATTTTCAAGGTGAAGCATGCAAGCTTGGTCCAGCAGAGGCCTGTCAGCCTGCCTTACTCTAGTCACAATGCTCTTCTAATATTTAATTATGTCCATTTTCTTTCTGTACTTCGGTCTCAAACAGACTGGGCAACTAAGTATTCTCTGCAAAAATGCTGCATTGCCTTATCCATCTGTTTCTCGCCATGTTCTCTGTCCTCGCTGTCAGAGACACTTCTTCCGATAAATGCTGAGAGATGTCAGGGCTTGTTAGATATCTCAGACCTCCAGAGGGACACCAGCATCTCCTTTAATGAGTGAGAAGATGGGATTACGCATTGCACACACACACACGAAAGTTTGGTCGGAGGGGAAAAAAAATAGCTCACAGAAGGAACATTTTGGACTGAGCGCAGCTGTTAGTTTGCAGAAATTGTGAAATAATTGCCATCTGTAATTCCGGCTAGTTGAAGTAACAACCAGTTTGTGGTTTCAGTAATACAGAAAGTCACAGTAATAGATATTCTGGGTTCAAATGGAGCTGACTTCACATGAAGAGGAAAACTAATTTAACCTGACTGAATGCTTTGGGTCCTTTTGTATGGCAGTGAAAACATGTTTTGAACCGCTGTAATGAAGTAAACATTGTCTAACTCAGGGGTGGGCAATCTTATCCAGAAAGGGCTGCTGTGTGTGCGGGTTTTCGTTGCAACTCCCTAATTAGGTTACTAATTAGAGGACTGATTGGCCGAAGAGTCCTCACACCTGGGTTTAAACAGCTGACCAAAAGGTTATCCCAAAAACCTGCATACACAGTGGCCCTTTGCGGATAAGATTGCCCACCCCTGGTCTAACTGCTTATTTTGGTCAGGATCACAGGGACAAATCTAATGGTAAATCTTAAACCCGTCCAGCAAGTCCGAGCGTATAAGAGGAAAACTGCTGAACAGCATGCAGTATTTGTTCTACTTTGGCAAAAGTGACAGGACATGTAGGTGTGACTATCTATGAACTGCCCACTTTTGCTCTTACTGGCAGCCTCAGTGCCTTGTGGAAATTCTGTGGTGCTGAAGCATTAGCAATACTCTTTAGCATTAGCGATGCTCATTAGTATTAGCATTAGCAATACTCTTTAGCCTTAGCGATGCTCATTAGCATTAGCAATACTCTTTAGCATTAGCGATACTCTTTAGCATTAGAGATGCTCATTAGTATTAGCATTAGCAATACTCTTTAGCATTAGCGATGCTCATTAGCATTAGCAATACTCTTTAGCATTAGCAATACTCTTTAGCATTAGTGATGCTCATTAGTATTAGCATTAGCAATACTCTTTAGCATTAGCGATGCTCATTAGTATTAGCATTAGCAATACTCTTTAGCATTAGCGATGCTCATTAGCATTAGCAATACTCTTTAGCATTAGCAATACTCTTTAGCATTAGTGATGCTCATTAGTATTAGCATTAGCAATACTCTTTAGCATTAGCGATGCTCATTAGTATTAGCATTAGCAATACTCTTTAGCATTAGCGATGCTCATTAGCATTAGCAATGCTCTTAAGCATTAATAACCTTCTGCTACAAAAGGCCACACTGGCCACGCCCCTGCACAGCCACCCCACGCTGGTGGAGGGATGCCCCACAACCCTCAGACGTGCTGCTGCTTTACTGGCCCAGAGCCAACCAATGCAGGGGCAGATAGATAAATTAATTTCACATAGCGCATCCAGTGCGATAATTCGATGCCAAGAGGGCAAAGACGTCACACAGTGCTGTAAATGAGACATACTGGCTGTCAGCTTAGCAACATCTGCTGAGTCCTGCAACTCCTTCCAAAAAAAATGGAAAAAATGAGACATTATTTCATTGACACCACTCCTTTCCAGGAAGAAAATATTACGGCATGCAACTGTTTGATTAATCAAGTGTCTGTATTGGTGGGCAAGAAAAACCTTTATTTCAGTGTGGAACAGGAGATAATTACATAATTATGTGAATCATCCCTTTAAATACAAGCTGCTATCTCGGCCGAAATGCTGAGTGAGGGACGGCGGTGTCCAGTGTGCTTGGGAGGCGGACTCCGGCTACCTGTTGAGGTACAGCCTCTTCTCGGTGAACTGGCCGCACCCGTGGGTGGGGTCCTCGTAGGGCTCGTTCTGCACCACCTCCACGCCTTCTCCCCGCTCGCTCTGCTCGTGGCTGTGTTTGCTGATCATGTACAGCTGGCCGATCCTGTACTGCAGGAGACACGCCAGGGGGGAGAGAACATGTGTCACCATGGCGATCTGCAACCCCCAGCATTCTCCCGTGCCTTGCTGTTCGACGATACTCAGATCCCCGGAATCTATCATCATACGGCGCCCTTCCTAGTGCCCGGGCCCTTAGGGGGCCCTTAAGGGGTTTGGCAGCCAGGTGACCTTGGACCCCCAGAGGTTTTTTTCTCCCTACATTTTAAAATGAAATGGCTAGTGTAACCTAACTGCCAGTTGCAAAGCTGCCCATCTATCGTTATCGTGGACAGGCTGTTGAGAGCCTCCAAAAAGGTACGAAGAAGGTTTTTTTTGTGTATTACCGTGTGATTATTCTACAACAGTCAAAATAAGGCTGTCTTCCCCATTTGAAAAGAAAGAATTTTCGAGATCAATACTCCGAAGAGTTATTTATTCGCAACAAAATCTCCCGGGCAGCTACAGGCGATCTAGCCCTTTCTGGACACAAAAGCGGCACTTTCTTTTGTATCTGTATGTTTATCGAGAGGATTCAGCGCTGACGCTGGCGGGGGACGGCAGACATGGAGTTGGCGGAGAATCGCAAGAGGATGCACTCGACACGCAACCAGGATGCATGCTTGGGCCCAGCGCGGCCTGATTAACTGCAAGACGCATTTCTCGCGGCATGCAGAGTCTTCCGCGGAAGACTCTCTGCCCTCAGCAGAGTGCTGTGCGGTGGCAGAGGGGAGAGTTCCATATTCATTGTTTCCTGGGGGGGTGGGGGGGGAGAAAAGCCACTTCAGGTAAAGTACTGCTGCATAATTTATAGCGTTTCCTTTCACACGCATGCAGATGTCAGACGCAAAGAGACACGGACACAGCAGACGCATGGCAGGGATGCTAAGTGGCGCATTCAAAGCGGAGATGCGAGGGGACAGAATCTCACGGCCACTGACGGCAAGAGGCCGCATTCGCCTCCCACGGCGGTGACCCTGCCAGAATCACCGTTACCGCAGTATACCGCATTACCGTAATACTGCCCAGGCCTATAATAAAACGTGAAACTTATCTAATATAAAATTGTCCACTGAGCAAAACTACAATACGGTGTCATACGATCAAGCGACTTGGTGCCGGAGGTGGACCGCAGAGCACTGAAGGATTTCGTTAGCAGGGAATCTGTGGCAGAGACCGGCACACACTGCCCAGGGGATCCCCGGAAGGAACGGCAGCAAGACGGTCTCCTTAATCCGGCTCTTTTCCCAATATTATTCCAAAGGGAGGCCGTCAGAGCTTAAGAGGCAGAGCAGGGAGCTGCTTTATGTCGTTCGCTTTAATCCAAATACACTGAAAGACAGGTTGGCTAAGCCTTTAACGGTTAAGACCTTCACTTCTGTACTACAAAGCCACGGTTCTGCAACGTTTGCTGAGCTACCTGCATGCAATCAGCACTCAAGAGCTGTAGAATTCCTTGACGACATGGATATCACCAACATGCCCAGAATGGCACATATGTTCCTGACAACCGGGTGGTAAAAGGTACTGCGTGTATCTGATGGGCGAGATTAGCTTATAAAATATCACATCGGACTCTCTTGCCGGAAATATGCAAAACTAGAGTGTCCTTAAGGATTTATATCCACTACAACTGTGTAGCTCGAAACTATATCTGACCAAGATAATTACACAGAAGTGGATCCCTCAAATATGGCTGTTCTTATATTTGCCCACTCCTTCAACTCTGAGTATGCCTGCTCTTTGAATAACAAGCCCACTTGACCTACAGAAGCACAGAATAAGGCGTCGTGCTGTAACTCGGGTTACAATAAAGGCTAAAACTGAGCCGGGGATTCAGTCGTTTGACATGATTTTATTCATTTGCTTTTCTCTTATTATGTGCTCTTGCTTCTGGCTATAAATAAAACGTAAATGTAAGAACTGAGAATAGTTTGGGTAACTATCTACATAATCTCTGCTGATGCGGTGACCGAAATATCCAGGTGGATCTACCAGAGGTTCAGATGCACTTTGAATTGCGTAGATCCGGAACAAACTTCGTGACCCGCGGCAGGCGGCACAGGCAGACGGGGGATTCTGGGGAACAGCTCTCTGCTTCAGCACAGTGAAAAATCGCTTTGTTTTTTTTTTACAGCCTGGGAAATGGCAGTACTCATTTCATGCATGGAAACTTACAGTAGCCATAGCAACACTGAGTACTGTGTATTCAAAATACTGCATTATATTCACAGCGTAACGGACGTCCTTCACAGAGCCGATCCGAGGGGGTTAGTGGAGCTGAGGTATGGCAACCGGCACCTCTGTGACCTCTGTGACCTCTGTGACCTCTGTGACCAGTGTACATCACTTTTCTGCTTTATTTAATTGTCAATCTATTCATTTATTTTAAAGACCAATATCAATGCAGCATCTCCTTAATGTCCCTTAGATGCGGAACGTGGGAGCTGGAGCGTCCCTGACAGCACACTGACCCAGCGTATAGTCCCTGACAGCACACAGAGCCGGCGTATAGTCCCTGACAGCACACAGACCCGGCATATAGTCCCTGACAGCACACAGACCCGGCGTATAGTCCCTGACAGCACAGAGACCCAGCGTATAGTCCCTGACAGCACACTGACCCGGCGTATAGTCCCTGACAGCACACTGACCCGGCGTATAGTCCCTGACAGCACACTGACCCGGCGTATAGTCCCTGACA
>JAODKL010000045.1:2985565-2998339 GCA_026780765.1 Petrocephalus schoutedeni | reverse complement strand
GGTGGCCTCCTCGGGGGGGGGGGGGGGGGGTATCAGAACCCCCCCGGCCCAAAGGACTGGCTCGGCCTCACGGCACCGGGCTGCTTTATGTGCTCCGGTCACGGTTCAGTCTGCCGTTCTGGTGCCATGAACCCAGAAGAGCCTGGTTGCCCCCCCCCCCCTCCAAAACACCAACCTGGGGGACGTCCCTGGCTCTCCATGATATCGGAAGTTCACGTGTGACGTTTCGCAGCTTCCGCTGCTCGGAATTCTGGGACGGAAATGTGCGGCGCATATTACCCGCGGCCAACAAGCAAGATATTTGTTCCCGTTACTTATATAGACAAAGAGATATCAGTTGTTCCTGGCATAAGCCATATTACTTAGTGTCACAATGTGACTCATGACACCTACAAGACAGAAGGCTTAAGAATTCACAGCAAAACCTCAAACTCGGCGACTCTCACCTCGAACTTCTGCTTCAGCTCCAGGTTGGCCTCGCTGACCTCGGGGATGGGCACGTTGTAGTACTCCCCCTCCTCCTGGTTCAGCATCTTGTACCTGAGGCCCAGACAGCGTTTCATTTACAGCGCCACCTTCATTCCCCGCTGCCGATTGGCTGGGATGCGCGGCTGACAGCTTCCGACGAGCAAATCAGCCGGCTCCTCCGGATTCTTTCAGGCTGACGCCGCACAAACGCTCGTTGGCAAGTCAGAAATAACTAACATCCAGGTTTATAATTTACAACTGTATATGCCAAAGCTGAACAGCGTGTCTGTTTTAAACATATACCTGTGCTCAGATCACTGGATACACAGACCGATGGAGAACACACCTCCCCTTCTGCTTAAGTACCTGCTTAAGTACATTTCTATTCAGCGATCCAAGCACTAGCATGCTCTCCAAAAGCCATGTGCTAGACTGTCACCACCAAACAAAGACTTCACGTCATTTGCTTTTCTGCCTAAGCTGGGATTTCCCACTCAAATGTCCCTGTGCAGCTCGATTTCTCCCCTCCACTGGGAGCCAGAGGCCCCGGGGCTCAGCTGCACTCTCATTACACTCCATCCCACAGGCCGAGGCCCTCAGAGATCACTCTCCCCATCCCACAGGCGGAAACCCTCAGAGATCACTCTCAACATCTCAAGAGTGTGAAAAACCCTCCCTCCAGAAAAGGCCACAGGAAATACTTAGAAACACTGAACCTAAAAAACAAGAACATGAATCTGTGGTAATTAACTGACAACATAGTAGACAGTTGGGGAAAAGCTGATGGTGGCAAAGTAGAGTTGTATTTTAAAAAGTGCTTGATCTGCAATAAAGCAACTTCTAAACTCTTCTCCTACAAGAAATATTTAGTAAACAGTATAAATTTCATTAAACTGATGTTCATAAACAGAAACAAGTGTGGAAAGTGTGTTAAAGGGATGATGTCATCCTTTGTGTCATTAAATAGGGTGTGATGTCATGCTGGGTGTTATACTCACCAGCCGCACACGGGAGATTTGATGAGCTCCGACACACCAAAGGACAATGAGCCCATGAAGTCGTTCCTGGTGGTCCGGTCCCAGTCCCACACCTCCACAGAGAGGCGACGCTCCTTATCGGAGGGCTTCAGCTTGCTGCATGTGTATACACACACACACAAAGAAAATCATTAATAATAGGGGGAAATAATTTTTTTAATCAATGAGAAAGGCTTGTCATAAAACACTTATGAACAAGCCTGATGTTTTGCTTTAATAACACTGTGATTCTCTTAAGCTCCCTATGCTTCTCTCCGTTTACAGGTGGATCATAGCCCTCGAAGGCCACGCCCACCAACGATCGAAGGCCACGCCCACCAACGATCGAAGGCCGCACCCACTAGTCATTGCATGCCACGCCCACTCACAAGGTGAAGGACTCGTTCCAGGTGGGGTTCAGCGAGGAGCGGATCGTTCTGGTCTTCTGCTTGGTCTCGTTCTTGGGGTCGGGAATGAGCTTGAGCTTGACGTAGGGGTCCGACAGCCCATTCGGATCCATGGGAATGAGGTTTCTGGCCTCTCCCACTTCACGAATAAGAATATAACAGCAATTAAGTATCCCTAGGCGTCACGTGCTGTGTCACTGCCTATGTCTAGCAGATCCATTAATCTGCATCAGGGACAGAAATGGTGCCTCACAAGCAACTAAATTTTATTGTCAATGAATATGCTACAGATTAAACAGAGTCCCGCAATTGAGCAACCCTTACATGAAATGAAGATGCTATCCGATCAAATAAACAATATCCTATGTTAAAAATAAAGTGAGAGGCCAATGTGTTCTGCAATGGACTGGCATCCTGTCCAGGGCGTATCCTGTCCGGCGCCCACTGCTGCTTGGGATACGCTCCAGGCCCACCTGACCCGCACCAAGGATGGATGGATGGATGGATGGTTTTTGTAGCTCAGTGTTTCTCACGCAGCACGTACTTGTAATACTGGCCATGACCGGTAGAGGGAACCCGTCGCCTTTGCTGTAGCGAGAACCAGCGTTTTTCGGCGTCTCCCCCGCAAGCAGGATTTTGGGCTGAAGTACAGCTGCGTCACTCATGTACACACATACTGCACGACGTTGATTCGTCGAAACGGCACGCCCGAGGACAGCAGGCCACGCTAATACAACTGCGAGGCTCCCCTAACCTGTCACTCACTCGCGTCCGTTTTCAAAGCCAACCCCGTATGGATGAGTCGGCTTCCCATCGGCCTATTGAGGGAATCGGGGGCTCATCCCGGAGCCCGTCTTCGCAGACGAGGAGCCCCCTCCCAATCCACGCCATTCCATACCACCCAGCAGTGCGATCTGGGATTTCTCTCCCCACCACCGTTGCTTGGATACAAGGTCTGAGAGCGACCCTCCGTCCGCTTCCAAAGATTCGGCTCGAGACGACAAAATAAGTTTTCTGATCTGGCTCTAGTACAAAGAAAGTTCTTTCGGGCAATTAGAAAAAGAAAATTGGAAGAACAAAGTATTACTTTACTTTGCATTGCTTAATTGCTACAGTTTAGCTCGTTTACCGGAGTAATTCTCGGCTGTTATAACGGTAAAGCAAATTTCTAGGACTTGAACATGCAGCCTTCAAGTCAGCAGGAAATGAAAGACAAAGATGCTTTTCATTGTTTCCAAAGCCGATTCCGACAAAAAGAACTAAGAGCGGTGTGATCGCATAATTAAGGACACAGCTGTTTGCCAGCCGGGAGCCTATTAGGTCACTTTTCGCTTGGCACCTGTAGTTATGTCATTTTAAGGCACCTGACATGATGTGAGTAACGAGTCACTCCGATTGTAAACTTTGACTCACGCTTTACTCGGAAACGTGACCGCGCCTCGCGTGTAATAAGTAAGGAACCACGCTGTCATTTTACACTGAGATATTCTATGTCGTCGCTCATTTGTTCCTGCATGAAAAGTAACGCGTTTAATTCCGCGCACGTAAAAAGCAGGCGCGCGTACGCCCTCGCGAGGGGAAACCCTCTGCGCGCCCCCGTCGCGCGGGACCCTCTCTGCGCGCTCCCGTCTGCGCAGCCCTCGCTGTTTCTCCGCTCTGACTGCTTGTTTGATTGGCTGTTTGCTTTGGGAGAAGATGCTCTGCCATGATGCTGGAGCATCAGCGTGACCTGCGGACGCGAGCGCGCTTTCTGCCCGCCAGCGCGTGTGCGCGCCTGCTCCGGCTTTCGAGGCTAATTAATGGCCGCAGAAAGGCGTCCGCCCTGCGCTCCGAGGCCCGGCGGCACGGAGATCCACACGAACCGCCACTCGCGGCCCTCTCAGGCTAGCAGGAGGGCGGCCTTCACAGCCACGGCACCTTTAATGGGGTCTTAAAGGGTTAAAAATGAATGCTTGACTCCCTCGCTATAAATGCAGGTAAACGTCGCTCGCATTTCCAGTGATAAGCAGGACTAGAAGATGCCTGCTCACACGCTAAAATTCTGCACAGAAACGAGCATGGGAAAAAAATCATATATTTTTCACTGGGGACGAGAAATACAGTGGCTCCTGAGGAAATGTCACGGGGAAATTCCTTCGGTGAATATAATTCGGACTCCACGGTGCGGGGCTTAACTGAACCTGACAATCCATCCATCCATCGTGCAGAATCGCTTGGAGCCAATCTCAGCAAGCGGGGGGCACCAGCCAGGGGACGCAGCAGAAGGGATTTCACCGCAGACGGCCACCCTCAGTGCCACCCATCCTTCCGGGTCAGCTCTCAGCAAACACCACTTGGTAGAACTTCTGATTAACAGAATCACCCACGGCTTATCGCCACGGCACCCCATCTATCTAAAACGCCGGGGCCTGCCTCAGAACTCGGGGGTATTCTGATTAATGGCCTCGCGCAGCGTTAGCCGATTAATCTGATTAATGAGCGTGTTCTGCACCAGATGATTAATCTGATTAATGAATGTGTTCCACATTAGCTACGGTGACTGTGTATTCAGGGTTTCTCCTCACGCCGCATGTTGTCTTTTGTCTCTCGCTCACTCCCTCACAAACAAGCGTGTGTTCAGCAGGCTTGCGTTGCTGACCAGTGCTGATATGATGTACGCCCAATTAGAGGCTATCCAACAGGCCACGACGCCCACGAGATGCCCCTAGCGGCCAGTGCCGGCTGGCCCCGCCCACCTGTCACATGCAGCTTGTCGCCGCTGACCTCCGCCTTGAGGAAGAGCCGCCCCCTCCGCTCGGTGTGGTCCGTCCCACACAGGCTGGGCACGTTGGTCACACACTGCTTGTGTACATTCATGTCACAGGCTGTGCGGACGCGGGACACAGACAGACGGACAGACACGAATACAGACAGAGACGACAGCGGTTATGACAGGGCTTTCAGAGGGCCGTACAAATGCTTGCTGTCATTTTTAAGAGCATCTCCTGTACTGATAATTAGCGGTAATTACTGGTGGCACTTCTGTTATTTCGGTCTACCCGTGGTGCTCTGTTCCAAAAACACCCTCCAGCAAAACAAGACGTTTGTTAAGTACCAGGCTGGAGGAGAGAGAACCTGTGTATTGCACCTCACGGCGGAAAAGCGGCAGACAGGGACCACGCAACCCACTGCGCCCGGCACCATGGCAGCTGACGTCCCCCTGTGTGCAGCAGCCTGTTTGGGAAACGAGCCTGGTGTCCTTCAGGCACGGTGACAGAACCTGCCACTGGATCTCGGGGGCCACTAAGATCACAGAGATGCCATTTCTTGGTCACGGAACCATCCCTTCTATAAAACCTGTGCATCCTGTATGAACAGGGGTCCAGGAACCACAGTGTCAACCTGTGCCTTACTAATGGCCCATGCCAGCACCTATCCCATGATGCACTGGGAACACCCCATGGTCAGAAGCCCCTCCCCCTCCCCCCATTTCTGAGTGCCTGGTCAATGTGGAGCTGAGATGGAGGGTGCAGGTCGTGTGAGTCAGAGCGCGAGTCTGAGCGCCGCGTCCGAGTCGTTGCCGTTGCCAGGTTGTAATAGCTGTCGTCTGTTCTCATCTCGCTTCACGTGGATTTTCGTCATATACACGATTTTATCAGGATCGCATGAGCTGTTGATCCTGCGGTCTGGAGGAACGTCCAGAAACACGCTGTCGGGGTTTCAGGCGGGCTGCCGTTTGATGGCAAAGTGGCACACATCTGACGGCAAGCGTCAGGCGGGAGAGGATCAGGGGCGGCGTGCGCGGCGCGTGTTATGGCAGCCAGCCCCAGAGCCTCGACCAGAGCAGCACCGATACTTTGGTCATGACCTGAAGCCCGTGCAAAACGCATGCTGGTGTCTTAACCCCTATCCCGTGTTTGGGGTCAATCTGACCCCAGAGCATCATTAAACGGTAGGCAAATTTCACATGGGGAAATTATCAGGGGAAAAGGGTTAAGATCAACTTACCAGCTACTTACTTAGCGATAAATTATTAATGGACTGGCAGAGGCAGCTGGAGCTCACTACATGCCCACGCGGAAAAACTAAATGCTGAAATTTGCTGACTGGCAGTCAGCTGTACGAAGGTCTTTTAAGGCATCTTGAGTTATTTCTGGTCCGTTCCTCAAACACCTACCTGAAAAGGCTGCACTGGAATAATCCACCTTAAAGGACCCCTAAGTCAAGAAATTTCAACCCTTTCCCCCAATTGTGAGTCAAGTTATTCCCATCCACATTCGCCATAACATTTCAAATACGCCAAAGGGCCTGCGTCTGCATTGTAGATGTCGGCTCTGATGTGGGAAACGGTGATGGGAGACTGGAAATCCTGCTGAAAGGCACCTGATCAAAGCGACAGGCCCGCGGTGCGCCTTTGTTCACATCCATGGGGAAGTGTGGCGCGGCCGGGCAGGCGGCCCCGGGCCCGGCGGGCCCGCCGGCAGGCGTGTGACTCACGTTCGCATTTCATCCCCTGGTGGATGAGGCCGTAGAGCAGCGAGCCGCAGTGGTCGCAGAACGTGGGGCTGCCGTACGTGTGGATCTTGAACTTGTGCTTGCTCCGGGGGTCCTGCAGGGGCCCGCGGGGGCAGGGGGGGGACAGATCTGAAACAATCTGGACTCACACAGTGAGAGAACCGTAGCAGAAGAGTACTGGCTGAGTCGGGCTTTAGATCTACACGGGACGGGCAAGGAGCATCAGAACCGCTGAGCCGAGGGGGCCTCAGCACGACTGCAGCACCCAGTCCCTCCCTTGAACCTGCAACCTTCTGACGGCAAACTGGGCTCTCTGCTGCGGTCACCACATCTCATCAGCCTGCCAGTATCTTTCAACTGCCACCTTCGCAGTAATAAAAATAAAAACTCCCGGATTTTCTATTTGACATTTCTCTGTTACTGGTTGATTAAACAAAGAATTAAAATAGCTGAAATAAACCCGGGGCGTAGCTCAGTGGGGTGCGGCTACTTGGGCGGGTGGCGGCGGTTGGGGGGAGACGCCCCGTTAGCTAATGCGGCGTCCGGGCTGCGTGCCCTACCCACCTCATCAAACATGCCGTCCCTATTCAAATAGCAAGTTCTCACCGATCCCGGACGGTGGGTGACCCTGAATCCCCACCGGGTCCGGGACAGGACTGACTAAAAGTATGCAGACAGCTAGAGGCACATTAACGTAGGTGACGGAGAGTCACGGCAAGTATAAATAAACATGTCGGCTGGGGTTTCAACCAATAACATCCTTTTGCTTTGCAGCGGTAGTTACTCTGAATGCGGGGGAAATTATCAGGGTCCATTCTCCACCACAGCCTGGAAAAATCACACGAGCTAAGTGAAAGCTGTTAGCAGTGTCCAAGTTAGTCACCCGCCCCCACCCCCCCCACCAAGGAACTGACAAAGCGTACAGGGTGGGGGGGGGGGGGGTCAATAAAACTGTGGGTTCAACTCCCAGTCGCATTTCCTGCTGAAGAGAATTCATGCCATTTGTTGGGTCCTTTTCGGTGTTAAACAGTACAATCAGGCAGTAAGAGGGACACCCCAACAAGCCAAGGGCCCAGGTGAACCCATAATTTAATTATTTACGTCCTTAAAGTCGCGATCGGTGATGGCGAGTGGAGGTGCCGTGCACGTGGCTCCGTCCTCACCACACGCCCACTCCACATCCCTGCAGACGCAGGTGTCCAAACAGCATTCGGGTCACCGGCCAAAAGAGCCAATGCGGGTGGCCCCTGACATATCTCCAGGCTGCTGCTAGCATGCAATGGACTTCTCAGAACCTTCCAGGGAAGTACCATTCCTACATACTGGTTTGTACTGGATTACACGTCCACGGTGATTACGGTTTTCCAGAAAAGCCAGCAAGCTTTAACTCACAGGATGTCACGTATCACCTACTCATGACAGCAGCATTACAATCAGACAGGGTGCGGAGATCAGACCCACCAAACATCATTCCGAGCTTACAGACTCTTAACTGTCTGATTAGAATGTTTTCCGCAGCAAAGCTCTGGGTATAAAACACAAAGTGCCTCTTGAACATTCATTCCTTTCATCAGATTCTTGTTTACCCACCCAGGGCGAGCGCCTTGTCCTCGATTGCCGTCTTCCCAGTGACAGCAGCCCTGCGCAAGCAAGGCAAAGACCCACGTCATGTTTCTGACACCTTCAGCCACCCAGTGAATATATATTTTTAATCACTTACGCTCATGATTTGCACATCTCTGTAATGCATTTATTAGCACCAAAGGCACATCAGTACTAAGAAATTTAAGTCCATGTTTGCTTTACAGATTTACTCTCAAAAATCAACAAAAAGAGAGTAAATTCGAAGTGAAACGAGGCTCTGGGTCATGTGCGTCACTCATTTTATTGCGGAAAAATATTTTATCTGGGGAAAAAAGGCAAGTTTTTCGAATAAACAAACTATATAAATAGGCCGAACCTGAAGCAAAAAAACAGAAGCAGGAGGTTTGCTTGGGTAAGTCAGTCTCCACTCGAGCTCACGACATGAAAGAGGCTGGCGGATCCGACAGACGGGCGCGCAGAAAGCGAGCGTTACTCAGCTACATCTCAGGACACAGAACGCGGGGCCCGGCGGCTCGCGGTCAGCGCGCGGCCAAAACCCGGCGGCTCGCGGTCCGCGCGCGATCAAC
Organism: Petrocephalus schoutedeni; assembly: GCA_026780765.1. Taxonomy (NCBI): domain Eukaryota; kingdom Metazoa; phylum Chordata; class Actinopteri; order Osteoglossiformes; family Mormyridae; genus Petrocephalus; species Petrocephalus schoutedeni. The sequence goes on along the minus strand of JAODKL010000045.1, from coordinate 2,989,783 downwards.
ACCCGGCGGCTCGCGGCCCGCGCGACCAACACCCGGCGGGACACGCGCTTTGTCACCGGGCGAATAAAAGCGCTTTAAAAGCATGAAAGAGGACGTTTGAACAATAAAGCAAGGAGCCATTAATTGGTAGGGTGGCCTTTGTCAGCACACACAAAGAAAGTACCGTAGCATGGGGGCCCCGGGGAGCCATTTCAGTACCTGAGAGACGGCACGGCCTGGACGCTCATTATAAGCATGCACCCTCCGCTCCTATTCATTCAGCTCCAGACTTTTTATTCCATCCTTCATTGCTATTCTCTGCTTGCGCTGTTGCTTAATTATCATTAAACAAACAAACCCAAAGCCCCGAAAATACATACAAATAATTGAAAAGGTTACAGAGGCTTTTGTTTCTAAACGAAATTTAGGAAGCCCGGCATCCACTCTTGTAATGCCGCCGTGAAATACATGTTAAAATGAGTCAAAATGCACGGAAATACTGTTTCGGTTCTCCGCTTGGGACTCGGAACACCACTTGTTATTCTTGCGAGATGCATAGATTGCAGTTTCCATATTAAATAGATTCACCGATGCATTATAACTTTAGAACTAACCACGCGAAAGAAAATGAGTTACTCACAGGAACACAATTTAATCAGTATCTTTAAATACATGACAGAGATATTTAAATATTTAATGACTTTAAAACTGAAAATCTTTTCAATGTTTATTTCGGTATTATTATGAAAATATGATCATCCCTCAGAGTGACTGCCTATGTAAATGTATTATAGCATGACAATTCCCAAAAATCTTGACAATGTTGTCATGGTGATGGAAGTTTGAGCCAATCAGCTAGAAGCTTGAGACCAATTAGAGAAACGGGACATAATGGAATTTGTTGACAGGAGGTTTTGATACCAGGCTATCATAACGAAATGATATTATTTTTTCACCTGAATTAAAGTAATATTAAAAGGGATTTTTGTTTCCATTAATTTTATGATTTTGCAATCATAAAACATCTTTCTACTCGGTCCCAAATTACGCAGCATTAAGGTGGTTGTCCGCAAATATCTGGCTGTGATGCATCATGGGAAAGAAAATAAAGACACGAGGAGGGAAAAAAAGCACAATAGTGTCTCAATCTGCCGTTATCAGGGCACCGATGTCCACGTGCCACAGACGGCCATTGGTGGAGAGTGGCACCCACGCACAGCTGATACGCCAGGACCAGGGGCCGGGTGCCAGCTGTCCTACCCCCCCACCCCGGGGCCGGCAAGTTTCACTCTGGCAAGCAGAAGAAGCTGCCCCCCCACCCCCATCACATTTGGGACAAATGTGTCAGGCCCACAATCAGCTGGCTAATGTTGGTTATGCATCTGGACTTATCAACCCAGGGAGAAAGGACTTTAAAAGGAAACCGTCACGTCTCTCTCAAAGAAGACCAAGTAAAAATAAATAAATGAATGTAGCCTACTTGCTATTCTTTAGGGTATGTACTTCAAATGCAGCCATTTAGGAAAGTAATGTCCCTAAACACAAATAGCAGCTATATTTTAATAAGGGGGAAAAAAAATGATGAAACCTATTCTTTAAATGTAAAAAACCAACAAAAGATGGCAGACAAAACCAGGGGCATTTCATTAGAGGCACATTATCCCCTGTGAGAGCTCTTTGTTGGCTAAAAGCGCAGAAGCATTGCCGAGCGCTAACGGGTCTGTGGCCCCGGCCATCCCGGCCCAGCAGGAACGCCCTGGGTGGATTAGCCTACAGGACAAACTCTGCACTTGGAGCCGGCACTGGCACCCCCCGGGGGCTCGGGGGGGCAGCACGCCGCCGCCGTCAGGCACTACAAAGGGCGCGACAGGGCCACCTTGTGGGGCGGAGGGCGGCTCGCGGCACTTGCCGCTCAGAGCGCTCTCAGTGAAATAAACATCAAAAGGCGGCTCGCATTAGCAAATCAAACACCTCAGGGTGCATCTCCTGTGCCATCCAAACTGGGAAGCTCTAATTAGAGGGCTTCTCCTAAGGCGGTGTATAATTAAGGGCTGGTAAACACTGAGTCGTCAGTTATAGCCTGGATCATCTTAGTCAAAGCCCCCCCCCCCCAAAAAAAAAATAAAAATGACCAGCAGAATATGACAGCAGGCGTGACTGTCCCATCCAAGGGTGTAGATTTGGGCAGGGACCGTATGGACAAATCTGTTGGAGTACCGTGTGTTGGGGGCAAGGAGTTTGAAGATGATTTGGTCCCTACCAATGTTGAACCCAAACATACACCCTTAAAAAGGCAGTAGGAACTGCTGATTATATAATGCACTGAGCTAACAAAGGTCACCCCTCTGACTGGACGCAAATGGGCTGGGCCGTAAGCCACAGACTGACAACGGGGCTGATCCAGCGTACTGCTGACCCGGTCTGTGGGGAGGGCCCAAGACACAACCTCAAGCCCATCTTCCGGAGGCCCGGGAACATGGAGTAAAGGAAGACATGGCCAAAAGGCCTTAGTGACGGAGCTTAAAACACAGAGAAAACCTACAGAGCACAAGTTATGTCACAGAAGAGAGTAGAATTAGACCTTCAGGGTCACTCTAGTGGACATTCAAGCCAAATGTAGGCCAACAGTACATAACCACCATAAAAAAAGTGTTTTTATTCACTTATATCCTTGACTGCGTCCCATGACACTTAGCAGAATAGCATAACAGAAGTCCCAATAACACTTTCAGTCCTGGAGAAGGTGACAGAGACTCTGTCTATCTGCCAGGGACAGACGGGGGCTTCAACTGCTGCTGTTAGTTCATTAAAATTCATTAAATTAATTTAAATGATTAAATTATTAATAACTAAACCCTGGAAGCCACAAGACCGCAGCCGACCGCTCCCTCTCAGGTCTGCGGCGCCGTTGATCTCACGGCTGACTGATGGGTTAAGCGGAATTAACACCAGCGTCACCATGACGACGGCCAAATAGAATTCAGGTACTGTGTTTTTGTTTTTTTCTCCTCTTTTCCCTTTCCGCTGCTCTCCCCTGAGATGGAACAAGGCCCCGGGTCATCTGCAGAGCGTGGGTTATCCAGAAGACTTACCCAGTAAATCCTCAACAGCGGCAACATGAGAATCTGAAGGTGGACATGGTCTCTGTATGGCAGATTAATGCACTGTAGGGACTGTTCCTTATAGATTACGGAAAAGCCTGCAAGCATAGCCATGTTTCACTGGAATTCCCAGTATTAGTACACCTTGTCTTTATAAACCACATATTTTTTGCTTTTCCAAAGAGATATCAGATTTGTCTATAAAGCTTTTAAAAATACTCCACCGCAAACAGACTGCAGATGGTCAAAACTCCAATACTACATGAAACTCCATTCACCCAGCGATACTGTAACACTGTTTACTATCAAAGCAACTTCCAATCACTTATCTAATACAGGGTCACAGGGGAACCAACACAGCACCAGGCTGGATGGATGGAAAGCCAGTCAATCGCAGAATACACCAAGACATTCACACACTATGGGCAATTTACATACACCAGTTAGCCTAACTGCATGTAGTAGGATTTTGAATAAGACATACAAACTCCACACATGGGGCAGGGTCCCAAATTCTGGAGGCGTGAAGCAACAGTGGCACCCATTAAGCCACCAGCATGACCATCCACATAGTATGCAACGTGATAAGTCAGAAACAAACTTCCCAGAAGATACCACAAGCCTCATGGTTGCCTGACAGTATCTGTGGCGGTTTACGGTTAATAGAGAAGAATAGTGTCGTTTCCCTGGTGGGTAACCTAAACCTCGAGAAGCCTAAAGGTCATAGTCTATGTTTTAGGAAACAGACTGGATATGATAGCATGAGGTCACCCTGTAGATCGGGGATTCCAGAGCAGACACCCTGGTCAGGGACATGCAGGGATATGGACGTGCATCCAGTGGCAATGCCACTTAGACCAATCCCACTTACACGCGCAGACTCAAAAGACGAGGATGTCATGGAATCCAACAAGGCCGGCTTGGCCATCCATCTCTGGCTGGTGTGCCCGACTGGTGCTTACTCACCGCTGTCAGGCGCCCCCACGGCCCCTTATCCACCCAAGCACGCTTACACCCGTAACAGCTGTTTTAGAGCAGTGCTGCAGCTGAGTGGGGGGCAAGCAAGGGCGTAACTTTGGTTTAAACATTGGGGGGGTTGAGGTCCTCACCCATTTAGGGGGAGACATGATTATTGGGG
>JAODKL010000045.1:2949374-2961608 GCA_026780765.1 Petrocephalus schoutedeni | reverse complement strand
CCCGCAAACTCACAGCGAGAGGGAGGGCCCCGCAAACTCACAGCGAGAGGGAGGGCCCCGCAAACTCACAGCGAGAGCGAGGGACCCGCAAACTCACAGCGAGAGGGAGGGACCCGCAAACTCACAGCGAGAGGGAGGGGCCCGCAAACTCACAGCGAGAGGGAGGGCCCCGCAAACTCACAGCGAGAGGGCCCCACAAACACACATCTTGGCTCCCTTCCACAAATGTGGATCACTACTTTTTAGACACTGGCAGCACAAAAGGCAAACTTTTTACCTCGTTGGCATTTTAATCGCCAGGGAATTTTGGGGAATGTGGTGGCGTTTCTCCACACAGGCAGTACGCAGTTTGCCGGGTTCACGCTGAAGGCGTTGGGCTGTCGCACACCAGTAGCTGGATGAAAACAGCCCAGTTTGATTCACTCAGCATACAAACAATTAATGACCTTCCATGAGGGCGGCACAGAGGCTCAGCGGGTCACCCCGCAGCCTCACACCTCCGCATTTCTGAATTGGCGTGTGACCTCAGCGTGTGCGAGTACATGGCCTCTCTTTGTTCATGCGGACTTCTTTGTCTGCGGATTCATCCTGCATCAGACCAGAATCCCTTTCGATGCCATCCTAAGGAAGTATTTTTAGCCAGAATGTCTACAATATTTAGAATTTTAACCATATCACCTATAAAAAGCTCATGCTGCATAAACGCTAAAAAAATTCAGTCCAACCCATGCTAATGCCACGGCCTGCCATTACTATGGTAACAATAACGAGCCCCTTCTTACTATAGGGACATGGAAAATCCTGAAAAATCAGCCACTTCAGAACCATGATCAGTCTTCACAAAACACAAGGCCAGGGTCATTATTTCTGAAATCTCGCCTTCATTGTACTTGCAAAATTGTTTATTTTGTGCCGCGCAGCGCCGGCGACAGAAACGGGGCAACACGCAGCCCCGCTCTGAGCCCCGTCGTCTAAGGCTCACAGCGTGTAGCATGACATCCCCAGACAGCCCAACACCCAGAGCACGCGGAAGGGCGACGTGTAAGATGCAGCGCGGCGTGGCGCAGACACGGCCCGAGAGGATCCGAGCAAGGCCGGGAATTACAGCAAAGCGCGGCTCCTTGTCGACAAACCGAAGCAAGATGCAGAGACCTGGAAACTCGGCAGGAGCGGACCCAAAAAATCAGCGCCTTGCACTGGCAGCAGATGGCATGAAACCTCACCTACATTCAGGGCGGGCAAACACAGGCGTGTTTCGCTACCGCAGCTCATTCGAGGTACCCGGGTATCCCGAATACAAAAGGTGTGCGCAGAAGGCTTCCACATCACAGCAGCCCCAGCGCCAGAAAAACTGAGCCATTTTTGCACTGTAGACGTCCATCGTCATCAGAAACATCTTAGGTAGACATTTAGCGGTTTAAACCAGCTGGCTGAATCGCGGCAAACCAAAAAGAAGTGGACACCCCTCATTACGAGGTCATGAAGCGGTCAAAAGGAAGACACAAGCCAGGGGCGACCGCGCGGTCAGCTGGGCGTCGGTCCGCTCCTAAAGACTTAGGCTCTGCTATGGTCACTGAACAGCTTGGCATTAAGCACCACGAGCCCGGATGGGCCAGCAGGACGCGTTTCGGGCTCCAAGTTGGAACGGGACCATTCCGGCATGCTGGTTTGCCAGCCCTGGCTAACGGAGCCCAGTGACGGCAGACAGTGTTATTTACGAGCAGAATTAAGACGGGAAGTAAGACATCATCTGTGTCCAATCACAGTGTCCCAGACCACAGCTGTGCCGACACCTGCAGTCTGTTAGCAGTGTGACTGCTGCCAACAGCCACCTCTTACTGTATATGGCTGTGCAATGGCGGTAGTACCGGCGCGGGGGGGGGCTCAGCGCCGGAGGAAGGCAGCCTGTCCTCAGGCCTCCTCCCAACAGGACTGACGGGCGCACACTTCCGGGGAGGCTCAGCGGAGCACATCGCGGAAGCGGCCGAGGGGTACACGCCACGATGAAGTCAGCCCCCGCTGCTTCGAGATTGGGATCACACAGCGCGGGATCCAGTTACGGAGGGACAGAAGACACACCCCCAGGACAGGAAGCTCACAGCTACAGACCGCTAGCATTCAGACCTGGGCCAGTTTCACCTCACTGCTATTGTGCGGGTCCCAAGACAAAAATCAGCCAGATACAAGGGACAAAGCGAGACACAAATTAAACACGCAGGAAGTGTACACTGCATTTTGTAATAAGTAACAGGGACGGGAGCTTTATGCCAAAGAATTTAAAAGAATGGTTAACGGGAAGTAATCTGCCTGTTATTATCACGTTTCCACACTGACTTCCTGTGGTGTAATTACTAACATAGCGGTCAGGCGCACTAACCCCGTCAGTCTGGGTGGTGGTGCATCTGAGCCCAGATTTATATCTTCCCAGAATTCCTTGGGACTGTACATTACGCATATCCATCACAGATTGGTAGTCAAGGAGTGTCTCGCTTTGCATTCTTGGGTTCCATAACCCGAAATATCTGGAGGCAACGTGTTCAGCACATGGAGTGTGACAAACACAATTATTCCCCTCAATGACCCCCACCAAGCACCCCCACGGGGAGCGAGGAGAGACAGAAAACTAGTCAGCAGTGGCCAGAACCTATTTGGGAGGTGTTGGGCAGGGGGGCGGCCCTCTCTGGCTCAGATAGGGTGAAGTACGTTTTTAATAAATTAGCAGGATCCTGGTTTGTTCCCAGCAGGTCATGTTAGCTGGGTGGGTCTGGTGACTTGGATGCTCACATTGTTCTCGGGCCGCGTCTGTTGTGATCTGGGCACCTGCTAGGCCGTGGGTGGAACCGCGTGCATTCTCCTCAAACGGAAACCCAGCCAGCAGAACGGGAATAAGCGGCAGTTCTGCACTTATTCTCACAACGGCGATTTAGCCGACATGCTGCATGTGAAACACAACTGTGGGCTTTTCACCAGCCATGAGGGGAAGCCTACAATGTCACTGTCGGCGACACGGTACAGATAAAAAGAGGAGAAGCGCCGTCATCGTCGGCAGGAAAAAAGTTACCTTGGCATTGGAATCCCTGCTTCCCAAAACCCCTGCAAAAAATGGTAGAGAGAATACAGTTCAGTGGAAGGCTGATTGTTATGTACAGTCAAAGTATGTAAATACATTTTCTTCCAGCTCTTTAACTAAAGCAGATTTGCCACTTAAAAGCCACAGAGAGACCCTCCATCACATAATTTGCTTAACATGTTCCCGCAAATCACCAGGGACAATGCCACGTTCCAATTAAAACAGCCAATGAAATAAATAAGCGCGCAGAAATAACGGGGAAGGCTGTTGCCTGGGGAGCCGGGCTGCGATTTGCATCCTGCCTGGACGAGCCCACCTCGGGGCGGCGGCCGCGGCTCCGGCTTCGGGCTGAATGCTCACGGAAAAGTTAGGTGGCTAATTGTGTTCGGGCGGAACTTCGGTCTCATAAATAAATACATAAAAATATAAACAGGCAGATAATTATGTATTTATTTACTTTCCTTTATCGGGCATATCTATGTTTGTCCCCACCGGTAAATAATTCTCTTTCTGATTATGGGATTTTATCCGAGCTGATGTCGGGTTATAAAACAGCCCAGCGGCGGTGCGGCGGATTCATTGCGGCCAGGACTCGGGTGTCGGATCGCGGGGAGGAAACCCGCCCGCTGCCGAGCGCGGAGTCTAACTGGCCGGGAAACGTTAGCCAGCTCCGGCTCTCGGTGCGGCCGATACGGGCGGTACAGCCGATACGGGCGGTACAGGCGATACAGCCGATACGGGCGGTACAGCCGATACGGGCGGTACAGGCGATACGGGCGGTACGGGCGGTACAGGCGATACGGGCGGTACAGCCGATACGGGCGGTACGGGCGGTACAGCCGATACAGGCGGTACAGGCGGTACAGGCGATACGGGCGGTACAGCCGATACAGGCGGTACAGGCGATACAGGCGGTACGGGCGGTACAGGCGGTACAGGCGATACAGGCGATACCCTGCCGCCGTGCCGCACGTTTCCCGACATCCCGAGCAGCGCGGTGATGTGGGGGATTCGGGGCTGCCCTCATCCAGGAACGAGAGAAGAATGCAGTCATCGCATTCGGAGTGTCACATATTATAACAAACACACGGAATGGAATGCGCTTAAATTCTGCGTTTTTATAGTTATTTACTGCACAAACAACTTCTTTTGAAGCCGTTTATTTTATGCTTCTAAAAAAATTAAATTTTATGACCTTGCCCAGTGCTGTTAAAATATATGTAGGCAACTGGTTGGGATATGAGCGACACCGTCTGCGATTGCATAGAATGTCCTTGTCAATTCTAGAAAATCCAGAAAAATGTGCCCCAGCTCGCCACCGCACACTAGGGCACTAGGCAACTTCTGCGATAATAATGCTGTGATACGGACATGACTTCCAGTTATAAGTACATTTCTGATTTAGTGGCCAGATATAGTGGGTTAATAGTTCATTGTGCTCTTTAAAGACAGGTAGCCTGATAATGCAGATTTCACATTTTGTCCACAGTTTTCGAAGACCGCGAAGGAGACACTTTTAAATAAACGTCTTCATCGTCAAAACACGCAAAGGCATTCACGGCACATTTATATTTACTAATTAAGATTTTTTTTAAGTTTCAGAAGCGTGATCACTAGACTAGAGCCAGTCAAACGCGCCTCTTACCAGATGAAGTCCGTACAGTGGCTGCAGAAAGTCGGCTGCTTGAAAAACCTGGCAGTAAATTTGTGGTTCTTAACTTCGTGGATGTTCTTCTGTCTCAGCGCACCTTTGCGGGCAAAGCGGCTCGCAATTCCCCCCGAAGACGCCTCGTTAAAATGTATGACATCGGCCATATCCGAAGAGAAGTGGCGTCCTGCGTGCCCGCTTCCCAATTAGTCCGCAGGCTTCCCCTCGCCGTCGCCTCTAACAGCGATCCCTCTTTCGCTCGGCGTGACGTCAATACGCTTCATTCCCTCAGAGGATCGCGGCTCCCTTCGGAAATCCGTCAGCGCGGTGCGCCACCGTGCGGCGTAGCGGGGAAGCGCCCGAAATAGCGGCTTCCCGAACTTACCGCAGCGTTCCACATGATTGGCAACATATGTAACCATTCTAAAGGAAACATTATTTTGTCACGGTGAAGTAATGAGTTTCTGCCCCGTGTGTAGCCGTATAGTCCTTAGTGACGCACTGAAAACTGATCTAGGTAAACGTATTACAAAATAATTAAATTAGGAGACACATTCCTCAAATAAACATTAATAAATCAAACCTAGGAAAACATGATACCGTAGCTAGATGTCTTAATGGCAGTAAACAGCAGGGTTACGTATGTGTAGAAACGTATTCTTCATAAAACATAGAATACACTGCCTTCCCTTCAATGTGCCACAATCAAACAATGATAGATGAACCTAAGAATCAAACCACATACAGTAAAACAATATAAAGTGCTACGCAAAATATTCTTGTGAATCAAATGCATTACACGAATCTGTTCGCTCTCATTATATATAAAAATTAAATCAAAATTTTATTAACCCATTTACACAACCGAAAATTCTGGTTGATTCTTCAGTTTTCCGTTAAAACTAAAATACTTACTGAATACTAAAATATGTGCATTGTTTATTATACAAATTTTATTATCACAATAGTCCTCAAATGTACTGATTGGTGGAGACCGCTGGGTTTTTCCTAGGATTATTGCTATGGAGATTTTAGACGCTTTCCGCGGCGGAAGCGGAAGTGACGTAAGCTGCATGCCTGTCGAAGATTGAACCGTTTAAATCTGACAACAGAGGAAATCCGCGCTCCGAAGTAACTGTTTTCTGTAAATGTCATTTCATTTTATAATAATTATGTCATAACTTCAAATGTTGTATCAGTATAGTCGCTTTCATTATTTTGTAAAATCAGCTCCAGTTGACATTTAGGTTATCTAAACCCAGAAGTAGCTAATTCGCTATACATTTTGGCTAAATGTAGTTAGCGTAATTTCCGTCTATAGGAGACCTATTGACGTTCTTATATTTAAATTTTTAGGTTTATTTATTATATTATATGTAGCCAACTGTTCAATTCACAGAGACGTTAACGAAGCTTTTGTACGCGTTTGTTTGCTTCAGGGGTAGGCAGCCAACCCTTCATCGGAAGTTCGCTATAAGTGGAATTTAAATAGTTTATTTGGGAAGAAAAAGTTGTCATGTTCACCTTTTATCAGGACAGAAACGATGCCGACCCCGTGCTGTGCTTCTTATTGCAGGTTACGATGAGCAGATTAGAGGAGGATACTTACGAGAAACTGGACTCCGAATTTGATCATCAGCTCGTCGATATAAAACCATATGTACTGAGACTCCCTCACAAATCAGGTAATGTGTTTATAACGGGCGTGTAATCATTATGGTTGCACTATGGTATAACGTGCTATTTGTTTTTTATTAAGAGGCCAGGAAAAGGCTGTTCTGTATCAAACCTCGTTTCTGTGCCTAAAGCCCTGACATTTGCCTCGCCCGATGCACTGATTCTTTTTGCCCGTATACTGGCCGAATGCGGACGGCGGCGTGCAGAGCGACAGCGGTGTGCCTTGTGGATCAAGAAGCTGTGTGACCCCGTGGCGATTGGCTCGGGCACGACGGGAAGGAGGAACCGAAACATGCACGCCAAACTGCTGCTGCACATGCTGAGGAGGGGGCTCCTGGAGGGACCTTTCACTCACAGACCAGAGCCTGGCACTCTGAAGACACTGCCGACGTACATGGTGAGTGGCATTTTGACATTGACAGCCGTTATACGTATCAAATAACATCTGTAGAAATAATCGCCTAGTGCAGTTTATTTTGGCTGGTCTTGCAACAGAGTTTAACAGAGTTCATCCTCTGAACAAATGTAGACATTACAAAACTATTACTTGCTACAACAATATAGGACTCAGAAGCATGTAATACGGTGTAAACAAAGAGATGTGAGTTTCCATCTTCATTTCTGCTCATAACTCAGTCTGGCCATCAGAAAATTCAGGAGGACACTCATCGTCTCTGATCTGTTTGCAGTCCATCTACTTTGATGAGCCCCTTTGTAAGAAGTCACAGGAGCAAAGCGCAGCAGAGCTGCCCTCGTGGGTGTCTGATGAGCTGGGCCCTGCTGAGAGCCCCCGGTCCTTCCAGGCTAAGGAACGGCCTCTCCCTGCCACATCCTCCCCACGCCAGCACAGGTAGACGACCACAGAGTGCCTGTCATATCCGTGGTGTTGTTGCTTACGAGTTATTCTGGCTCAACTCGACAAACATCTGGTAACGTCCACGTTTTAGGGGGTATTGACAGTTTGAAGCTCAATAAAACCCAACAAAAATGCCATTCTGGTGTTCTGGAAACCTAGAACCTTCAAATGACACAATGAAAGTGACAATATTTTTACTACCCCTTGACATTCTGGTCCTCTTGATAGATTTTTCTGGTGCCTAGGTGTTACTGTTGCAAAGATACAGGCATCTGAAAATGGACAACCAGGCATTTTTGCTAACGTATCGAAAATGTCATTGAATGTCAACTCCTAAACTATATGAGCTAGGCCAGAAAAAAATCAGATTTTTCATATTGACCCTGGGGCAAACAAAATGCCACAAAATTTTATTTAATTCTGAGACGGTAGAGCATGGACCGTTTGTTGAATTGAGCCAGAATAACCCTTAAAGGAAATTCAGTGCTATTTTATAACAAGGTCTTACTACATTTGACTTTTATGTCTCATTTAATCTGACAGCAAAATTGTTCATCCATATTGTGGCCTCACATTTAGTACAGGTTTGGGTCTGGGATGCTGGTCTGGAGTATATCCCTGGTGATCCAGGGCATGAAACATTGGCATGCCCAGTACAGCAGGTCACAAGGAGCACACACACACATACCCAAACACACTTTCACACACCATGGGCATGTTGCACACAGGAGCTGTCTGTTTAAAGGGAACTTTTTAGTAAGTTCATGGCCTTTGTTTTTCTGTCAGCTTAAGTAAGTGGTGATCTTACAAATTAGTTCCACTTATAAGTGGTTAAAGAAAGAAAAAAAAAAATCACAGCTTGTCATGTTTAGGGTTGAACACCAGATGGCGCCGTTTGCTTGGCTTGGGTATTAAGTGCCTCCTGGGGAAACTAGTGGGTTAATAGGATCACTCAGCGCAGCTTTGGCAAAGCATACGTGCCGGATCTAAGTGCTTACATGCAACTTAAGGGCTAAACATAAATATGCATTACTCTGGCTTGACGTGCTGTTTATTTTGCCTGGCATGGGGCTCAGTGTAGGAAGAAATGTCGCTGAAAGTGCTTCAGTGGTACCTCCCCATCTGCTGGGGTCACTGGAAGAGAACAGTAGTCACCCTGATCCCCTCCCCTGAAGGAGGTGGGCAGTTAAACTTCTGGTTTGGGTAAATCCACCAGTCTGCTGTTCTAAACCAAAACCCCCACGTTTACTTGCAATCTTGATTTTGTGTCACCCTGTGCGTTTGGTCCTGATGAGAGCTGTCAGTTTGAATCCCCCACTTTCATCTGTATTGCATTTTGATTCTGACATTCTCCCAGTGTAACAGGCTTCAGTGGCTGAGTCATTATGCAGTGCCTTTCTCCTGGGGTATGAGGCAGGCCTCTTCCGGCCACCCCTAGCTTCTGAAGGCTGCTGGTCCAAGCTGTGCAGCGCCACACTCTGTCCTCACGCTTTAGTTCCTGTGGGTGGGATGTTAATTCATCGGGTGCTGTGGCTCTTAATCTGTGCATTTCAGTTTTTATCAGTCTGGGACTGGCTTCCTTAATCCGCTGTGTGTCTCGATGGGATGGACACTGTGCAGGGTGATGTCAGTGTTACGCTCCTGAGCAGAGCACTTAACCCCCCGCTTACTCCAGAGATTGGCTGATCCTGCCTTCTCTCAGACATGCGTGTTGTTTTGGATAAAAGCATGTGCTAAATAATATAACATACATGTAAGAAAAAATGTGTACATGTGAAATAAAATCTCATATGTCTCAGATAGATGATACTCTGTGCATGTCTGCCTACAGGAGAAGGCACACGTATGGAGACAAGGCGCCATCCCTGACGCAGGCCTCAGCAACTCTGATGCACGCCAGCAATGGGGAAGACCGCAGAGTGAGACCTTTGTGACCGCAGCCTTCAGGGGTTTGGGGGGGGGCTCCAGCGTACATGACAAAGTGGTCCTGGCAGGTGGCTGTGTTGTGTATAAGGAACAGGATGGTCTGTTTTAGTGATGAAAGGAAGGCAGGTTTTGTGCCAGAAGCCCCTGATCATTATGGTCTAAAGGACTCTCACTAATCAGCTGCATCCTTTCAGAGCCACACGCTCGGCAACGGTGGCTACTGGGAGCAGGAGCCTGCTGTGTTCCAGGCCTCCCGGCCACCCCCATCCATTTCACCTTCAGTGCACCCCTAGATACTCTCCCAGCTCCAGGCAGGGCTGAGCCCCTCTCAGATGCTCAGCCGACCCAGCTGGGACCGCGGGGTGTTGCGGAGCTGGGCCTGTGGCTGGAAGCGGGGGGAGTCATGTACGTCTGGTCCTTCCCCAGGGTCACGGACACCGGAAGTTGGGGACATCATCTGATGACAGTGACCTTGAAGCACGGCTCAACAGCTGGAATCTTGGGGTATGATTTTGAACACGGGACGGCAGATATAATAAATGCAGTGATATAAGCGAGGCGAGGGGAGAGGGTTTGTGTCGACATACATGTGCGTTTGCTGTGCTTCCTGTTGGGGACGCTGCTGATTGGCTGTGGAGTCACCGGTGCTCCGATTGGTAGGGCTGTCTGTCATTCCACCATTAAGCTCCACGAAAGAACACAGTGCAGTCTCTTAAGTTTCATCCAATCATCAGTCAGTTTTGTTCAGCTGTTTGGGACAGTGTTACACCTGAGCACACTGGTGATAATGACCGCGCTGGGGAGACTGCAGTCAGGCGTGTCTGACGGAGATGCCGGATGCCATTCCGTGGTGTGTGTCACCGGGCTGCTTGGGAGCAGCTGCTGTCACCGAAGAACTGGCCTTGCATCACCCGGGATCTATAGCGGCTCGTCTGTAAACTGGCGTCCCACACAATATGAGAAAATGTGGGTCCTTAAGAAGGACTGGCACAGTTTAGCTTTGTTCCCTTCATTCTGTGTGTTTGGCTTTCTGGTCTATTGGAGAGGCTCATTTCACTCGGATAGGAACGGTAAATAAGGGTGCGTGGGGGTTTCCCCATGAGCCGGCTTGAGATTAGAACTTGTGAATGGATTGTTCGCCGTTGTTTATGTAAATTGATCTTGCCGATCCTAAATACTGAAAATGAGACGTAGAGTACGGCGGCGTGTCGGTTTCTCTTTTAAGGTCGGATTTCCTTGTTTGGATGCACTCGACGTTTAGAAAATGATATGCCAGAGGATTTGATTTATAAGTATGTATGCTTTTGAACAGCAGACAGGGCTAACGGCAGCTCCATCCACACCCACACAGGCCAGCGAGACATGGTGAATTTAACAGTCAGCCATGTGGTTCGTATGAAGGCCTAGAATGAGCAGGTGGGTGGGAGTGTCGTATGGATTGTGTCAGAAGCACAGCTTTGTGGAACTGTGACAGTACAAGACTGCTTAGCTCCAGCAGATGATGTTACATTTAAGAAATTTTAATAATGTGCATGTGTCTCGAGGCTGTAGGCTGTTTTCTTTCACCTTTTGGATATTAAACCATGCATGACTAGGAAACAGCATCTGAGAAGGCAGGATCTGGAACTTGACTGTGACAGGACAGGGGTCTTGGCTAGAGGAATTGTAAATTTGCCCCATTTGCTTAGCAATAAGAAAATATCATTGAATGGTGGTTTTACATTGAGCATTTTTTATTTGTGGTATACGGTGGAGGTGTAGTTTAGTAGCAAGTGGTTCCTTAGTGGGTGTGGTTTATGTTTGGTGTGGTTTGCAGTGGGTGTGGCTTATAGCAGGGTGTGGTTTATGATGGGTGTGGTTTGCAGTGGGTGTGGCTTATAGCAGGGAGTGGTTTATGAGTAGGGTGTGGTTTGCAGTGGGTGTGGTTTATTAGTAGGGGGTGGTTTGGATGGATATGGTTTATAAGTAGGGTGTGGTTTACAGTGGGTGTGGCTTATGACTAGGGTGTGGTTTGCAGTGGGTGTGGTTTATTAGTAGGGGGTGGTTTGGATGGGTATGGTTTATAAGTAGGGTGTGGTTTAAAGTGGGTGTGGCTTATAGCAGGGTGTGGCTTTATAGTGGGTATGGTTTTATTGGGCATAATTTATGGGGTACCATTTCCAGAAAGGGGTGCAGATAATATTTGAACATGCTATACATTTGAGATATAGGTACTGTTTCCCACGAAGGAGATGTACAGATTTTGCATTTTTGCTTTTAGATTGAAAACCCGAGGTATTTGCGGGAGACCCCAATCCCCCTCTCTCCGGTAAGTATGGAGCTCCACCGTGGCTGGAGACTTGGGGGCCGCTGGCCATATTAAGGTCATTTCTTTGGCTACTTATTTAGATTTTGTCTGTCTATAGATTTACCTGAAGTCCAGCCAAGGCAGAAACGGCACCTTCTGTGATGACAGGCCGCAGACTCACACGCATGAGAAAGAGGTAGGCGTTGGAGAGCTGAGCAGCGTGGCCCAAACAGAAGGTGTGGTGTACATGCCCAGTGTGGTCGCTCACTAGACGCACACGTGG
This sequence comes from Petrocephalus schoutedeni, assembly GCA_026780765.1. Classification (NCBI taxonomy): domain Eukaryota; kingdom Metazoa; phylum Chordata; class Actinopteri; order Osteoglossiformes; family Mormyridae; genus Petrocephalus; species Petrocephalus schoutedeni. The sequence continues at coordinate 2,949,861 of JAODKL010000045.1, read as the reverse complement.
AAGAATGAGGGAGTAGATTAAGACGGAAGGCTCTGTGAAGCTGCCGCCGCGGGAGTCGGCATGGCCTCTCTTTTCCTGTCAGCGTAAGTAAAACCTGACTCAGCTTGCCCAGTCAAACAGGAATGTGCTTCGTGTTCTCATTGGCTAAAAGCGGAAGAGCTGCGGGCCCACGCTGACCCGGGAGCGGCTGGGGCTGCGGCACATTTCTGTCGGAATGCACTCAAGGACGGCGGCTTCTCTTCTCTACGTGGGTGTGATCAGGCCGTGCCGTCCACAAGCGCGGCGATGCGGGGCAGAGCCCAGGGCGCCATCGGGCTGTGCCGTTCACAAGCATGGTGATGCGGGGCAGAGCCCAGGGCGCCATCGGGCTGTGCCATCCACAAGCTCCGCGATGCGGGGCAGAGCCCAGGGCGCCATCAGGCCGTGCCGTCCACAAGCACGGCGCTGCGGGGCACAGCCCAGGGCGCCATCGGGCCGTGCCGTCCAC
>JAODKL010000045.1:2921472-2935800 GCA_026780765.1 Petrocephalus schoutedeni | reverse complement strand
CCCCCCCCCCCCCCCCCCCCCCCCCGCCACCCCCCCGCCAGTAATTTACTTTCCCCCTTATCACCATTTTTTGACATTTCATTGCCCCATTTATTCATATATGTGTAAATCTAATCTGAATCATAATCTGAAGCAGCAGGCCACCGCCACCCCTTAGAGGCTACAAGCCAGACCCTTTCCAGCATTTGAATCCGCACTTTTCTGTTCGGCCTGGATCCATAACTTCATGATCTTCCATAACTCCCCCCCCCCCATCTCTGACAGACTCCAGACGGATTATGAGCAGCCCATGAGTGAAAACAGGCTCCCCTCGGGTAGCTCACTGACACTCAGGAAAGAAGGGAGGGTGAGACAGGCAGGCTGACAGACTGGAGATTGTGCAACTGGAGACTTCATGTCTGATTGCAGGGTGGCTGGGTAAAGGCAACTCGGGAAATACTTAACATCTCTTGCAGCAACCGAATAAATGATGAATGCGTTTGACGATCACTTATTTAAAAACAGTGCCAGATAATCAGCACTCACAGGCTGTTTTCTGAAAGGGAAATATTTACTTTTAATACTGTTGAGAGGCTTGTTAAGTTGAATTCCATTCTCAAAGACAGCAGATGAGAGGACATTCCGGGCGAAAAGTATGAAAACAAGCACTTAATTCCGGGAATGGTAATAATCGTTTTACTGGAATTTTTTTTCGCGACGTCAATATTTTTGAGCATTCAAAGCCAAGGGGCCTTTGAAGTAAACAGAGAATATTCAAAGGCATTAAGACGTTGCATGCAAGGCGTCTTTCAAACCCTGTCAACAGTAACTACTGAAAAAAATATTGTTAAAAATGTATCGGTCTGAGGCCTGGCATGGAGAGCCTGGCTTGGGCACACATGGAAAGCACCCGGCCCAGACAGAACCGCTCTGTCCGGTTAGGCTGGATGACAGTGTCTTGGTGACGAGGAGTGAGAGTCGGCTCTCGCAGGCAGAATTCAGACTCATGCCTTGATGTGGGGAGTCATTGCGTGTTTAAAAAAAGAGGTTCTGGTTTAGGGTTCAGAAAAAGGAACGATTGGGTCGTGCGTACAATGCTGGTGTGTAATCTGGCTCCTTTCATGTGCGTGGGGGGGGGGTGGCTGACGCCAGAGCCGCCTGCATCCACTCCCGCTTTGGGTCTCGCCTTTCGGAACACGCTCAGCCGTCTCTTTATAGCACGTTGTCATCGGTTGTCAATGTTTTATTGGTGCCCCGCGTGCGAATGGAAGAAGCCTCCCATTGGGCGCTTCCACTCTTCACCTGCTTCCAGCTGTAGTCTGATTGGTTGGCCCTTTACTTCCCTCTCAGAGCTGGCCAATGGCTGCTGAACTTCCCTCCAGGGGGTGGGCGCCACAGAGTCCGGCTGCGCCGCTGACGCCACAATGTCGGCCCCAAGGAGGGCGAATTCTCCACCGTCTCCTCTTCAGACGAGAGATTAGATTGAGGGTTTCGCGTCTGTCAGGCGGGGGCGAGGCGAAGATGGAGCGCTTGGCCCTCGGCGGCCTGACATGGCCGTCCGCACCCGCGCCGCTACGCCGCGGCTGTCTGTGGCGAGCTGTGTTTGCCCGCTCCCCCGCCTCCAGCCGTTTACTCGGTTCCCCTTCTCATATTCTGCCAGTGGCATCGCAGCTGTCGTGCCAGGATTCGGATGTAAAAGCCCTGGCAGCTTGACACGCATCTGACAAGGTGCCGCTTTTGCTGTCTCCTGTTGCAGTCACTGCTGCTGTGAATGGGCTTCAATCATACGGCATAGAGCGATGTTACTCCCCTGTGCCAAGGATACTTCTCAAGAAGCCAGGCACTGTTCCTCTCTAGGATCAGAGTTTGACCTAGTGGGTGGCATCATCGCCTCACATCTAAGCTGGGGGGGGTTCCAATCTCTCGGCTCCATGTGGAGGTTGCATGTTCTCCCCGTGTAGCATGGATTTATTTTGGGTCTTCCAGTTCCTTCCGCAGTCTAAAGACATGTAGTTAGGATAATTGGTGTGTCTAAATTGCCCATAGTGTTTGTACTCTGATGGACCGGCATCCTGTCCAAAGGCTGGCCCTGCTCTCTGCTGCCTTGGATAGGCTCCAGGCTACCCCTCTCGCTTACCCCGGATAAGCGCTTCTTGAAAGATGGATGTTTTGCACTTAGTGTTTGCATAATTTTATAATGCTTTTTTGAACTTGATCCACAGAAAAATCATGGTCATGTGTCAGTTGTGTCATGCATTAACAGTCCTAGTCAACTAACGCTTGCAGGTATATAAAATTGCAAGTTTGTCAGAATGGTTAGTAATAGTCTCATCAAACTTGGCATTTTGTCCATAAGGCTGATCTCGTGTTGGGCTGCAGGACAGAAGCTCCAGCACTGCTTCTTCTGACCTGTTTACTTCAGCTACTAGAAGTCTGTGGCTAAGAAGGATCATCTCTCATCCTCTACCATGTTTGTCATGGAATTGCAGATTCCGAGCGCCTCTCACCTGCTCATTCCCTGCCACTTCATTTTCCCTCCAAAAACATGTTATTCCGTGCGCATTGACGGGCGTCGTTTGGCCTTAAAATAGCCGCTGCGTCGTTAGAGGACACGGCACCGTTCCTCTCTCGCTATGGTTAGCGATGGGATGACAGCGAGAGATTGTTTCTCTGAGGCCACTAATTAGGAGAATGAAAGACTATGCAAGACTGCTGCAGGAGATTATGGCTCTTTCCAGATATATATATATTTTTTCGTTCTTTAACAAACTGTCATGACAAACCAGAAGACACCAATAGCAGAGCCTTCCATTTTTTTCCAGCTCAAGCTGGCAGTGGCATTCTATTCCATCCTGCCCCATCCTGTCTTGTCCTATTGCGTCTCGTCCCACCCTGTCACGTCCCGTCCCATTCCATCCTATCCTGTCTCGTCCTAATGCGTCCCATCCCATCCAGTCACGTCCAGTCCCATCCCATCCTGTCACGTTCCGTCCCATCCCATCCTGTCGCGTCTCGTCCCATCCCATCCTGTCTCGTCCCATCCCATCCTGTCGCGTCCCATCCCATCTTGTTGCGTCTCGTCCCATCCCATCCTGTCGCGTCCCCTCCCTTCCTGTCGCGTCTTGTCCCATCCCATCCTGTCGCGTCCCATCCTGTCGCGTCCTAATGCGTCCCGTCCCATCCTGTCACGTCCCATCCCATCCTGTCGCGTCCCATCCCATCCTGTCGCGTTCCATCCTGTCGCGTCCCATCCCATCCTGTCGCGTTCCATCCTGTCGCGTTCCATCCTGTCGCGTCCCATCCCATCCTGTCGCGTTCCATCCTGTCGCGTTCCATCCCATCCCATCCTGTCGCGTCCCATCCCATCCTGTCGCGTCCCATCTCATCGAGTCCCGTCCCATCCCATCCTGTTGTGTCCCATCCTTTCCTGTCCCATCCTACTTCATCCTATCCTGTCCCTTTCTCATCTTACTGCATCACGTCCTGCACTGGAATGTTCTGTCCCATCCTATCCTTCCTGCCCTGTCCCATCCTATTCCATCCCATCTACTCCCGTCTCCCTGAAGGGCACATTTACAATGAGGAGAAACTGGAACAAACAGGATGAAGCGAGGGCCAATCGGAGCAGACCACCCGGAAGACTGCTGATCTCTCTGCCTTTTTGTGGCTGGTCATAAAGAACAGGCGGGCCTTCGGATCTCCACGGCAACATGGGAGGAGTGCCTTGCATCAGTCAGGAATAAACACGGGCTGACCACTTAGGAGCTAGGATGTGTGGCCGGATCTCGCGGGTCATGTGATTTCCTAACCGTGCGCTGTGCCACTTGAAGCGTGACAGACAATGCCAGTGGGTTCTCCGAGGGACATATGGTTTCTCAACCACTAGGGGGAGAAGTGGCCCAGCTACGGAGCGGCAGTGAGCAGCGCCCGTTGCTGGCGTGTGTCCCTCTTTAAGAAGAGAACCTCAGAACACAGATGCAGTTCGTCAGGACAGGAAACCAACACGTATGAACAGGAGATACGTTACGCTGGATCTTGACCCCAGCCTCATTAATATGATTCAGTTATATTCTAGACCCAAATGTACTTTCCTCCAGTGCAGCTGACTGGATGCTTTGGGTTTAACTGATTAATTTGGTCGTGGGTGTTTCCCTGTGTGCCATGTGGCAGTAGTGATGTGTGACTGTGATGTACTTATGGTGCCACTCCTGGTGTGAGTCTGCACTAGAGATGGAGTTACATGTATTTTAGCTTTTCCTCCCTGTGCCTGGAAAGGATGGATCTTGTGGCATTTCCTGAAGCCAGATGAGAATTCTGATGCGACTGTCGAGGAGGAACACATCTAGAGTTGGACTCATTTTCACATGGGGAAGAGATCGCCAGGTGGTTGGACAATCATGGCAGGACTGACTGTAGATCTTAATGAGTGAGAGGAGATGTATGCCAGTCCACTTATGGCTTTGAAGGCCAGCACTGAGTATTCAGACTTGGGGCTAAAGGGAGCCGATAGACAGACAAGGAGGTGAATAACAGAAGACTGTTCCGGCTGACGGAATGCCAGGCATGATTCTGCGTTTTGTATCATCTGTGGCGGCTTCACAGAACATGCTGGTGGTCCAGCCGGATAAGTGCTGCAGTAGTCCAGTCACCTCATGACTAGCCAAGACAAAGGACATGCAACTGAGCTGCATGTTCTGGTATATAATGTCTGAGTTTCCTGATGTTATGCAGAGTGAATCTGCGAGATCTGGAGTGCAGAAAGGCCAGAAGGTCATACGTCATCCCCATGTTCCTGCTGAATGCATTTGTCTGTCTCACTAACCGCTGGTCCCCCTGCTGGTGGTACATCGCCGCTGCAGAGCCTGATGGCCCTGGAGGCTCAGGTGCAGGCCCTGCGCGAGGAGCTGCGGCAGGCCCATGCGCAGAGGAAGCAGCAGCTGCTGGAAGTGGGCCTGCAGCGCGAGGAGGAGCGCCAGAAAGCCGCCCGCGACACAGAGGCCGCGCTGAGCGCCCTGCGGGCCGAGGCCGACCGCGCCCGCCTCCACCTGGAGAGGAGCCACGCCACCGAGAGAGAGCTGGCTGCGGAGAAGGTGAGTCGCGGCTTAATGCCCTCTCCAAGCCGGGGTAGCTGTGACCGCCCTGGCCCTCGGCTTAATATCACTTTAAGACCACCTTGCTGATCTGGCCGTTTGTTGATTTCATTGATATTTTGATTTCGCCAGGATTCGTAGGCTGAAAAAAAGTCCTTTGAGACTGACTGAAATACTGTCTCTGTAGTCAGCAGCGTGTTAGAAGTCGCTGCCAAACTTTTAGTATATTTATGGGTCTTGTTGCAAGGGGAGAAATCCACTTAATCCACAAGGAGGATGTTTGAAGTAACTGGAAGGAAAGTGATTATGGTAAGAGATGATTCTTGTGGCCGGTCCCTCTAATCTGTGAGCCAATCCCAATGAAGGCGGACAGGGAAAAGAGGCAGAGGACCTGGACTGGGGGGGTATTTCCATTGCTGATCCATCAGTGGTTGGCATGATGATGAAAAGCCTTTCCAGTTTCTTGGACAGTGTGAGAGCAAAAACGGTTTAGCTTGTTAGTAGCCTACTGCTATCCTCGCTCACACCTATGGATGGGTATCTGGCAAGAGATCAGCCTTTTTGGGCTGCATTGGGGGGTTATTGATCTCGGTCAGCCACTGGGATGTACTGGGATCTGTCTTCTGCTAACTTGCACAGGCAACATGCAGGACAGGCAGAAATCCAGGATGCTTCTACAAACTAGTGCAGGCATGGTGCTTGTTAAACTCTGCTGCAGCCTTCAGTCATCAGATACTTTCTTGCTACAAGCTGAGGTCTAATGTGACCCAATTTATACTACCAATGGATTTCTGCGGCATGGAATTCCGATCATGTGTACATAAAGTGGGCTGGAGTTCCGGAGCCGGTGTGATCAGGCGGAGAGCTGGACCATTTGATGCGAATCGGTGGAAGGGGTTTTGTTCACAGCCGTGGGGAAGGCTGGCAGCCCGGGTCTCCCTTTGGCTTCGGAGCCGCTCCATGACACGGCTCACTGATCAGCGCTTCCATCGACCGCTTTTCTGTGCCTCCGCCAGGACGTTTGGGACGTGCGTGTCGGGAACCGCGAGGGTGAAAGGTCGCCTCTGACCAAGCTGTTTTTGGCGAGCTGTTGTGCAGCGTTCAGTCACTCAGTAGCTTGTAGAAGGGCGGCGTTTCACGGGGGTGCTTATTACTCACCAATCTGCACGAAAGGAATCGGGGTTAGTCTGCAACCCACCGTTCTCAGCGCCATTATATCGGGCAGTGCTGTGAATTAATTTCGGTTTGGTGGAGATGAGAGAGTGGGTTAGATGGGCTACTTTCAGTTTAGATAATGGAATTTGGCAGACTGCTAGGAATAGAATAGCTGACTGCTTTTGCTCGTATTAGGCTTGTTTCCTGGTGTTTTTCACTCTCTGCCGTGAGCTTAGTTCCGTAGAAGCGAGGAATTTTACGCAGACGTTTGCGTACATCAGCGCGGCGTTATCTGCCTCAGTCCAGGTTCCTGTCCGTAACAGAAAAACAAGCTGCCTTGTCCTGGCTTGGCCTCGTTCTCATTTGGCATGGGGGGGGCTGTGGAGCTTTCACATGGGCGCTGGCTGTGCCTGGCCGTTCCCCATCTGCCCTCGAGCTAAGGGCCCTGGGGAACTCCCCTAGATGAAAGGGGTACTTACCCCCCACCACCATCAAAGACAATGATCCGCCACACCCTCCCTCGACCCAGCAAGGGCATCTAATAAAGGCCAAAAGCTTTATGATCAGAGGCGACAAAAGCTCAACATTGGCAGTTCCCCTTAAATGCTTCAGTCTGCTGGCCTCGTGACGAGAGGCTCTCCTAACCCAACCTGGCAGCTTCTGCCATTGGCCATAATCCCCTTCACCTGGATGCGGAAGGTCAAAGGGCCGTAGCTGGGTGTCCCTCCTGTTCTTCCCCGCGAGGAGCCACTCTCCAGGAGACGGCCGGCGGCCGCAGCAGATGCACGGCCCTCCTCTGATTGTGGGGATCTCCATGGCAACCCCGCACAGCGCGTGCCACCGGCGTACGCGTTCTTATGCGTCCGAGCGCTGGGAGCGGCGGCGATAACAAAGAGACGGAGAGGAGGAGGAGAGACGGGGGACGCTTTGTTAAGTGGCAGCAGCTGGCCGCGTTTCCTCCATCTACGGCAGGGCTCCCTGGCAGTCAGCCACAGTCGTGGGCCACCATACGTCAGGCTCTGCTGGAACTGTTCCCGATCTGCCGGCCCGGGTGGGCGTTACTCTTCTCCTAAATCAGTATTTCCCAGCCCAGTCCTCGGGACCTGCAGACGGGCCTTTTCTTCTGTAGGGGGCATAACTTGGACTTGGTCTGCTTGTTCCCGGGGACTGATTTGAGAAACACTGTCCTAAACCGACTTATTTTTAGACCTTTCTGCTTGACTCCCAGCTCTTTGTAGATTGGTTCAGGTGTCTTTTACCTCTGCAGGGGTTTAACAAACCTAACGTAGCACCAATAAAACTCTGAAAATGGGCCTGAGTGTCGTCTTCAGTGCACATTGAGGCCTGTAGGTATAGCCTAATGGACATGAGTCAGATCTGTCACTAGTGTCCGGAGCATATGGTGGTACAAACAGATGCAGGTGTAGCCTAATGCACACGCTCAGCTTCCAGCAACAATGCCTGCAGGTGTAGCCTAATGGACAGACCCTCCTGTCTGTAGCTGCTAACCCTTCCCTGTGCGATACGGTACCATCCAGAGAATCCACTGGACAGCAGTAGGGGACGACAGAGCTCAGTCCTCTTTCTCTGCGAACGAAACACCCGCTTAATAGCAGTTTATGTCACTGCCAATAGGTTTGTGTTGTTGTTTTCAGTTTTTATTTTTTTGTTTTTGTTTTTCTAGTTACAAATTATTAGTTTCTGTCAGCTGCTTTCTGCCGTTTAGAGATATAGTAAATCACATTATTTTTTCCCACACAGATTACACGGCGCCGTATGTGTTGGGGGGAGGTGGGGGGGGACAAAAAAGATCAAAGTAGTTTGACAGTCACCTCTGAGCGGCAGAACAAGGGCTTCGCTCATTTGCAGAAAATCAGATTTGCACAGTCTGGCCTCGCGGACGGATGTGGCGACTTCTTCCCTGCTTCTCCTCCAACATGAAAGTTCTCTTTTTTTTTTTTTTTTTTTTTTAAGCCAGATTTATTTGTTTAATGAAAACTGCAGAAAGTGGCGGCGTGAGCCTGCCTGTCTGCTGTATTTGCTGGGTTCCTCTCTTCCCCCTCGATCCGTCTTCAGCGCGCCGCCATTTAATGAATAACAAACATGCACACAGGACGGCACTTGTGCTGGCACATCCTGTCTCCTTTTTGTCGTTTTTCCCATCCCTCCTTCTCTGTTTCTCCGTCACCCTCTTATGACTGAGTGGTGTTCTTGGCAAGGCACTGGCTTGTACCTTTTGTTTGCCCTCGCGCCCATGGCCCTCTCCCATTCCCGGGGGACCTTTCCCGCTTGGCCCCAGACCAGCATGTCGTGCAGCTGCGGGGGGAGTCTGTCTCCTTTTCACATGCGGGCTGCGTTCCAGATGTGTATTGTTCTGCTTTTTTTTCCTTCCAGATGTCAGCTTTAGTCTGTGTTGTAGTTCTTTGTCACATTTGGGGCCTCATCTCCTTTCTAGGAAAGGCCTTCGGATTGAAGTGAGATGTTCACCGGCCAGCTTCTTGTTTTTAATCAAGCCTGTCTTTATAGTCTGTGACCGAAGGCTGCCGGTCAGAGGCCCTGAAGGACCATGCTATTGTACCCCAACCCTCAGTTGCATCAGCCAGCTGTGTAGATGGCTAGAAAGTAATTAAAGGTACCAGCAAAGAAGCCCAACACAGAGCTCAGCTCCATCATTTCAGCGATTTCCCAAGTAGCACAAGTGAAGCCTAAGTCTGTACTTCCAGCCCTGAGTTTGGTGCGTACGCGCTGGCACTGCAGATAAGAGGAACGTAAACAGTGCAGACTCACGCTTGGCGCGTTGCGAGTCGTTGTGTCATGCAGCCAGGCTAGGAAAAGAGCACATTTCCATTGTTAGATTTCTGGCCTCATTCGCGAAGCTGCTTTGTTATTTGGAGCCATATATATATATTATATATATATACTTTAATCCTGCATAAATATTTTCCTTTTGCTTTACAGGAGTCTGTTCTTCTCTTCAAATAATTGGCAACAGTGGCCGTCCCCCCCACCCCCTTCTTTTAAATGATGAATGTTTGGCGGCATATGAAAAGCGAGGTGCAGTGGGGGGGCTGAGGCTGGCGCCCAGCCAGGAGGGGTCAGAGGTCACCCGCGAGGTGTCCACATGTGCGTCAGTGCAGATTTCATTGCTCTCTGTGATTTATTTTACTTGTTTTTATTGTTCCTTGTTTGTCCTTTCAGAGCCACAGTAGGCTAAAGCAGATCGAGAAGGAGTTGGGCCTGAAGCTGTCTAAATCAGCCCAGGTATTCCTTATTATTATTTTAATTAATTAATGCCCCCCAAGGATATTGTATGAAAGTCCTGGGAAGACTTCAGAGGGAACCCTTCTAACATTATGAAAGCTGTGGTCATTATGCAATGCCATCGCCACAACAGATAATCACTGTCATCAGTGCCATCACTACTACAGATAATCACTGTCATCAGTGCCATCACCACAACAGATAATCACTGTCATCAGTGCCATCACTACTACAGATAATGTGTCATCAGTGCCATCACTACTACAGATAATCACTGTCATCAGTGCCATCACTACTACAAATAATCACTGTCATCAGTACAAAAGATCATCAGTTTTTCATATTTATGTAGCTATATGGAGTAAAGAGATTCTTTCATTGTCTCTTCTGGTAAATATAATAGACAGCTGATAAAAGTGGTTCTATAAAATTGTGGTCACTTATGTATATAATATGATCCTCCAGCAGTATTATTCCTGACCTGCAGTAAATGTGTTCCAAAGAAGCACCTCCCCCAGTGTTTACCACCAGCTCTGTCAGCCTGCATTTTATTTCAGTGTTTACCAACAGTTCTGTCAGCCTCCTTTTCATTTCAGTGTTTACCACCAGCTCTGTCAGCCTGATTTTCACTTCAGCGTTTACCACCGGCTCTGTCAGCCTGCTTTTCATTTCAGTGTTTACCACCGGCTCTGTCGGCCTCCTTTTCATTTCAGTGTTTACCACGGGCTCTGTCAGCCTGCTTTTCATTTCAGTGTTTACCACCGGCTCTGTCGGCCTGCTTTTCATTTCAGTGTTTGCCACCGGCTCTGTCGGCCTGCTTTTCATTTCAGTGTTTACCACCAGCTCTGTCGGCTTGCTTTTCATTTCAGTGCTTACCACCGGCTCTGTCAGCCTGCTTTTCATTTCAGTGTTTACCACCGGCTCTGTTGGCCTCCTTTTCATTTCAGTGCTTACCACCAGCTCTGCCAGCATCCTTTTCATTTCAGTGTTTACCACCAGCTCTGTCGGCCTGCTTTTCATTTCGGTGTTTACCACCAGCTCTGTCGGCCTGCTTTTCATTTCAGTGTTTACCACCAGCTCTGTCGGACTGCTTTTCATTTCGGTGTTTACCACCAGCTCTGTCGGCCTCCTTTTCATTTCAGTGTTTACCACCAGCTCTGTCGGCCTCCTTTTCATTTCAGTGTTTACCACCGGCTCTGTCGGCCTCCTTTTCATTTCAGTGTTTACCACCAGCTCTGTCGGCCTCCTTTTCATTTCAGTGTTTACCACCGGCTCTGTCGGCCTGCTTTTCATTTCAGTGTTTACCACCAGCTCTGTCGGCCTGCTTTTCATTTCAGTGTTTACCACCAGCTCTGTCGGCTTGCTTTTCATTTCAGTGCTTACCACCAGCTCTGCCGGCCTCCTTTTCATTTCAGTGTTTACCACCAGCTCTGTCGGCCTGCTTTTCATTTCAGTGTTTACCACCAGCACTGTCGGACCGCTTTTCATATTGGTGTTTATCACCCGCTCTGTCAGACTAATGACACCCTTACCTGTGCAGGAGATCTCAGACTTACAGGCCAGCATACACGCTGCTCGGGAAGAGAGTCGCCAGCAGCGCCAGGGGGCGGAGCAGCAGCGCCAGGAGGCGGAGTCACACTGGCAGGCAGAGAGGCAGATGCTCACCATCAGCAGCAAGGTGGGGATACATTGTTACACCGCAATTTTGTTGAAGCCGTTTTCATTCCTGCGGACAAATCTGGAAAGTTTGTGGTACACAGTGGGTTATCTGTAAACCAAAGTAAAGCACTCTGAATCTAAATGCAAGGTTTCGGTAAAGCAAAGCCGTCTTCTCTGTGTCCTGGTCATGAGGCCAGTGAGTATAATAAGAATGAATGCTGGCATTATGGGCTCTTTCTTGGCAGGTTTCTGTCTTCAGTCTAAACTTGTGATCTTCGTGGCACAAGATCCCACAGTTTTGGATAGAATTCCCTCCAATCCAGGTTTAAGGAAGCCAGCTTGAACAGTGTTCAGTTTCAGTTTTACAGAGGAAATGCCTCTAAATGCCTCATTTGAGAATCTGCCGCCGTATGCCTGTGGCCCCCCCGCTCCCCCCCACCCAGCCCTCTACTTTTAGGATCCACGCCCTCGTCACGGTCGACTCCGAATCTGGGTTGGCCCGCCGAGTGGCCGACCTGTTTATGTCAGCGCAGACGCGTACGGGAAGCTGCCGGCCTAGCGGGGCGAGACAGCGTTACTCTTTGGTCTGCGGGAGCCACTTTGTTACACGCTCACATCAAAGGCCCGTTATGAAAGCTGAGGGATGAAAGACAGAAGGGAAGACATCAAAGCCGCCGTATCTCGGCGCACTCCTCGCCGTGGCACTGTTTATTTCGGGTTTCCCTCTCGCCTGTTTAGCTAAGTTTAAACTGTGGTGTAATTGTTCCCCTCTTGAAATGCCCACCTAAAGCAGCCCAACAAATTGATTAACACCGTTCTGCTCGGCCGCCTTGATTGTTTTAACCCCAGAGTAGCCCCTCCTTCACCGGGGTACATGTGGCCCACAGTGCTGCCGCTGTCACCAAGCAGTTGTTTACCCTCCATCCCATGTTTCTAACTGTCGCTGTCTTGTCCTCAAAGGCGGCTTTGCCTGGGACGGCAACTGCTCAGTTTTTTTTCTGTTTTTGTTTTTTTTTGTTTAACACAGAGGCGTATTTTGTTCTCATTTCCAACATCAAAGTCCTAGAGCGAATTTCCCCAGATGTTTTAATTTCCCTCCGTCACAAAGTTAAATGGCCAGCGCGATAACGGTGGCCGGCTGCCTCGGGCTCCGGAAGCCGGCAGACAGCCTTTTGTTGTGGACAACCGTTAGCAGGATGCCTATTGGAAAACAATTACCGCATTCAGAGGGCTGACTTTCCTGGCAGAGTGACCATCCTGTCCCGGGCGCAGGCTCCTTCATACTGAGCCCCCATATTCCCTTGGGAGTATTTATTATGACCCCACTGCAATATGGACACTTTGCTGTTTGAAAGTATGGGGCCTTTTTACGGGTCATGCTTGGAGATGCACCGAGCATTTTGACACTTCTGTACCTGTGCAGATGGCAAATAAAATTTTTATTCAGTCAATAGTTTGAGGGAAAGTTTCAAATGAAGAATCACTCCCTGAAATATAAACGGCTTTTGCTATCATCAGAACTGATGTTTTGAGCAGTAACTGAAATTGGGGAAATACAGGACCGTCAGCTGGGAGAGGGAGAGACAGACCGGCCTGTCATTTGGATAGAATCAGCACAAGTAGTTTGGATGGGAATATAACCCCCAACTCAGAAATTCATTTCAGTTTCCAGAATGTTATTTCACAGTAACGTGGCTCACTCTCCACCTTTGATTTACGTTCCATAAATTGGGAGAAAATTAAGTTGTGTTTCCCATGGTACGAGCAAATTTAAAATCACATTGAGGGAGCAGTGAAGACAGCCAACTAAACGGAGTAATTAATGCTTCTTTACTAGGCTGGGGTGACATAACATGAAGCTGTACACTGCAGCGATAAATCACCCTGCCAGGCCGCTCGCCAAGCGCCAGACGTCAGCAGCAATAATTGAAGGATTGGGATCAACATGGAGGGGAGCAAAAAGTATTCATTTCCATTTGCCCCTCACACGCATTCAGCCTGCGGGAGCCTGGGGCTTCTCGTTGGTCTGGTCCGAAGACGCCATCAGCCTGGATCCCACACAGGCAGTGGGATCCTGGGTTATGAGGTTTGAATGTGTCTTGCTCCATACCAGTGATCGTTAAAGGGATCCCTTTGATCTTCCGTTTTAACATTTGTAAATCTTTCTGCATGGTGCCGTAAATAGAGATCCACATCAAGAGTTTCTAGTACTAAGCAAACAAAGCCAGGAATTTTTAAAAGAGGGCACCCCAAACACATAGCTTTTACTTACCCAGAATGCACCACTCCGCTCATCTTCACAGAGGGACCACCCAGGAAATAAGCGCAGGGTTTCATCTTTGAAGGTGTGTATGTGGTGAGTGGGTGGAACAGTGTGTGTGTGTGTGTGTGTGTGTGTGTGTGTGTGTGTGACCCAGACATCCCCACAATGTGATAAAAACCTGCTATTTTGACCTTGTGGGGGTTTTTCCCATAGAAATGAATGGACAGTCCCCAGAGTGTGTGCGTGTGATGGTCCAGTGATTCATTTCTGGCCTAATTGGAGCCACAGTTTACGGGAGATGAAGACTGTCGTGTCGCTTTGTTATGTCCTCCAGTAAAAGGTCAGACGGGCAGACGAGTGGGTGACAGGCGACGGCCCGAGCAGGAGTCTTGTGTGGAGGTCAGCGGGTCAGGGTGCCCACAGAGGCAGAATTCAGCATGATGCCCTACAGGCTGCTTGCACGTCTCCGTACTGCCCCAAACCACTCTGCTGCTACTATCTAATTTACTCAGATTTTACTTTCCGTTGTAAGCTTCAGAAGGCGTCTCTGAGTAAAGCTCTTTTCTCTCTCCTTCTCACTTTTCTTACTTATTTTTCTTTCCGTCCTCCCCATCAAGGCTCCCGTTGACCTTCCTGTGCTTATTGCCATGGCTCACCTCTACACCGTAGAGGCTCCCGTTGGCCTTCCTGTGCTTATTGCCGTGGCTCACCTCTACACCGTAGAGGCTCCCGTTGACCTTCCTGTGCTTATTGCCGTGGCTCACCTCTACACCGTAGAGGCTCCCGTTGACCTTCCTGTGCTTATTGCCATGGCTCACCTCTACACCGTAGAGGCTCCCGTTGGCCTTCCTGTGCTTATTGCCGTGGCTCACCTCTACACCGTAGAGGCTCCCGTTGACCTTCCTGTGCTTATTGCCGTGG
>JAODKL010000045.1:2897457-2909517 GCA_026780765.1 Petrocephalus schoutedeni | reverse complement strand
TGTAGCAGCAGTGCTTGGTGTCTTAGTGAAGTACCCAGGTTAAGCGCTGTGTTCAGGGTTGTAGCAGCAGTGCTTGGTGTCTTAGTGAAGTACCCAGGTTAAGCGCTGTGTTCAGGGTTGTAGCAGCAGTGCTTGGGATTCGTCCTTGTTCCTCCCACATTTTTTTCTGTTTTCATTTCTCTGGTGGTCAGTTTGCGGTCTTTTTGTTTTTTGTTTTCTCTACACTCAGGTGACCCCGGCTAGTCGGCACCTTCGGCTTTTGTGGACATGAAGGAGTGAATCTTCCAGGGAAGCTGGGGGGTCTGTCGAGGAAATCTGGCCCAAGGTGTTCTTCGAAGTTTGCTAATGATATCACCATTGTGTGCCTCCATATTTATTCACAGACAAGGCGTACTTTCTATTTAAAACATAATCAATTTTGCTTACTGTGATTGTCTTCCACTACTTTTGTATTTGTTGAACTGTTGTTATTTGGAACTGATGTGAACTATGACCTTTTATAAAAAAAAATGTGTAAGTTTCCAGGAATGCATTTTTGGCATTTTATTAAACTATTGTAATATATTTCCTATAAACTCAATTGTTTTTTTCCTGTCATAACATTCTACATACATATATTCATTTTCCTGATGAATGTTTTGTGTCTTGTGTCACTAGGATTTGTATGAATGAACAAATATAGGATGTGAAGGCTGTCAGTAGTGGGGGATGATAAAGATCAAAGCTGACCAATCAGGGATTAGGTGCACTGTTGAGTAAACAAAGCTGACCAATCAGGGATTAGGTGCACTGTTGAGTAAACAAAGTTGACGAATCATTTGTCTCAGAATACCCTGTAACCGGAAGGAATGTCAACCTTAAATAACAGTATTTTTGATAGAATGTCTGCTATCATATAAAAACTTCTGCCTGCTACTGGTATTCACCCAGTTGCTCACTGGGAGTGGTGCTGGCTAGCCTGGGCTGTCTCGCCACATGTGCCTGGGCAGCCGTGAGCGGCTAGGTGTGTAAATCAGCCTGCATGAAGCACTAGCAGGGGGTGAAAAGGTCAAAGCAGGAAATTAGCCCCATCATCTCTGCCCTTTCATGTGGGGCCTAATCACTGCTGATTGATCGGCTCATATACGCTTTCAAACAAACAGCTGGCCATCCAGGTGGGCAGGGAATGTTTGCCCAGCTTTACATGTGCTAGCCCAGATTTTATTATTATTTATGTACTTTTTAACTGTTGACATCAGCTGCGTGTCCCTGGGTCGCCTGCCCCCCCCCCCACCACCCCCTCAGCCCTCATCCCAGTGACTTTTGACCCTTCTTGGGTTCCCCTGTGGAGTAACACGCCACATACTAAGGAATAGTGGATGATCATATTTAGACCACCGCTCTCCAGCTCTAAGTCCCATGCGACAGTTGTAGTAAGTAAATTGGGCACAATGAGCAGTTGTATATGTGAAACTGTATAATTGATGTCTCCATGCATGAAGAATCAGATTGGCTAATTGATTTGGAATCCTCAGTTCTGGCACGGCACACCTCCCAGACAAACGGATACCTTCCTGCCCTTTCCTGCGGTGTTTAGATGCTATAAGCAGACCCCCCCCTGCCCCCCCAAGTGAGCGTGGGTGGGTGGGTGGGATGGGACAGTCCATTGATATTAGCATTTTATTGGCAGAATTAAGGCTTTGAGAAAATGATGGGCATTCTGCAGAAGGCAACAAAAAAGGACAATTGAGTAACAAGGTCAATGACAGTGACTTCAGCAGCTGCCCACGGAGAGTGCATGGCGGCTTCCGCCCGCCGACGTCCTTTGAAATTCCGCTTTAAACAGTTTGTTACCTCCTTTGCCGCTTTGCCCAGAATTAACGAAATGCCCCTAACCAGCCTTATGGGGGGGCTCCCTGATGACCTGTGTAGGTTTTTTTTTTAAAGGGTGTTATCCACCATGTCCAACTTCAAAGCGCGTCTTAGCGGCGTGCTTTAATTGTGTGCTCACCCCGCTGTGTGCGCGGCGACTGCTTCTGCTGACGGGCCGCTTTCCCATCTCCCGTGTCATCGTGTCTCCCACGCTTCCTGTCACTCGCCAGCACAGACTCCAACTTCAGCTCTTATTCTCTTCACTGTTTACAAAAACATGACACCAAATCCATTTAACCTCCCTTCTTCCCCTCGTCTGCTCTGGCCCTAAAATGGACATTCACACTCCTCTCCGCTCGGGCCTTCTTGATAACTGTCATAAGCTCGGCCCCCCCTCCCCCCCGGTATCATGTTCTATTGTTCTCCACAAATTCTTTGGTCTGGCTTGAGATAAAGGGATAATGACTTCAAAGGGCCGCAGCAGAAGTCTGACCCAAAGCTGAAAGCCAACAGGGACAATGCAGTAATGGTGAGCGGTTACTGATCACAGGACCAGCTCAGAGGGGGGAGTGGGCACACTCACTCATGCACTTACTGCTGATTGGTGTTTATGGTGCAGGCCATAGGGTTGATGGGAGAAAACCCCTAGTGATGTATGCCTCTAGTGTCTGTCGAGACCCAATAAAGCTTATGCAAATTGCCCTGTGCGGTAAGACGAGCCACTCGGCGCACGTGTCTCATAATGTCCGCCTAGCCAAGCAGATGGCGTAACTTGGGAATAATGTACTGCAAAGGGAGCCCTGAGTGTGAATTGGCTCCCTTGCTGTACTGATGCCCGCCTGGCCTGTCAGTAACCCTTTTTTATGAGGGGGTCACAAACAGAGCCCTGATTGTGCTAGGCCACCTCGCTCCCTTCCTCTGTACCATCCTGTGTGATGCCTGTTGGAAGTCTCCCGTGAATCAGCCAGAGAGGCACACAGAGGTCAGGGGGAGGATTAGCCCTCCCTAAGTAACCGGGTTTGTATAACAACCAACGAGCTTGGCTGTAAGCTCTATATTTTGCCCTTATAGCATTATTATGTCTGACTCTAACTGGGACCGAAGATGGACAGACGGAAGGACTGCAATGGGCCCGCGATGCACTATGCTCCTTAACTATCACGCCCCCTGCTGTTCCCACCCAAGCATCAGGCTGCATCCTGCTTTGTGTGCCCCGCCACACCTGCGTGTTCACGAGCAGCTGTACTCCATAGATGGTCCCGATGAGGTGTGAGGCCACTTCACCAGGGCTGATAAGATCCTATAGAATTAGGGAATGAACTATTGCCTCTAGGTATTTCCTAGTGAAAGCTGCTTTTTCATTATTACGTCCTGGTTTTATGCCTGTGCTCAGTCATATAGTGTGTGAGTGTAGGGGTTATGTATACATTACGTCGTGCAAACTAAATGTCCTCACAATGTAATATATACTTGTTATTTTGACGTTGTGGAGATTCTTTTTTATTGAAATCTGTGACTCAAAAAAGTAAAAATAGTTCAGGTTAAGGCTGGGGAGGGGTTAGGGTTGTCATTCTTGGGATTAGGGTTTTGCTCATAGAAATGAAAATAGTGTTTGTTTGTGTGTGTGTGTTTCTCTGTTTGTGTGTCCGTGTGTGTGTGTGTGTGTGTGTTTGTGTGTGTGTGTTTGTGTGTCTGTGTGTTTGTGTTTCTGTGTGTGTGTGTGCGTGCGTGTGTTTGTGTGTGTGTCTGTGTGTGTGTGTGCGTGTGTGTCTGTGTTTGTGTGTGTGTTTGTGTGTGTGTCTGTGTGTGTTTGTGTGTGTGTCTGTGTGTGTTTGTGTGTGTGTGTGTTTATATGGATGCTCACCTTTTTGTTTATGTCACGAAAGGTTGGATTCTAGCTTAACAGGACGGTTATAGAAGTCCTATCTAAATGATACAATTTGTATCGGTATATATGCACACATATCCTATATACATGTCATGTGTCTTATGCAATTTAAAGAAATTGTTTTTGTTACTTTCCAGATCCACAGAATTAAACCGTCTTGTTTTTGCGCAGATGTATTTATTTCGTCGTGTCCGGGGCCCTTAATTTATCCTTTAACTTCAAAGAGTCACTTCCTTTGAAGTGACATGTCGCAAGATCACCGTCTCATCTGCCCTCAGATCTCTGCAATTAATTTATTTAGTGTGGAAAATGCAGGACGTCGCCTCCGTTTCCTTTTTCCCTTTTAATCCTAAAAACGACTTGCTATATTTACACATTGCATCAACGTCTGCAAATATTTGTCCAAAAAAGTATACACGCACAAATATGTGCTAAGTGAAAGTGACTTTCACGCTTTTATGAGGATATTAACGCGATATAATGGCTCCCCAATTACCTGTTCCCGTTCGTGCATTGCAGGAAGGAAGGGGTTAAATCGCAAAATATTTGAGTCTTAAAAGAAAAGAGGCCCGTGTCTTTTAAGTTTATGTAGCAACAGAAGGATTGCAAGGATAATTCTACTGGGACGGCAGATCATTTACTTCTGACGTTCCAAAGCCTCGGGGAGTTGGCTCAAGATTGCTTGTCTTTGATAAGGTCCTTGCAACTTAGTAACAACTTCACATTTTCTAATCTAATAATAAAAACTCCTACTAACATCACGGTGAAAACGGCGAACGATCACCGATATCCGACGCCCGGGAGCCCACCTTGATTAAAGGAGGAGCGTGCTGCGCCGATCAAAACCATCACTTATTCTCTGCTAGGAGCGACGGGGAATCATTCTTTTTTAGCTACCTTCCGGGACCGAGCCGTCGGTTCCCCGCTTTGATGTCTGCAGTTAAACCCCGAGCCCATTTGGTATTGGAATAGCCCGGAGGAGGTCTGCCGCTCGGCTTATGACGGGAAGGGGGAGGCTGGGCCAAGCCGCTTCATTCCCCCCGTGTAGAGGAGACGCGCGGCGGACGGGACCTGGGAGCAGCGGAGGACTTTTCTCGGTTCTGGCTTGTCGGACTGCGGGGGTTCCGAAGCGGCGCGAACTCGCGGGTCGATGGTGAGCAGAAGCGGCTTCGGACGCGTCTCTCCCCCCCATCGCGGACGCCGTCGCTGTTTCTGGCCGCTTGCCGTCGCAGTTCGTGGGACGCGGGAGCGGAATTCCGTGCGGCTCCCGGCCCCGGATCCCTTACGGCTGCCTGGCTGCTGGCGGATCGGCTCTCGGCGGGACGGGCGCCGTCGCGGAGTCGCCTGCTAAGTTTTATTACATTTGATTCCGTCCTTTATTCTGTTTTATTTTGAGCGTATTTACTGATTTACTTTGTCACCTATCCGAAGCTGGTGGGCATTTTGGAGATCCCAATAAGATACGGAGATCCCAGTAAGATACGGAGATCCCAATAAGATACGGAGATCCCACTAAGATACGGAGATCCCACTAAAATACGGAGATCCCACTAAGATACGGAGATCCCACTAAAAGGTGGGCTGGCTTCAGTGTAACCCACGTTTATTCTTTGTATCCTGATATTGTATCCAAAACGCCCGCTGCGGCTTTTTCTCCGTCTGCTGACGCCGGACAGCGGGATCGGTGCCGCTTTGCAGTCATGCAGCCGGTCTAACGCCGGTATCGGTGTCCGATCCGGTATCGGTGTCCGATGTCTCCTCACACGTGTGTAGTCGGTAGATAACGCACGATGGGCTTAATACGGCTATTAAGTTAATACGTTTGGCAGCTGTAACAAAGTTGCCGATTTTATTCTCAGCGGGAAACCTTTCGCTGTGCTCGCAGGAAAGTTGCCCAGATTATACGTAAAGGATTAAATGGGCCTAATGCAGTTTTTAAAACCGAAGTTCTGTCCCGTAGCAGTTTCCTACAGTTTCTTCCCTGCGTCCTTCGGCTTGTGTTTAATTATGATTATGATTATGATTATGTATCGGCTGCTTCCTGCTCTGACGTACAGATGCGCGCTATTCCTCTGGGCCGATGGGGTCATTCCGAGAACCTGGTCGTCGGGGCGAGTCCGTCTCCCCGGGTCTCCCCGGGACTTTCGTTAGTTAGGCGATGGGGGGCCGGAGCTCCGCGGCGGGCGTCGGTGCGTTTCCCGTGCGAACGCTGCGGCGGCTCGGTCCTCATCACCGCGGCGCTTCTCTCTTGCAGAGCCGGAGGTCGGCACCGATGAGCGCCTGCTGATCCGAGCGCCGATCGCGGAGTCCGCAGCCATGGAGCGGGCGCTTACGGACCGCTTCGCCAGCAGCTTCAGGGAGGACGCGCCGCGGCCCCCGGTGCCGGGGGAGGAGGGAGAGGCGCCCCGCCGCGGCGCCGGGCTCCGGACCCCGAGCAGAGCCAAGGCGGATGCCAGCGACCCGCCCGTCTTCGCGGCCCGGAGAAGCGAGGACGCGCTCGGGGAGCCCGAAGGCAGCGCCTCCCCGGACTGCCCGCTCGTCCGCTGGACCGCGTCCCTGCACTCGCTGCTGGGCGACCGCGACGGCGCCCGCCTCTTCGGCCTCTTCCTGGAGCGCCAGAGATGCGCCGACGCGCTCGACTTCTGGTTCGCCTGCAACGGCTTCCGGCAGATGAGCCCGGAGGACGGCAAGACGCCGCGGGTGGCCAGAGCCATCTACAAGCGCTACGTGGAGAGCCAGGGCGCCGTGGCCGGCCGGCTGAAGGGCGCCACCAAGCTCTACCTGCGGGACAGCATCCGGAGGCGGCAGATCGACTCGGCCATGTTCGACCAGGCGCAGACCGAGGTCCAGGCCGCCATGGAGGACGGCGCCTACCGGACCTTCCTCACCTCCGATATACTCCGCGACTACGTCCGGAGCGGAGCCGAGAGCCCGGGCGGCGGGAAGCTGCTGTGCGGGTACCTGGCGCGGCTGGGCGAGGAGGAGGACTGGGCTGGCAAGGAGCCGGCCTCGCTGCTCGGGCCGCCGGCTCCGGGCTCCGCGGACGCGCCGGGGGACGAGTACCGGTACGTGCTGGTGACGGCGACCCGGGCTTTGGTGCCGTTTGTGCCCCGTCTGACCCCGGCTGCGGCCCCAAACGTATTTATTATGTATTATTTATTATAGACTGAATGCTGATGGTTTTTGTCCTTAATGCCGGGCGGGTCTCTTACTGCCGTCTGGCAGAATAACGCGCCCTAGTTCCTGTCAGGTAATTGTGCTCCCGGCTGGTTCGGGTTAAGCTGTGACGGGGGGCGCCGGGCTTCTGCTAGGGGGGCGCGGGGGCGCCGGGCCTGTGCCGGGGGGCGCCGCCTTCCTTTGCTTTGAAATAGTTCTCCAGATGAAGGGCGCCGTTATTTATACAGGGCGCCTGCAGCAGTCCGTAGTCACGGCAGACCCATGGTGCCAGACCCATGGTGCCAGACCCATGGTCACCATCACAATTGTACAAACACGCACCTTTTCTCTCAAGTGGCCTAAACTTGACTCCACCAGTAAAGCTAAATTCTGAGCAATATTAAGGAAAATGACAGATGTGATCTAAGTCGGCACCAGTTTTTGGGCAGTGACCTTTGGCACTGCGGGCGCTGAGCCCTCAGGTCTGCTTAAGAAGCTGTTCTCATGAAGCCGTTTGAAGGTGGCCGAGATTGACGGGGCTTGTGCCCCCCCAGTACTTTATTGGTGCAATTTAATGTGCAAACAATGAGCTCTGGCTCTTTGAGGCTCCCTTTATTGGAGGCCTGCCATTAACCTCCTTTTAGTAATGCTTATGACTTTCCCTGTTATGACCCCCCCCCCCCCCCCCATCATGTCTATAGGGTTAAGATGGAGGAAGAAGTGGGTAAAGTTGTTGTGCTTCTGCTGGGTACAGGCTCCACAGGTGCAGCGACGCCGGCGAGCTGTACCACATCAGCGCGGGTTACACACTGGCCCCGGCGTGCAGCGCCCACGACAGCGAGGTCTCCAGTGACGCGCTCACCGACGACTCCGTGTCAGTGACAGGCAGCAGCGTGTGAGTGTCCCGCCCCCAGGGAGAAGGACTGTCGCCACAAAGGCTTGGCCTGTGTGTGTGTGTGTGTGTGTGTGTGGCATGGATTTCCATTTGAATATTGTGTAAATTACCTTTTCAGCGTGTGAACGCCCCCCTGAATACCCCTGGCTTCTGCTGGAGATGCTGGGCAAAGGTTAAAAATCCTGTTCTTGGCACATTAGCAGCAGATGTTGAAAAGCCCTGAAGATGGGCTCGTTTCCCAGCGTCTCGCTCTGGCTTGTGCTCTGCGGCTCGTTGTTTGAAGGCCGTAATGAGAGACGGAGAGGGAGGTGCTCTGTTCCGCGGGCCGCCATCCGGATGTTATATTTAGGACGGCGAGCGGGCTGTCCTACACTCAGTATTACTGTACGGCTGGGTAACCGTCTGACATGCAGCGTTTTGGCATTTAGCCAATGTCATGTTCACGGTTAACTAAAAACCCCGAAGGAGTTTAGTCTGTTGGAGGAACTGTCAGCGGTGATGTCAGGCATCGTGGTTATTCAAGATTGTGTGAATGAGATTATTAAACTAGGCCCTAGTCTGGTTATTCTGTCTTTGTGTTCTGGCCTGCCACTAGTCTGTAGGCCTCAAATGTGTCCTTCCTCATAGCAGAAAGGTCTGGACCTCTTACAGCAGGAACTTGCCGCGTAGAGGAGTTTCTGCCACAGACGTCTGCTGGTTGCACTTAAATTAGCCCGGTTTCTGCCTGATCTCTAGTTCTGCCTGTGAACCTTACATCTTCTCTTGAACTTAATGTTAGTTCCTGAAGCATGGTTAACAGCATCTTGACAGCTGGTATTGGCACATTTGTGCGTGGATGCCACTGAGGTCCGGAATAGTGTTCTGTGGTCTCTGGCCTGGCACCAAGGAAGCACATTAGAGGTTTCGCACTTGGGTATGCGAGCTGGGCGGACGCATGCCAATCTGGACCGGGATCAGGCAGACTGGGCTGAGAGCGGCCAAGTCCCCTCATTAAGATTGCAAAACAAGTCAACTAATTTTAGAATGCGCAACAAAAGTCATTTTGGCGTTTGATACTTCACCGTAGTACTCGGATCGGAATTTCATTTTAATGTCGTTGTATGAATGATTAAAACAATGTACGCTATTTGTAGCCCTTGTAATAAATGAGCTGATTAATAGGTCTCCTGTAACTTTATGCAGACTGGTTTAATCTAAAGTGTCTGTCTCTTGGACTGATGCAAATCTAAGGCCTTCTGGATTTTCCATTAATGGCTATGAAGCCCCGTGGGCATGAAGTTTACGAGAAGAGATTGCGCATGGTGGTCAGTTTCATCTCCTCGTGGCTGCTTGTCCCCTTGGAGTTCCCCGTGATGCGATGGGGACACGTCACCTCAGTCGGCTGTTTATGGGGCCCAGAAACTCACCTGGGACTTGGGGCGCTGTGATGTAAGCCCCCATCACTGCCCTCGCCTTCCATTTCCCCAGCTGGGAGTCTTTGTACACAGGGAGAGCGGTGGAGTACACGGGGTGGGGGCCCAGCGAGGGGGAGGGGGGATGGGGGATGAAAGGCTTAACTGAATCACTTTCAGCTTATTGTTACGCCCGGGGGGGTGGGGGGCGGCGATGCGAGTGCCTGCTGGCTGCTTTGAAAGCTGCCTGCCTAAGAGATCCCTATGCAAAGCAGGGCTGCCGCAGAGGGTGACGGCCTGGTGCCGGGCTGGGCCCAACCACGTAAGCGGGGAGCCTGGCCTTTTGGACTCGCCGGAATGCGTGTGCTTGTGGGGGGCGGGGCGCTGTTTAGGCAGTAGGGCGGTGATGGAGGTTATTGGGATGTAGCACCACAGAAACCCACGAGGGATGGCCTTCATCTAGGGGAGAGCTGTAGGCCGGGGCCCGGAGGTGGGCCCGTCAAAAGCAGGACCTGCCGTCCCCATTACTGGTCATTAAGTGCATTGTTGTGGCAGCCTCCCGCTTCCCCCACACACACACACACACACACACACACACACACACACGTGCGGCTGCAAGAGACTGGCATGCTCTGGTGTGTGTATCTGGCCTTTACCTTGAATATAAATGCCTGTAATTTATACATCATGGTCTAAGCCCTCCGAATCACCAATGTTGTCTGGGGGCTGATTTCTGAAGAGGAAAAGTGGGGGGAAGCCTCTGGGGGGCGCTGTTGGGCTTGGCCTTGACCCCATCCCCCCCCCATGCGTCCACAGGGACGGCGCCCCGGCACAGAAGCTGGGCTCCCGGAAGCTGCAGAAGCGGGAGATGCACCGCAGCGTCAGGGTGAACGGCCACGTGCCGCTGCCGGGCTTCCCCGTGAGTACCTCCCGCCTCAAGTCATGGGCTAGCAAGGGCAGCAATGGACAGCCAAGTCAGGCTGAGAGTATGGGGCCTTATTAGCCAATGGTATGTTTTCAGTTGGTGAGTGACAGGAGGATTGGGCACTGCCGGGGCCTATCAGCCAATCAGCTGAGGCCAGTTCCCTTGTGGCCCCGCCCCTGTGTACTCCCTTGGTATACATCCCCGGTTTATTGATACGCCCTTCAGATGACATGTAGTTGGGCCAATTGGAGTGGTGACCCCCGACCTTCCCACACCTGAATGGGAGCTCGGATCAGGCGAGGGTCTCTGATGCACGGGTCTGTTTAAAGCTAATTGGTTAACTATTCTGCACTGCTCCTTTGTGAACCTCCGGTGTACTGTGTCATGGGGATTGGCTGTAGTCTCTCCTACCCACCCCCCAATAGAGATGGTACAATTTCCCATAATGCACTGGGGGCGCGGCAGGATACGCTGCCAGCTTTGCTCTTCTGCACGAAGAGATGAGAGGAATGGGGGGGGTGTAAAATCAAGAAAGCTGGGAGAGAATCCCACGTATGGGGGGGGGGGGGGCACACGTCTCTGCTACTGTACCTCAAAGGGCAGAATGCAGCCAGGAAATAAATTGCTGCATCTCCTGTGATCCGGCACCATCTGACCCCCCGCCGCTCTCCTCCATCTGCGCGCCTCCTTTTTAATTTTCGCTCCCCTTTCTCCCGTCGACATGCGACTTTTATTCCGAGATGTAAAGCCGCTGCCGTAGCGAGCTGGGGCGCCCTTTGATGTGTGGGGGAGGCCTTTGAAGCACCTGACTTCAGAGGCCGGGCTGGTGCCGCGGGGAGGAGGGAGTGGGCCTGAGCCGCGAGGGCTGGGCCGGGCGGCCGGGGGCGGCGGCTGAGGGGGGGGCGGCGGCCTGCGCTAACCGGCACCTCCTGGCCTCCCTCTCGCAGAGGACGCAGCGCCCTCCCCGCGATGCGGCCCCCGTGGAGCCGGCAGCCTTTGCCGCCCAGCTGATCGCCCGGCTGGAGCGTCTGAAGCGGGAGCAGGAGACCCGCAGCTCTCTGGAGCAGCGGCTGCAGCAGATCCAGGAGGTGAGGCTGAGGTGACCCGGCGGAGCCCCGCCTCCATCAGGAGCCCCGCCTCCACCTGCGGCTCCGCGGCTGTCAGTCCGCGGCTTCCTAACTCCCCGTGTGCCCGATGTGCAGGAGGAGGAGAGGGAGGAGGCGGGGCTGCTGGGTGTCGCCCTGTGTGACGAGGACCCCCAGGCCATCCTGGATGAGCACCTGTCCCGCGTGCTGCGCACTCCTGGCTGCCAGTCGCCAGGCGCCGGTGTGGGTGTGGCCTGCCGCTGCCTCTCCCCGGACACCCGCGCCCCCTGCAGGCTGTCGCGCCTCACTGCCGCCCAGCCGCAGCACCAATGCTCCTCCCCCATTGGTTCCAGTCTCGGCGGCCTGGTTGCAGTGCATTGTGGGTGAGTACCTCACGTTTTTGCTATTCTAGCTCATTTTTAGTTATGGAAGTGGTTACATGTATGTCGGTGTCTCCCGTGACCTTTGCCCTCTCGCCTTCCACCAGCAGGCAGTGTAATGCCGCACCGCGTCGCCCCCCTCAGGCTGGAGAAGGGAGCGCTATGGAGCCCTGTGGACGGGAGGCCGCGCAGCTGCCGTCGGACACTGCCGACCGCTCGCATGGCGTGTGGCAGTGGATCCTGGACAGCGAGAGGCAGGGCCGACACAGGTCACATGGGTGAGTGCCTGGGCAAAGCCCGCCCCCATGGGCCCTATAGGTCTCCCTATTGGATGGCTGGTTGACCAGTCGGCTGCAGCCTCCAGTTCCCTGTGTGCTTATTGGTGGTACCACTTCACTCCACAGTGAGTCATTGTAGCTCAGTGCTGGTTAATTTTGAGCACTGACCCCCCGCCCCCCCCCCCCCCCCCCCCCCCCCCCCCCCCCCCCC
>JAODKL010000045.1:2865039-2881444 GCA_026780765.1 Petrocephalus schoutedeni | reverse complement strand
AAGAGAAGGAAAAAGTGTAGCTGGGTTCCGACTGGTGTTACGGAGCCTGAAAGGAGCACAGGCCTAATTAGGGGAGGGGAAGCAGGTGTGAGCATGTCAGAGAGAGAAAGAGAGAGCCGGTTAAGACGATCCCCCAAGCCCGCTTCCCCTGAAAGTGTGATGCAATCAGTGTAAAAAACATCTACAGCCCAACCGGAACCATTTTTAGGTTCCTGCAAACGTGCGAGAAGCTCGGCGTGCACCTGAGCAGACAGTTTTGGCAGCAAGGAGGGTAACCTGCCATCCAGCAGACAGTTTTGGCATGTTCTCATTTTCCGGTAACCTGCCATCCAGCACACAGGCAGCAGTAAAGTGTCAGGAAGCACCAGGCGATTCCCCCCCCAGTGACGTTTCTTTCTTGCTCATATGGCTTTGTAAGGAAGTAATGGCTGGAGTTAAGACCGTACCCAGTAGCCACACTCTTGGATGGATTAGTACGACGTTGTTATAGTAAAGACTAGGGATCACTGAGGAGTTGTTAGGCTCAGCACCAGCAACAAGTCATGCGAGAAATCTATTTATAGCAAGTTTTGGATCCATTACTCAGCAAACCTCCCTGCCAGGATATACATGAGGACAGTACAGTTCCAAGGTCAGAATTTAGTAGGACAGGTGGCTCATGGTCCCTCTCCTAAACCCAGAAAAGGAAGCCCTATTGTTACGTGTCTCTGAGCAGTTCTGCTGGGCTGATTTCAGCGCATCACCCAGCCAAACCATGGCTGTATCTCAGCGCGGGTGGGATGAGGCATCCAGCTTTACCCGGACAAACGGTGTGGAAGTTTGCACTCATCAGGTCATAAATTCAAATATTTTTTATATAATATAAGTCTTTCCTAGTATTTTTTACAAGAATCCATAATTGATCTTCACCATATGGGTAACTAAACAGTTGTATTTGTGTGCGTTATTGTTATTTTGTCAATCAATTGACAAAAAAAAAAATTATATTGCGAACACCATGCAGGTCAGTAAAAGACTACGGACTCTTAAAAGAAGAGTATTTTGCCAGGTTTTTTTATAATAACACACTGATGCTGTCAGAATTTCAATGAATTTCTTAGTTTGGAACAGCAGTAGGACCAATATTTTGTGGCTAATAATAAGTGAACACATAGGACAGTCCACCTAGTGAATGACAGTGAATTTTATATCATATATTTACAGGTTTACTGTTTCTTCCTTTGGTTTCCATGGGTTAGCCAGTCTAACCCCCCGGGGTCGTTTTCCCCAGGCATGGTCTTTCAACACAGCAGGATTCACGAAACGTATATTTCCCCTCTTTCATCCCGACCCTGACTGCGCACTTCAAACACATTTTAATAATGAAAATAGTACCGGGGAAAAAAAGCGAAATAACACCATGTGACACCTGTGCGGAAGGCGGGATATCTGCGGTACCGCAGGGACCCAAGACGCTATTCGCCCTGTCCTCTCTCTGCGAACCGGGCTGGTAGCGCCCTCAGGCGGGGAGCCGCGGAGCTGCGCTTTACCGTCGGCCCGAGGCCGCACCTAACAAGGCCTCCCAGCACCCATGTTCAGCTCAAAGCCGCAGAAACGGCGAATTTCCGCTTTTGGGTTATTAGCTTCCTATGTCCCGCGTAATGCTTTAGTTTGACTGCAGTGTGCGGTCGGTTAACTTCATAAAGCGGATATTATTAGAGTAGGGAAGCGACCGGCAGCCATGCGTGTCGGCGTCGCGGCCGGAGCCCGGAGCGCAGTTAGATAAGTGCGAATTAACTCCTTTTTAAAGCACATTCGGACCCTCCTACGCCGTTTCATTACATATTATTTCTGCTTTTTTATTGTAGCTGTTTCTGTCCACTTTCCACAAAGCAAAAAAATTGGTGTAAATTCTGGGGTTTATTACAAAAATCTTATTAACTTGAGGGCATTAATTACGCATGGACCTTTAACTCCCCATATTACGCCCGTACGACGCGTGAGCGCGTTTTTCTCTGCTTTTGCTGCCATCTCTCGGTGAAAAGCGCGAAGTACAACCGAATCTTATCTCACGAGAACTGACTCGCCGTTTAAACCTGGGAATAAAGACATAAAAGAAAAAATCTCGTTTTGCCTGATATTATACATCAGCACAGTAATTGATAGTTGATTTGGGAACCAGTTACACATCTTACTGTTCTTCTTTAGTATATATTTAATTTAATTAACTTTTCATGAATCATTTATGCATTGCTTTCGAGGTACCTAGTGAATGCATCTTCTCTTTAAATTGTTGTAATAGTACCTGTGCCAAGTTTTTTTCACTTTAAACTACAAAGTCAACGCATTTAGGCTTCATGTCAATCTAGTTAGCAAAGACGACTTATTTTGCACACCTATAAAACCGCTCCAAATGGTCCCTTATCTAAACATACTAACGAAATTGATATGGAAGCATCCAATGATCACCTGCAACTAGACGACGCATATCAAAACAATAGCAGAACAAAATGTCAATATTTGGTTATTTGTATATCTAGAGCTGAGTCTAATTTTGCGGAGCGTTGTCCCATTTAGGTAAATCCCATTCATCTGAGTATAATACGATAAATGAATTTTCATTGTCACTGCTGCATGTTACCGGGGAAGTTTGATGTAGTAATTCAGCCCAGAGAGGGAGAGCATAGCCTGTGACGTATACGTGTTACAGTCAGACTGATAGGGGCCAGACGTGCTTACCTGTCTGAGACGCTCTGAGACTTAATCAATCCCGGATCGCATGTACGGGGGGTCCCCCCGAGCCACGCCGACCGCTCTGTGTTGATTGCTCTGGCCTTTAAAAACCGAATCTCATCTTTTTCTCAGTCGGATACTGAGAGTGACATTCGTATATGTGCGGGGGATCGCAGCGGAGCGCCCCCATGGGCCTTTGGGGACTGACCGCTTCCACAGACGGTATAAATTGCACGGAGAGCGCTATTTCATTTCCGTCCATGCCAGGAAAATGATCGGCATATGCGGTAAGACTAAATCGTTTTATAACCAACCAGCCTTGTGAATAATTAACAATATTGGATTTCTCTCTGTAATGCATTTCCGTCCAGACAGGCTTCTGAGTAAATCGGTACCGTTTTTTTACGGGGATGCATATCTGTAAATATGCTGTCAATATGATATTTTCTATAACCGATAGCATTAAGTTCCGTTATACGGGACAGGGTGTAATCTCAGTAGCTGGAGTTTGCTACAATATCAAGCGTATATTGTTTGGTGCATTACAATCAGGATGAATTTGCTAAGACGTTAGGTAAGTGATCGCAGATCGGGGTCTTGCGTAAAAGGATGTGAGTGATATTCGGTTTTTATGGTGCGTTTGTTTTTATGTTATTGTCATTATGTTATTGTCCGGCGCGTGCACGCAATCGCGAGCAGCCATCATCTAAACATTAAAAAGTAACGCAGAAAACAAACAAAGCGGCCATCCGACAATAGTTATGCAATCAAAGAACCTCAAAAACCGGTTTATATGTTGGTCTTTTTGGCGGTTGACAAACCATCCCGCGCTACCGCGCTTCTGGGCAAACGTTGCACGCTTTGATGGATGATACTGATGTTTGGAAAATATATTGGAAAAGCGACGTAGAGCCGAGGAGCAGCACCAGCGTTTGCTATGTGCCGGTGCGTCTTACGATCGCGGCGGCGTGTCCGATTCCGCCCTTATTATAGTACGATGCGAAAGGCTCGGCGCCGCAGTCACTGCTGCTGCTGGATTTTACGGCCACCCGCCATGCAAACAGCGTAGTAACAAAGTAACGCAGGCAGCACGGATGGCCGATGGCCGGGGGGGGGCTTTAGGGTCGCACAGGACCGGGATTCTGTGTGTGTGACACGACCTGCTGACGTCTCCCCTGCTTTCCGTAGGCAGCCCTGGATCCTGACCTGACGGGTGGCGCGGAGCCTGTTGCCATGGGAGCCTGAGAAGCGCCCCAGCTCCTGCGTAAGCGTCCTGCCGCCAACCTGCCCAGGCGGATCGGCCCCTTTTACGCACTCTGGGGCAGCTCCAGTGCCTTTACATTTCCTTTCCAACTCTCATTCTCTTGCTAATAACCGTGAGAACTAATGTGATGTGGCTGTATTCCTCCCGAAGGCCTTAATATCATCAGCAGAAGTAGGCTGTGATGTAGCAAGCTCTTAAAGCCCCTTCCTGACACCATCAGGGAACCAAGTGAGGCAAGAGCAGTAAACGGCCACCCTGCAGGTCAGCATGGCGTAAACTGTCATTTGGAGTGCGTTTGTGGTGTGTGTGTGTGTGTGTGTGTGTGTGCGCGTGTGTGTGTGTGCGGGCGCTCTCAGAAGTTACCTCAAAAGTTGTTCTTCCAAAAAATTAGAAACATTAGAAATATTTCAGTGAAGTTTACTTTAATGGGCAGCGGTTGTCGGTGGTTATGATGGATGCGTCTGGTGGTGGGGGGTGGGGGGTGATTGGGGTGTCTTGGGCTGATCCAGCACGGTGGTGAAGATGCTGGGGGATTTATTCATTTATTCATTTGCTTTAGGCTGGAATGGCGAGGCTCTAATGTGTCACTTACATTCTGAAAGCCTGGAGTAATCCAGTGGATTTGGTGACTCATACCTCTTCTTTTTGACCCTCCTGCCCCCCCTGCATCCATGACCGTGTCCTGCAGGTATCCTGTCCCGCCCCCACTGCTGCATTCTCAGTCTGTGCGGATGGCTTTCTCTGCTATTCTCTGATATTCTGCACTTGCTTTCCCGTCTCCAGCAAGACGGCCCCCAACTAGCCTAAATGATTCTTTTGTGATTGGCTGATTTTTGTCCATAGAATAATTATGTGAAGGTCATTTCGTTCTGGAACCAGCTGGAAGGGTGAATGGTTATCTAGAAATGTTAAAGTGACCTATTTATATGCGTTTTTGTTTCTTTATAAACGGGACACTCGACCTGGTATGGAGGATGGTATAAAATCTAATTCTGCATTACGCTGTGCTGGACTGAAAAGTTTAGCGGCATGAAAGAGCCACTTTGATCGCATGTTTGGCTAACAGTACTGGAATTAAACCATATTATCAATATGAGAAAACACGCTTATTCAATTGCACAAAGCTTTTAAATTGGCTGGGAAAAAAATAGGTCTAGGGTGCAATTTGGGTAAAGGTTCTACAGTGAATCTAATTACATTAAGATATTAGAAAAGTGTGAAGGGCGGATAGTCAGGTTTCCATGAAGTTCGAAGATAAGCTGTAATATATTTATATCAGTTAAAGTCATTTTAATTAATTGATGCACTCATTTATAATGACCAGAATCTGAAAAAAAACAAATTTCACTTGCCTTGACATATCGTTTGTCAAGCTGCTTTGTTTCTATAACTGCTTGTATTCTGAAAACATTCCAGGGGTAGTGGATGCAAAACTATGTAGGCATTCTGCTTTCCTGCTAATTCCTGACTAACAAGGGGGGGGCGGGGTGGGTTCCCCAATGGCCAGGCCACTTTCCCCCTACAGCCCAATGCCATTCAGTTATATGAACTGCCATCTCCAAATTGTTCAGTGTGTGTGAGGCTGATCAACAGGGAGTCAGCAAGGTGGCTGATGCTGTCATTGGGACTTGGTACTGTGCTGATAAACCAAAATGGTGGGCTGTCCAGCAGTCCCCGAGGACCAGGATGAGGAACAGGGAACAATGCCATTGAGCCATCAGTGGCCCGTCACGTGATACAGGCGTCACCTGTGCCCGTCGCCGCCAGGCAGACCGGACCCAGACCCCTGGCCTATAGTTCAGCCCTAATCCTTGTTAATCTGCTCCGGCCTGTTGGCCCGACTTCTGCTTCTGGTGTTAAAAGGTACAGCCAGCGAATGGCGGCGGCTTACTGCCTGAGCGCGTATTGTATTCATTCAGCTTAGGTTTGGACTGTTTTCTTTTTTTCCCCAGATTGTGACTTGGATTATATGCTGTGCACAGTAATGAAGGTATGTGCAGGTGGCTGTGGAGGGGGCAGCCAGTAAAAGGGCTCCAAGAGGCCGCCTAAAAGCAGTCTAGAGTGCCTTCTGATGTTTTTTTCCCTTCTGTTTGCTGATTAGAAAAGCGTCATTCATTCACTTTCCGGTTTTCACACAAGGGTTAGGTTTAAGTGCTGTGTCATTCATAAAGCACCACCCAGGGGCGGGGCCACAGGGGCATTGGGCCCAGCTGACAGCTGATTGGCCACCGGAGTGCCACCTCCCCATCAGTCATTTATTCAAAACATGTGATTGGCTACTGATAAAGTTGGCCCCTTTGTATGAATATGGCGTCACCTTCTCGCAGCAGCTGCATTTCGAGGTAGGCGTCCTGCCTTCTTGCCCCCTCCCTGTCCTCCGTACAGCACGGGACTCTAACCCCGATCGCACTGGCTGCCGGCACATCTCTTCCTCCAGATGTGCTGTGCTAATCCCCTCACTCACATCTGTGCCTCCTCCCTGCAGGCGTGTCACTGGAGTTAGCTCACAGATGCCAAACACCATCCTGTATTGTGCTTCGCTTTTTCTGGCTGCTGATTTATTATTATTCACTTGGCCCTGTTCCTCCGGGAGGGTGCCAGTGTGGTCACGTGACCTCGGTAAGCCTTTCTGAGTGCCAGTCCCAGTGTGTGCCGGCTTGTCCAGAGCGCCGAGTCATGTTAGCATGCTTTGGTCAGCGTTCTCCTGTGGTCACTCGTGTGGGGGGGCAAAGTCAGAGTGGGGGGAGAGTGGGTCACGGCCCACAGGGAGGGGCCGGGCTTCCCATTCCCAGGCACCTGCGGACTGGTAACTGCGTCTTTTTCAGAACTTGTCTGTCTGCTGCATTCACAAGGCCCAGCCTTACTTTATGTTAGCCAGTCTGTTTAATGTCACATATTTAATGCTGCCTTTTTTTTCATCAAAACTGCAGCACTATTTTGCATTAAATTAAATGTATTTACATCACACCCATGCATCCATTTTCTTTAACCACTTCTCCTATTTACAGTCGTCTGGGGGTCCGAAGACTGTCCTGTATGCTACAGCCACAAGGCTGGGAACAACCCAGGATGGGGGGCCAGCCCATCACAGGGCACACTCACACACCAGTCACTCACACATGCACACCTACGGGCAATTTGGCAACTCCAATTAACCTCTGCATGCTTTTGGACTGTGGGGGGAAACCGGAGTACCCGGAGGAAACCCCACGATGACGCGGGGAGAACATGCAAACTCCACACACACGGAGCCGAGTCTCCCGGAGATGTGAGACAACAGTGCCAACCACTGCATCATCTTGCCAACCTGTTTACATCACGTTTAAGCTCAGTTTGAGTGACCTTTATAGCTGTTACTCACTGGGTTTGACGGCCCTCACCTTGGAGCCGCTAAGGTCTGCTTGGTGGAGATGCCGCTCTGAGGCAGCCAGACCTTTACTGTGACGTCTTCAGAGCTGCTTGCTGATTTTGTTTTTCAGCTCGACTGAACATGGTGGGTGACAGGTCCAGTGGTTAGAGCTTCACTTCCCAAAGCTGCTTCAGCACAAGGTGAGTCTCTGGCAACCCGTACAGGCGGCACACACAGATACAGTCACACGCACAGACACAGTCACACACACAGACATAGTCACACACACGCACATACAGACACAAACATACACAGTCATTGACACACAGAGACACAAAGACACACACACATACACACAGACACAGTCTCACAAACAGACACACGTATACACACACACACACACAGATACAGTCTCAGACACACACACACACAGACACAGTCTCAGGCAGACAGACACACACGTCATACTCCTAACAGTAAGCATCCCCTGTTTGCTGCAGGTCTTTGTTTTCTCCAAAGATGAGGTCACCATAGCAACAAAATCAAATTTGTCCTGGGAAGGAGAGGTTGTAGGTGTAGGTGAGTGTTTTTGGAATGGAGATCAGGGGGTGGAAATCTGTAGGCATGGCAACGGCATCGCTGGATGATAATGAGGTTTAATGAGGTTTTGAGCGCACGCTACAAATTTGGGTCAACTTCAGGCAACTGTGAATTGTGATTCAGAATTGACTTCTATGTCATTCATAAAAAGGTGACCGGGTTACCGTTTTTCATTGCTTTAATAACATAGCGTACGTGCCTGAGAGAGATGTAAATAGAAAAAGTATTTTTTTTATGAAAAAACATGAAAGTGTAGCGGTACTTAATTCTAAAGTATTTGCTTTAATGCATCATTTTACAGTTTTATATATTTCCATAGCCATCTTTCAATATGGTCACATCTTAGTGCTTTTACCTGGATAATTAGTGGAAGAGTGTATATTTGAGTATCTTTGTATATTTTTGGCTGGTTGTTCATCTCTCTGTTTACTTCGCCAAGGAGATTCTGTTTACCTGAGCCTTAAAATAGAAGAGTCCTTACATTCCCTACCATTGCCCCAAGCCGTACCCCCAGGGAGCGAGAGCAAAGGTGTCAACAGCCTTCTGGGAGTTTTCACCCTCTCTACGCCTTCGTATTTCAGCGCGTTTTCTGTGTATACGACTCCCTCCAAGTAAAGGCAGTTAGTATCCATGGAATTCTGCCCCCGTAACACGCCAACCGTGCCGTTTGCCAGCTGCTTATGTAGCTAATCAATCAGTCAGTCCAGGGTAGAGTGCAAAACCACGTTTGGCTGCTTTCCCTGCGTAACCCTGGCCCCTGGGGGCCCCTCACGTAATGGGCGGTGCATATCCTGCTTTTGCACATTTCACTATTTTAACATATTAAGTCGTCATTGCATAACATCACATTCACTTATAGCAGCGTTTTCTGTAAAGTGAGAAGGTGCACCCATCTCTAAAGTGCAGTGCTCTAAAGGAGCGTGCAGACCGACAAAGGCTGTATGGAGCAATGTCGATAATAACAACAGAAGTAATAAGTATTTTAAGTAAGAAATATTATTTCTAATAATGGTAATAATCCAGGTGACTGGATGACTTCAAAATTAGGAAAAAAAACAAATGTGGTGATGTCATACAATGAAGACTGTGATTGGTTAAGTGAAACGCAAGCCCCTCCCTTGTTGACTCAGTGAGATGTCCAAAGGGTGGTGGCTACCCCTCTGTGTTTTTCCGTATGTGTGCATCTGCTGTCCTTACCTCCTGCAGCCTTGGAGCCGCCATGACCAGCCGCGGTCGCGCCGAAGGGGCGGGAAGCACACGCAGGCTGCAGGTGCACCGCTCGCAGTCTCGGGACACCATCACCATCCATTTCTCAGCCGTCGGCGCGGAGGACGGCGAGGAGGAAGAGGAGCTGTACAGCCCGGCCTCACTGTCCTTTTCCTCTGGCCAACCGGAGCGAGATCGCGGAAGGGTCCGACCCGCGGAGTCCAGCGATGAGCTGGTGTTTGAAGGCACTGATCTGCTCGCGGCGGAAGTGGGCCCACTTTCTGGGGCAGCCGTATCACATCTACAAGGTCTTCAGCTCTCGGCTCTGCATGCCACCAACCCCAACCCATCCATCTCCTCTTCGTCCTCCTCTGCAGCGTCCAGCTCCTCCACCGATCCCAACCCCCCCTTGTCAGGCCCCTCCTCCTCCAAGTCAGCAACTATTTCTTCTAAACCCTTCCTGAGTCTGGTACGGTCACTGTCCACAGAGACAGAAGCTACACCCCCTACCAAGCTCCACCGGCAGCTGGTGAAGTCTCTGGTGAAGTCGCTTTCTATGGACACATCCGAGGAAGATCCAGAACCTTCACCCTCAAGCCAAACCAGCAGTGATTCTAGAACGGCCCCCTGCTCCCCTCTCCCCTCCTCACAGGAAGTGGAGATGTGCCTTGAAGATTCTCGACGGTGGTTGTCAGAGGTCACAAGCGAGCCCCTCCAGCTGTTCAGCAGGTTTCGGGTGGACGAAGGCCACACTGTCTCTGGCAAGCCAAGGTCTCTATCCTCCAGTATTCAGGAGCTCAGCTTCAATGACCACATGGAGACCAGCCACACCCAGAGCAAGGAGCTGGACACCATGGACACCCAGGGGAGACTGGCGCTGGTTCTGGACAGCTGCTCCATGTCTGCCCTGGCCCGGCAGCCGGTTCAGGAGCTCCGACAGCTTTACAGCCACGATATGGAGATTGACGATGAGATTGATGCTGAAATAGACGGGGGCCGGTGCAAGAATGCAGCCCAGGGGATAGACCACAGAGCCCATAATAACAAGAGCAAGGAGGAACTGGAGCAGAGGGCCCACGGCGAGGAGAAGGGAGAGGAAATGGTGTCTCCAGTCCCTCTGCGGCCGCTGCTTGGTCTGGCCGTGCTGGTCTATGGATGCCTGGTCTTGCCCCTGCCGCCATATTTCGGGGGAGTCCTGCTGGGAGTGGCCGCCGGCTTCATTCTGGCAACACTCATGGTGTGGCTGGCAGCCCCCGGTCATCCTCAAGGCCGCAGGCGCAGCGAGAGCCTGTGGAAGATGGCCCCCCTAGATATCCAGGAGCCAGGCATCTTCAAGGTGGGTTATGCTGGGTTATGTTGATGAGGGTATTTCTGATCAAGATGTTGTCAAGTGTGGGGATGATGTCGTTGGCGGTATTGATGGCCTAGAAAATGTTGATGAAGACATTGAGGGTGTTAGTGATGATGGCCAAAGATACAGTACTTTCACACTAACGATTTGATATGGTGGCTGTCCTCACCAAGGGCTGGATGAACGAGATCCACAACTATGATCCTGAGACCTACCATGCAACCTTGACCCACTCTGTGTTTGTGCGCCTTGAGGGCTGCACGCTTCGCCTGTCCAAGCCCAACCGCAGCGTCGCCCGGAGAGCCACATTCAATGAGCCCAAGCCCGACGTCACCTACATCAGCCAGAAAATGTATGACCTGACTGATGGCAAGGTGAGGCTGTAACCACCTGTGCGTTCCCTGGCCATCTGAGAGATATCATCTCAACAGCATCTTCTGGGTCTGACCAAAGCAGCCCTCCATGGGGCTGAGATGTAGGCGATATTTAACCAGTGTTGGGCACGTTACTTTAAAAAAGTTAATAGTTATACTTCCTAGTTACTTCTCCCAAAAAGTAACTGAGGTACTAACTGAGTTACAGCATTATAAAAGTAACTAGTCACCAGGGAAAATAACTATTGCATAATCTTTATGTTCTAATGTGTCAAAGAATTTGGATTCCCCATTTGGATTAATGGTACTTTAAATTCAACTGTATGTTCAATTATTTATAATAAAACTGAATAGTAAATATGTTTAATGAATGAAATGGACACTTAATAGTATCAATTATTAACAGAAAACATCATCTCAGTGAGGGAAAAGTAACGTCTGTACTTCCTCTACTTTCGAATTCCCTGGGCTCGCCAATGCTGTGTGTGTCTGTTGGTTGTTTGTGTGCAACTGCTAGCGTGTTTGTGTTCGTGTGTGAACACCCGCCCAACTCTGCCTCTGATTGGCTAACCATGAAATTTTACTCTCCCGTAGCCAATCATCATCACTCATGCGGTTGTCTCGCCCCTCCCCTCGCCGCTTCCGCGGCTGAGAGAGCCTGGGCAGATGAAATCAGCTTCAATCAGCTTAATTATAGTAACGCTCCGCATTTTATTGTCAGTAATGGTAACAGCCTTGTAATGATAGAAACAGTAATTAGATTACCTGTGGCTGAAAAAGAGAACGCCGTTAGTAACGCTGTTTCTTTTAACGCCATTATTCCCGTCAGTGTATTTAGCAGGCTTCCTTTAGCTTACCGTATGACATCACCTCTGATACCTATAACCTTCAGGTTATATCTGCCTTTTATCATAATAGCGGAGGTTTGTACCACATTCTGCTGAGCACCATGTAAATCGCTCTGGCTAAGAGCTTAAGGTGAATGAACACGCTGCAATATAATATCCCTGCTGCGTTTGTATGCCCCAGATATACCTGATGCCTCAGAATCTGGCCAGGAAGCGGGTGTGGAACAAGAAGTATCCCATCTGTGTGGAGCTGGCCAGGCAGGACGGCTCGATGTCTAAGGGCCAGGCTGAAGAGGTGGGGTCAGCTGAGGCCGACAGGACCTCTGGAGAGCACACCTTGTACCTTTTTGGCAGGACGGGCAGAGAGAAAGAGGAGTGGTTCCGGAGGATCTTGTTGGCATCTCAACTCAAATCCGAAGCCAAGAAGTTGGCGGGTGTTTCCATGCATAAGAGCAGTGAGTTTACAAAATCTTTAAGGAAGAACTTAAGCCCTTGACTTGTGTTACTGTGTAATATGGAAGGGTAACCATTTAAATGCAAACCTTTGGAGTTATAGCATCTTCGCGATATCGTATCCCCTGATGGTTTTGGGACCGGTTGTGGAAACTCCCTCACTGAAAATTCGAAAAGTATTTGCTGGATTTTTTTTTACAAACTCTGAAACCACATTATATGGGTGAAGATCTGGAAGTGTTGAAATTTTGAGAGGAATCAGCCCAAAGCTGAAGCGACAGTGATGCAGAGGGCACTTGGCCTCGTGAACATGGTCTCTCAGAACGCACGTGACCAGGCTGGCTCAGCCAGGCTGAGCTTCCAGTG
This sequence comes from Petrocephalus schoutedeni, assembly GCA_026780765.1. Classification (NCBI taxonomy): domain Eukaryota; kingdom Metazoa; phylum Chordata; class Actinopteri; order Osteoglossiformes; family Mormyridae; genus Petrocephalus; species Petrocephalus schoutedeni. Next base: position 2,868,921 of record JAODKL010000045.1, on the reverse strand, counting down.
AATGCCCAGTGCCAGTGTAAGCCGCACTGGAACAGGAGCTGCACAACATCTTCCGCGATGTGCAGTCAGAGGACACTTTGTGGTTCTTGAATCACTGGATTCAAAGGAGTATTCATGTGTCTGTCTTCTCTGGCCCCTCCCTCCAGCTGGCCAGCCCGCACACAGCACCAGTGCCGCCCCGCCGGTGCCCCCGGCCCACAGCCGGACCGGCAGCCGGAGCAGCCTCGATGAGGCGCTGGTCTCACAGCCCCTGCAGAGGGAGCTGACGGGCAGCCTGAAGCAGAAGGCATTGCTGGATTACAGCATCTACATGGCCCAATACATCCCCTCTCCTCCAGGCAGCCCCGCCTCCAGCTCCAATCATAGCGGAGGGAGCAGCCCCGGAACTGAAAAGAAGGTAGGAAGGATGGATGGAGAGGAGCGGCGTGTGTGTGTGTGTGTGTGGGGGAGGGGGGGATGGAGAGGAGCGGCGTGTGTGTGTGTGTGTGGGATGGAGAGGAGTGGCGTGTGTGTGGGATGGAGAGGAGCGGCGTGTGTGTGTGTGTGTGTGTGTATGGGATGGAGAGGAGCGGCGTGTGTATGTGTGTGTGTGTGTGTGGGATGGAGAGGAGCGGCGTGTGTGTGTGTGTGTGTGTATGTGTGTGTGTGTGTGGGATGGAGAGGAGCGGCGTGTGCGTGTGTGTGTGTGTGTGGGGTTGAGAGGAACCGCGTCTGGTTCAGGTCGGGAACAGCAGGTGCTCCATCTGTCGTTAAATGACCTGCTACCTGGGTGTTTAGTGAGAGTCGTTATTCCCATTAGACCCATTAGTCAGTGGTGGCACTAATTAGGCGCCTGTCTGGTTGGTTACCAAGGTTTGCCCTCTCCATCAGAGCTTGGTGTGTGGGGCTTGGCGAATCCGCCTTAGTGCCCAGCCCCAGGTGCCACACAGAACCGCCTCGCTTTGGCTGCATTGTTTTTCTTTCTTAGCTGCCAAGCAGTCCGCGGGAGGAGGGCGAGCCAGAGGCTTGGGTCAATGCCTTTCTGGGTCGGGCTCTCTGGGACTTCCTGAGGGAGAGGTACTGGGCCGACGTGGTGTCCCGGAAAATCCAGATGAAACTCGGCAAAATCAGGGTGAGGCCTTTAAACCCAGGCTAATTCACTGCTTAGGAAGTGTATTGTCCAAATTGCTGTCGTTCAAACACCAGGAAACTAAATCTCAGCTTAAGCAGATTCCTGCCTGCGTTCCAGCTGCCGTACTTCATGAAGGAGCTGACCCTGACAGAGCTGGACATGGGACTCTCAATCCCCAAAGTCCTACAAGCATCCAAACCCACTGTGGACCACCAAGGTAATGAGACGTCAACCTCCTGTGTAATTAGAGGGTAGTGTGGTGTAGAAACCGGGTCATATCACGTTATTAGCTGGCTCACAGGTTCAACAACTGCTACACCTACCCACTGCGTAAAATAAAACGAGTCGTATCATCACAACAGCACAGTAGCTCTGATGTTAGTTTGTCGGTCTGTAGCATCGGTGTGCTTTCTGCAGGTTGATTAAAGCTGTATGAATTACTTCTTAGTGATGGAAAGAGATAGATTCGATAGCTTAGCTAGATAACTAGATCGATGGATCAATAGATCAATAGGTGCCTACTTGGCTAAACGGGTCTTGGGGCCACTTGACAGCCCTCGGGTCGCTTAAGGACAATTGTTTTCCACTCTATCCAGGGCATTGTCTGGTAGATCGTCGATGTTCCGAAATTAGGCCAGATTCCTGTATTTCTACAGCCATCCCACAATGTTCACTCTTACAGCACTTTTATGTTATAGATTTAGCACTAACAGAATTGTGGTTACTTTGTTTGACCCTCATTCAATATGCCAGACATGCTCAGTCTTGTGTATAATATCTGGGTACAGTGAATGGGTCATTCTGCAGGTTTGTGGTGTGATCTGGAGATCTCCTACAACGGCTCCTTCTTGATGACCCTGGAGACCAAGATGAACCTGGCCAGACTGGGGAAGGATGTAGAGGGGTTAAGGTTTGGAGAGCCGGGCAAAGACGGGTGAGAGCGGGGGAACCACCCTGTCCTCATTACCAACAGAAATGTGTCGATTTTTTTTTTTAACTTCTGTTGCTGTTCTGCAGGTAAGGTTTTAGGATGTCATATAAAAAAAATATGGCAGTTTAAATGTATTTTGTTCCTGTTGTTAGTATTAGTTTCAGAAGGCTGAAGGCAGAAGGCTCAGAAGGAGATGTTGAAAATCCTGCTTGGAGGGCTCTATGGAATGTCATGTGCAAATAGGAACCCTTTCCTTGTTAGCATGCTAACACGTAGCTCTCTCTGCTTCTCTCTTCTGGCTCTTCTACTATCTGTACTCGGTGAGTTGGGCTAGCCTCACATCTTCCTTTGCAATATCCTGAACTTTGTTATCCTATGTTTGCCATCAGTTATTGTGATGTCAGGTACCATATCTACATAGTTCAAAATGGATGCGATATGTGACAGTTTGCTTGCTTCCCCTGTAAGAGGGAGGCATCAGAAGGCCCGGACATGTCACCAGGCTGCTATAGAAGCTCCCACCTTTATCCTGTCAGGATCCTATGGCAGTGTTTCCCAGCTCGGTCCTCTGGGACCCACAGTCCACTTTTTTTGCTCCCTCCCAACCCCTCACCAGACATTTTTGCTGTGGATGATCTGTGGGTCCCTGAGGACTGACCTGGGAAACCCTGCTCTAGGGGGAAATCCATTCGGTCTATTACGACTCAGTACCATGTGATCAGAGCATGTCCAAAGCCCTACTCTACTGGCAAAGGCTGTATTACTTGTTCACACACAGGTTTTGATGCCGTGCAGATTAACTCGGTACTGAAAAGTCTGCTCTTAGTTTCAAATGCAGTAAAAAATTTGAGTCAATAGCATCTCGCTTTACGTTTCCCAACTAATTCCAAACACTGAACCTCTTATTTATGAAGAAGAACGCTAACAGTTAGTCCCACAGTTCCTGCATGCAGATCCCCAGCTGGCGTTCACTGGGTGAAACGCCGGTTCCTTGCGGCCGCCTGCTTCGTCTGGCTCTGCAGGACACCTGTAGCTTCGGAAGTGCCTTCAGGATCCAAAGGACGAAAAAAAGCACAAATGCTTCTTAAGCAAGATTAATTAATTTGCCTGGCAAAGTGCTGTTGTTCCTGGGGGCAGAGGGGCTTAGAATCGACCATCCAGCCCATTTGGATGATTAGATATATTCTTAAAGGGATTAACGTTAAGTGCCTTGCTGACGGGTGCCGCAGTAGAGGGCGTCTGAGCTGCCACAAAGGTAGCAGTAAGCTGGTGTTTTGAGGACGGCGTGGCGATGGGGGATGCTGGCGGCTTACACATCCAACAATTGGGAATGGAAGCCTCTCTCTTCCATGTGGAGTCTGCATGTCCGCCCCGTGCTGCATGGCTTTTCCCGGTGCTCCAGGTACCCCCTGCATATCAGAAAGCCCACCTCCCCTCCCCCTTTGGCCCTGAACAGGATAAGCAGTTGAAAGATGCATGGGTTTTTATCAAAATGTCATACCCCTGGACAGAAGGGGGTGGTCTCTGTGTGATAATGCCTTTGGCGTGTTTCTGTGTGTGCATGTTAGTCCTAGGCCCCGGACGTACTGCCTCGCCGACAGCGACGGGGAGTCATCCAGCGCCGGCTCATCTGACGAAGAGGATCCCCCGGAGATCACTCCTGACAAGAGTCTGCTGCCCGGGGCAGAAGGGTGAGATGCATCAGGGTACAGTTACAGCGCTTTTCCACTGCCGCCAAGAACCGAGCCGTACCGCTAACTGGTGCTTTTCCACTGCCGCCAAGAACCGAGCCGTACCGCTAACTGGTGCTTTTCCACTGCCGCCAAGAACCGAGCCGTAC
>JAODKL010000045.1:2846328-2856732 GCA_026780765.1 Petrocephalus schoutedeni | reverse complement strand
AAATCCTGCTGTAAACAACTGGCAATTTGACAGGGAAAACTGTGTTTTAGATGAAATATAATAATAATAATAATAATAATAATGCGCCTTTGCTGGTTTCTTGTGGGGAAATTCTCTCTCCCCTGAAGGCTGAACACTACAGTGGCCCCACTGCTCTTTGCTGACCAGTACCTGCAGATCTCCACCTCCCTGGCGTCGTCCCTGGTGTCTGGGCTGGGGGAACACTATACCCCTCTTACCCTGGACCTCAACTGGACCTCTGTCTCCTTATGGAACAGAGACATGGCCCCCCATGTGAGACCCTCTCCTTCAGCCTCTCATGGATGGATGGATAGATACATACAACATTGATCCTGAAGGAAATGTTGGCTTTTGCAGAGTGACGTCAACCTTTATGGGTCCCACCCCTTCTATCTGGTGCAGGAGGGAGATGGAAAGGCCCACGGGGTCTTTCTGCTGAACAGCAATGCCATGGGTGAGTGTGTTTGAAGGTGACGCTTGTTGGTGTTCATCAACATCATCTAATATTATTACTAATAATACTAGTGCTCCTTTTGTGTGGTGCCTTTGACCATAATCATGTGACTTGACAATAGAGCCAACCTGTTAACCATACAAACATCTTCTCTCTGTTCCTGTCCATCACTTCTGAATAGAGGTGCTGCTACAGCCCACCCCTGCTCTTACGTGGGTGTCCATTGGTGGCATTCTGGATTTCTACATCTTCCTTGGCCCAGATCCGCAGGATGTGGTCCGCCAGTACCACGAGGTCATAGGTAAGGCGTTTCAGCGGAGTTTCAGAACCCCTCAAGACCCGCACCGCTCTCTTATCGCAGTGTATCCCATAATTCCCCCTGACGTTCCAATTCCTGTATCATTCCAGGGTATCCCATGATGCCACCCTACTGGTCGCTGGGCTTCCACCTCTGTCGCTGGGGCTACAGCACCAGCAATGCCACACGAGCTGTGGTCCAGCGCATGCACGATGCCCGTTTCCCCCTGGTAGCGAAGCAAGGTCCCCTCCGTGGCTCGACGGCACACGGCTCACCGTCCACCTACCCTAAGCACAGGCTGTTTTTTCTGCTTTTAAGGATGTGCAGTGGAATGATCTGGATTACGCAGACCAGCAGAGGGTGTTCACCTTTGACCCAGAGCGATTTGGGGACCTCCCTGCCATGGTGAATGAGTTCCACCAAAAAGGCCTAAAGTATATCCTCATACTGGTGGGTATGTCTGTGCACTATTTCGGGCCAGACGATATATGTGCTTCAGTCCGTCCATTTGTGTCTGTGCTGCCCTTCAGGACCCTGGTATCAGCAGCAGCAGCAACCCTGGTTCTTACCCACCCTTTGACGACGGCCTTCGGAGAGGTGTCTTCATAAGGAACTCCACCGGACAGCCTCTCATTGGGAAGGTACGCCCCTATCTTATAAACGCCCCTTCATGTCGCTTGGTGATTAGACAACGGCCGTATGATACCTACTTAAAAAGACCAGACTAGATTTCTGACTTTGAATGAGAAGTTCTCGATACTTTTGCTGCCTGTGTTTTCTTACTTGTGTAGATGTCGCCTCAGATTGTTTATCTTTGGAAGTCACATGTCAGAACCTGACTGGTGTGTGGCCGCCCAGGTGTGGCCTGGTCCCACAGCTTTCCCCGATTTCACGAACCCCGAGACCAGCCAGTGGTGGGAGGCTAACATACGTGACTTCCATGGCCGCGTGCCCTTCGATGGCCTCTGGATAGTACGTGTCTCCATTTATTGCGTGTCGCAAATCGATGCGTCACATCTGTGGGTGGCCCAGCCTCCTTTCCTTTGGGTGGGATGTGTGCTTTTCCTCCATTTTGTATGCCTATCTCTGCGTCCAGGACATGAACGAGCCGTCCAGCTTCGTGCGTGGCTCTGTAGAGGGATGTCCTGACACCAACCTTGAGAACCCTCCCTTTGTCCCCGGTGAGCTTTGTGGTCCTACTCGTGTGTCGAGATATCCCAGACCGCCGTGTGTCCGGCAGTGGTGGAAGCCGGACAGGTGTGTCCACACTCAGCACTTACAGGGTGTATAACTAAAAAACAGCATGACCGGTGGCTCTAGTGGAAGAGCGGCAAAATGACATTCTGATGCAACATCATGGACTCCTCATGAGGGAACTGACTGTACGGCATGGGGGTGTTCCACAAGCAAGATTTCTTTGTTAGCTGGGTTAACTTGCTAGAATAGACTAGTCATGTTTGTCCAATAGGAATGCTCCTTACTTAAACTCTTATTGGACAATCATGACTTTGAGCTTTGAACCATGATGCATAAGCAGGTAAATGATTCTTCATGAAGGCTCTCTGTGTTTTCAGGAGTCTTTGGTGGGCATCTGAATTCCAAGACCCTGTGCATGTCTGCTCAGCTCAATGCTTCCTCTCACTACAACCTGCACAACCTCTATGGGCTGACAGAAGCCATCGCCACCTACAGGTCATTCACGGCATTGTGGGCTTACTGTCAAGCACTTTTGCTGGGATCTTTTTTTTTTCCAAGTTTGACTCAGTTTGTGATTATTTCTCAAGTCACAGCTGTTTGATGAAAGAATACTACTGAATTAATATATTTTGGTCCCCTTAGGAGTATTTTATGTGATTGAAAAGAATATGCTCATGTGAATGACTTTACTTACCATCTCAATGATCAACCTCAAAATTGCTATTGGGCCCACTGGGAGCACTGTATTTTAGACCCATTATTAAAATTACAAAATTACCAAGATTTCATGGTAACAAAGGCAGCTAACACGTGGGTGAGCTTGGTTGCTGAAATAAAGATGAGTGGCGTACCCAAGCCAAGACTTTTAATATTAAAGATATAGTATGTACTTATACAAAATTATTATATATATATATATATATATATATATAATGTATTATATACATTTTATCTGCTATTATGTGATTTGATTCATTTCACTGGTTATGCTATAAGGTTTCGGTTTAAGCGCTGCTGGCGAGTTTCTTTCGTCAAGCTCCAAAAATATTCCTGTTGAACTGTTGATGACCAACTTGCGAAAAACCGAAACCACGGACTTCAAGTCCGCGAACGTGGGGTGGTTACTGTACCGCATTTCGTCATGCGGTCAGAGCTGTGTCCCTCTCCTTCCTGCACAGTGCCCTGGCGAAGGTCCGAAGGTCCCGCCCCTTTGTCCTGTCCCGGTCCTCCTTCCCGGGCCTGGGTCGCTTCTCGGGACACTGGACGGGTGACGTGCGAAGCGACTGGGACCAGCTGCGCTTCTCCATCCCCGGTGAGTGGGGGGGGGGGGGGCCGCGATGTCGGCCGTGGGGGGGCCATCTGTGCCGGCCGCGGGTCTCGCTGTCAGCGCGGGCCGTAGGGCTTGCCGCGCGATACCATGGCGACCGCGGGACACCACGGCCGCCTCGGCCGGGGCCGTTTTGATGAATGGGCCGACGGGACCCCCCGCAGCTCGGCCTGCTGTCGTCTCACCCTCAGTAGAATCGGGTCCAAAAATACAGCGACGTTCCTGCTTCTGAAGTAACGGAAGTCAGACTCACTATCCGGCGCCCCTCACCCCCCTCAGCCGTGCTGCTGTTCGGCCTGTACGGCGTGCCGCTGGCGGGGGCAGACGTCTGTGGCTTCCAGGGCGACACCGTCGAGGAGCTGTGCGTCCGCTGGACTCAGCTGGGTGCCTTTTACCCCTTCATGAGGAACCACAACGACAGGCCCAATGCAGTGAGAGGATTTACCGCCACCTGTGTGCGCGTGTGTCTGGCTGTGCCAGTGTGCGATAGCTAACGCGCCTGTCGTAAGGTCACACACTGGCAAGGTTAATCTGCTTTACTCTTGTTTAATGAATCTGGTTTAATGCAAGCAGGCGCACTGTAAGAGCTGGTGTAGTGAGTCTTCAGTGGTCCAGTGTTTGTGAAAGTTTTTGTTAGAAGTAATTGATAGGCCCCCAGTGTGAGTCTGGTGTCTTTGCCCACTCGCTGCGTGATGATGCACAGTGGGGGTGGCCAATGAGAGGGAGGCGAATGACCAAGCCACTCGGCTCCAAGCCAATTAAGTCACTTTCAGCAAAACCGCCACACGTCACAAACTTGCCCTGCACAGAGCAGTGAATATTCTTAAAACTCAAGCCCAGGAAGAGCCGACAGTTGGAATTGGGGAATAATGTCAGCTGACCCCCTCCATATGGGAAACATGATTAGCTATATACCCCCGCCAGCCACAGTAATGTTTGCATGAGCTGGACTTTGCATAGATTCTTGCATATTTCCCCCGGGGATTTTGCATGAGTGTGAGTGTGTGTGTGTAGCTGGATGCTAGCCATGCTAACTGTGCTATTGCCCACCCGCTCAGCCCCAGGAGCCGTTTGTGTTCAGCCCGCCAGCACAGGCGGCCATGAGGGCAGCCCTCACGCTGCGCTACTCTCTGCTGCCCCTGCTGTACACGCTGTTCCACCACGCCCACGTCTCTGCCAGCACTGTGGCCCGGCCTCTCTTCCTTGAGTACGCTGACCAAACCTCGATTCAATGGGAAATCATTTTATGGACCGCACCTTCCCCCTTTCTTACCAAAGCCTGCACTTATATCTCTGCTTGCAGCATCATTTTGCTGATAGTTTAGTCTGTCCAGCAGGTAGCAGGCTTTCATAGTTATATATCGAAGTTACTTATAAGATCTTTGAACTCTTAACTAATGGGCCTTTTCCACTGGCATACAGGAACCGACCTGTACCCAAGCCACACCACAAAGAGAGACTAGTTACATTACGGCTCCAGCTCGGTTCTTGGTGGCAGTGGAAAAATGGCATAGGGGTTCAAAATTGAGTGGAATTTCCTGGCAGTTTGCCAAGTAATTCTGTGACCATATTATGCAGTAATAGTGTTGTGTCCCCTACAGCCGTCACTTGATATAATTCTCTGCTCTTACCAGGTTCCCCTCGGATCCCAACTGTCAGACGATTGACAGGCAGTTCCTGTGGGGCAGCTCCCTATTGGTCAGTCCTGCTCTGGACCCGGGTGTGACCGACCTTGCTGCTTATCTCCCCCCAGGCACTTGGTACAGTCTGCACAACGTAAGCAATGCTATAGCCCCCCAGGGGGTCCTTTTGAGTAGCTCATGGGCGAGGGGGCGCTGTGATGGATTGTGGGTAAACGATGTCTACCTCGCCTTTCCTGCTGAAGGGACAGTCCTTCTACAGTAAGGGTCAGTATCTGCTCCTGCGAGCCCCCCTGGACACCATCAACGTCCATGTGAGAGGTGGACACATCATTCCCCAACAGGTCTGCTTCACTTCAGGCTGTTGCATTTATCTTATTTCCATGTTTTTTTGCATTTTTATTTATTCATTTCTAAAGTCTGTGTAGAGAGTCATGACCATAAATGAACCTTCTAGTTTCAGAACACCAGTCCAGATCACTTAACTTGCTCCTTTTGTTGAATATGCCAGTTAAGCATGATACCTGTCCATGTGTGCTCCCCAGGAGCCGGCCCTGACAACTGCAGCCTCCCGCATTAAACCTTTTATCCTGACGGTGGCGCTGTCTGCTGCGGGCTGGGCTTCGGGTGAGCTTTTCTGGGACGACGGGGAGAGTCTGGATACCTACGAGAACGGGGCGTACACCTTCATCATGTTCATTGCAGGACAGGTTGGTTGTACTTGATGTGGCACTACCTAATCACGTGACCATAATCACATGACGCTGATCAGGTGACACTAATTACATAACTGGTTTACGTAACTTGTTACTTCTCCCTCCCACACTCAGAATCAGCTGGTGTGTGAGCCCCTTAGAGTGGACAAGGGCTTAGGCGAACTGCAGCTGGGAGTCGTCCTTGTTTTTGGGGTTTCTACGTCACCCAGGGAGGTGCAACTGAATGGACTTCTGCAGGACTTCTCATACAACGCTAATACTCAAGTATGAATTGGAGTACTTTAAGAATACTTAAAATTCTTACAAGTAGCGAAAAGCTTCTCTCGCACTGCACTCTGCTGCAGCGTAAGTCACAGCAGAAGGCCCACAAACTGGCTCATCGGCTCAGATGAGAACTCAACAGTCAGTACAATGTAGCAGTGGTCCTCTCTAATGTAATTAGAGCATTATTAAGTATCACGCTGCTATTTCATGATTTATAAGCTGCACCAGTCTACTGTAGCGTAGCATTTGCACTTTGGTTATATCTTGTAGCTTAATGTTATCTGATGTACTGAACCGTGATGTTCTGTAATCTGAGATAACACATCACTTTCTGTACCTTCTGGTCTGTGCAGGTGCTGACTGTGCCGGGATTGGCAGTCCCCATGACCGTGCCCTTAACACTTCAGTGGATTTTCTGACACACTCGATTTGAATATAAACCCTGAATGTTTTTTTTTTGTTTACTGAAAGCCAAAATTTTTGCTGTACGATGATTAAAATCCATGGACACTACTCTGAGTTACACCATTTGGTCTTTCAGGCAATCACCCTGACTGCTGATAGCATTTGGATTGGTCACGATCATTTCATAAAAGTCATTGTTGGGAAAGATCTGTGCCTTGGGAAGGTAATTGGTGTCGGAGTTTTTCAGTGCTAAGAGTTGCTCTGTCTAGATGCTCTCTGTTTCTGACTCGTTTGCGGGTAGATTGTGGCCTTTGACTCATTTAATGCCTGCCTTCACTTTGCATGCTGAATCTCGCTTCCTGTGCAGAAGTGGAAGGTGTCAGGGTGGCCTTCGTTTTCGCCACTTGCTGTGAGATTCGGTGCAGTTTCGGCTGCCGTCCTTCTGCAGGTTACGCCGCCTGCTCCCTGAGGTCTGTATATCTACTCCAGGGAGGCCAGTCATGTGTGAACACGCAGAATTTATGGAGTTTCACATCTGGTCCAAATGACCATATCTATATCAGCATCTTATATGGTTTGTTTGCCCGACACCTTAAAGAATAGTAATGGATTTGACATGACTGAGCTGCTCTTGGAATGAATTACTGTGTAGAACAGTGTGGCCTGACACCTCCAAAGATATGGGCTTGATTCCCGCACTCAGATGAGCTTGTGTAGTGAATTTTCATTTTCCCATTGCATGCATATTGGTTTACTTTAAGTACTCCAATTTCCTCCCAAAAATGCGGGGTGAGCTGAAACGGGGTCTCAGAATTTCGCTTAATGTGTGTGTGCGTGTGTGTGTGTGTGTGTGTGTGTGTGTGTGTGTAATGACTCTCCGAAGACCCTTGGTTGGCGACTCTGGCTCAGTCCTGTGTCAGAAAAGCACAATGGTAGATGGATAGATAAATAGATTAATTTTTGCAAACCAGAATAATATGCAGTAACTGACTCTCTCATTCAGTCACCGACATGTAAATATTCCTAAATATCTCCTATTGTTTTCTGAAAAATTGTGGTTTTTTAATTTTTGATAATGAGTCATTTGAGCAATTTAATAGAGCTAAATATAAATGAGATTTCGAAAAGATGCTTTATTACAGTTGAACAAATAATTAAATAGTGCAAATACGCATCCCTGTTTGCATCTGATTAACGTCATTAAAATTTACGATATGTGAGGACTGACTGTAATCTGAAAAGTAATTTAAAGGGTGAGACCCATTTATTATCCCGGTTGCACATAAGAAATGGGACCAGAGGCCAGAATAACTGGGAAGCCGTGGGGAAGATGGCTGGTTCTTACTGATGGGGATAATGTTCTGCTCTGTGTGAAGTTTCAAGTGATATTTAGAAACACGCCTCGTAACCAGGGTGGCCAGATAATCCATGTCAGGGAGGACACTTTGAGCTACTTAAGGTTTTATAAACTACTTTAAAACCAAAAGACTCCTGTGCTTGGCTGAATATTCAAGTCCTCCTTGCGCGGTGACCGGTTTGTTTCCTTGATTGAAAAACTCATCCAGCTGTGTCACATTAACATCAGTGATTCAATCAATCATAGGAGACTGACCAATCAGCATGAGCTCAGTGCTTAAGTGAAATCCAGGTCCCTTTGATTGAAATGGTAGTTTACAAATTCTGCCTAAGCTGAAAGTGTCCGGGATGACATGGGTTATCTGGTCACCCTACACCCAACTTGATGGCTGCCTGTGAATGGCGGGATAGTATGTATGCCCACGGGAAGCCTTGGCTAGTGTTCATGTTCTGTGGGTCGTGGCTTTTGATGGGGGAGGGCATGGCGGCTCAGCAGGGACACCTGTCGGCTCCACCTTTGGATCCCACATCCAGTCTGGTAGGTGGCGTTTGCCCGTTCTCCGCAATTCAAGTACATGCAATAAGGCTCAATGGCATCTTTAAAATTTCCCGCAGTGTGTGTGATTGTATGTGTATGTGCCCTGCAATGGACTGACATCCCATCCAGGGTGCACTCCAGCCTTGTGCTGGCTGCCATAGGCTCCAGGCCGCCCTGTGAGTCTACTTCGGATAAGCAGTTAGAATATGGATGGACGGGTTTTGATGCATTTATATAGCGCTGATTGCACAGCCTGCAAGTCGCCATGACAACAGCTACATTAAAATACTGGCTCTCTTGCTGAATAGGGTGATACCCCGGACATTCCGGCCCCTCAATGCCACTGGCCGATTATTCTTGTGGCACATCTGTCTGCTTATTTGTTTAGATTGAGCCATCTCACTGTTCCTTCACGGCTATAAACGGAAGGACGGCTAAATAGCCAAAATGAGCAGTTAGTGGCACGGTGCTGTTGGAGCTCTGAGATTAGCGCATGCCCTGAGCTAAGATCTTTGGATAAAGATCGGCTGCTGATTAAATCAACGGTAAGAGCGCCTGGCTGCAGCCTGGGCCACAGCTGGCGGCTGGGGGAACACGGTGCCCCCCCGGCAGGAAGTCGCTCTATGTGGGTCTCGGGGATGATGGCCTGCCCCTCGGCCACAAGCCGCGTCCCGCTGCGGTTCTGTCACGCGGCGCTCAGCGATTGGCTGCCGGGGCCGGCGCCCGGAAGCCTTCTGGACGCTTCTGCATGACTCACACCTTGCAGTCGATGCAGTCGCCCACGTGCGTCACGCCTGCACTACAGGAAGCTTCTGAAGCGCAGGGGGGGACGACCGGGCCGTTCGGAGGGGGCCTGCACAGGACGTCTCAGGACGGGGCACCAGAAAAGCAAGCAGACATAATGCAGAATCATCCTTAATTTGACAATATCGTCATAGAACGAAGCATATAGTAAAATGTGTTAAATTTTTTATGTCTATATGCAGTGTTTATAACAAACAAATTGAGCCTTTAATGCTTCTAGTGCTTGTATTTTATGTAGACTATTTAAAAAATTTTCCTTCATTCATAAGACTGTTGATAATTTATGGCTATAACATGTTATTAATATCCATAATCAGGACATGCCGGTGACCTTCACCATTCAAACTTCATCGCATGTAAAACAAAGGACCAGTCGTGGCCAAAATGTACGCATTGGGGGTTTTTTTGCACACGACAGCCTGCCTGCTAGTCTGTCTCCAATATTGCTCTTATGTTCTGTCTGTGTGCAGGATTTAATAAAAGGCACCATCAGGAAATTGCAGTTCTCGGGAATGCCGCACCATTGTTTGTGCTGGGGCCCTGCAGACGGTAAATTAAAATATTAAGCTGGGCTCTCGCTGTCCTCTTCCTCCGAGCCAGACCCGTTTGATGAGGCAGGGGCCCGGTTCAGTCCTACGCCAAATATGGCTGCCTTTCCCTGTGACCAATGGGGAAAAAGAAGGGTGTAAAATTATGTGTCTTAGCTGAAGCAGGCTGTCAGTCATAGTTCAAAGGGCGCTGTGATTATCTTCCTAAAGTCATGAGCAATTTCTTCAGGCCTGACAGGCTGTTAGCGGGTCCAGGGGCCTGTGGTCATTATAGTCTGGCAAGCCAGTCTTTGCTTGGCTTTCAGGCACTAAGGCGGCTCCACGCTCTGACTGCCTGGCTCTGCAACCAGGGCAGAGAACAAGGAGAAACGCAGATGGATGCGATCATTAGTAGGCTGAGTTTACGCTTCGCATTAGTTGCTGTAATCGACGAAGACTGTAAGTGTGGGCACTTTTCAGAAAGGCAAACTTGGCGGCCAGCTCACTCCCCCGGGAGCCTCGCTGTTTGGCTCTGGAGAAAAAGTACTTAATGCTTAACCCGGATTTCTCTAGTATGATATGTTAGCCGCGCAAACGGGCAAAGCTGCCAGATAAGTGTTGACTAAGCAGTAAAAAAAAAAAAGAGAAGAGAAATCTCCCGCCAGCCGAGAGACAGCACAGTGCCACTGGGCTGTTTGTTTGCTCGCTGCATTCGGGGACAGAGTGACTCCGGTCTCAGCGGTGAGTCCCTGAGGACTGGGTAGGGACATCGCTGGGAATTGGCCTAACACGCACAATACCATTGCGTTGGGTTGCATCAGGTAGTGCACCCCCGCCTCCCTCCCCTCACCACCCCC